>SJXQ01004426.1:0-24829 GCA_006408695.1 Aepyceros melampus | reverse complement strand
AATTGATGCTTTTGAACTGTGGTGTTGGAGAAGACTCTTGAGAGTCCCTTGGACTGCAAGGAGATCCAACCAGTCCATTCTGAAGGAGATCAACCCTGGGATTTCTTTGGAAGGAATGATGCTAGAGCTGAAAGTCCAGTACTATGGCCACCTCATGCGAAGAGTTGACTCATTGGAAAAAACTCTGATGCTGCGAGGGATTGGGGTCAGGAGGAGAAGGGGACGACAGAGGATGAGATGGCTGGATGGCATCACTGACTCGATGGACGTGAGTCTGCGTGAACTCCAGCGATTGGTGATGGACAGAGAGGCCTGGCATGCTGCAATTCATGGGGTTGCAAAGAGTCGGACATGACTGAGTGACTGAACTGAACAGTGACTGATGGCACCCCACTCCAGTACTCTTGCCTGGAAAATCCCATGGATGGAGGAGCCTGGTGGGCTACAGTCCATGGGGTCACTGAGTTGGACACGACTGAGTGACTTCACTTGGACTTTTCACTGTCATGCATTGGAGAAGGAAATGGAAACCCACTCCAGCGCTCTTGCCTTGAGAATCCCAGGGACGGGGGAGCCTGGTGGGCTGCCGTCTATGGTGTCGCACAGAGTTGGACACAACTGAAGCGACTTAGCAGCAGCAGCAGCAGCAAGAGTGACTGAACATCAACCATCATCAACATAGAATGTATAATGGGCTTCCCAGGTGGCCCTAGTGGTAAAGAATCTGCCTGCCAAGGCAGGAGATGCAGGAGATGGGAGTTTGATCCCTAAGTCAAGAAGATCCTCTGGAGAAGGAAATGACAGCCCACTCCAGTATTCTTGCCTGGAGAATCCCATGAACAGAGAAGCCTGGTGGGCTACAGTCCATTGGGTCACGAAAGTCAGACATGACTGAAGCAACTGAGCACACACACGTAGAATGCATAATATCAAGAGTGAATCCTGATGAAAACTATGAGCTTTTGGTGACTATGGTGTATCAGTATAGGTTCATCAATTGTACCATTTCAGTGGAAGATAAAAATAGGGAAGCTATGCATATATGCAGTGGAAAAGGAAATGGCAACCCACTCCAATGTTCTTGCCTGGAGAATCCCAGGGACGGGGGAGCCTGGTGGGCTGCCATCTATGGGGTCGCACAGAGTCAGACACGACTGAAGTGACTTAGCAGCAGCAGCAGCATATATGCAGATAGGGTATGATGTAACTCTCTATTCTTGTCTTTCAATTTTGCCATAACCCTAAAACTGCTCTAAAAAAAGTCTTTAAAAAAAAAAACAACTTGGAAACTTTCTTGGGTAGGGAAATTTTTCTTAGGTAAGATAAAATACAATGTGAACAGCTACTCACTTCAGTATTCTGGGCTGGAGAATTCCATGGACTACTGCAGGTAGATTCTTTACCAGCTGAGCCACCAAGGAAGCCCATAGTAAAGGACAGGATTTACTTATTTTAGTACATTCAGATTGAGAATTTCAATTAACAAACACCATAAAAGAAGTGAAAAAATAGGTCATAAACACATCTGAAAGTAGATATGTGCAATGCATGTAAGCCACAAAGAATTAGTATTCAGAACACACATAAAAAATCAGTAAGAAAAAGACAACCCAATATAAAAATGAATGAGTAAGAGAATACACAGTCTAGAATAGAAAGGAACAAAATACAAATGATTTTTCACAAAAGAGATTATACAAATAATATATAGAGAAAGATTAAAATCTACATGGGTAGTCAGGAAAGTGCCAGTTAAAACGAATGAGATACCATTGTATTTCTTCCAGATTGGCAAAAGTTAACACATCTGAAATACCAAATGTTGGTGAGGATTTGGAACAACAAGAGTGCTTGGGTAAATGCTGGTAGGAGTATAATTGGAAATAATTTAAAAAACATTTTTCCCTGTCCGGTAAATTAGTTGAGTCTATATGACCACAAACTAGTAAAAAATTATGTATAGCAGCATTATTTACAAGAGTAAGAATAAAACATAACAAACAGACAAAAAGTTGCCATGTAAGCAACTTCATTGTCCATTAAAGGTAAATGAATTTTGTATGTGGCATATTCAAATAAATTTTATACAGCAATAAAAAGGTGAACTGTTCACCTATCAACATGTGATGGAACTTAGAAACATGACATTGAGTGAAGGAAGCAAAGTCACAGAAGGCTACTTAGAATATGAATCCATTTATATGAAGTTGAAGAACAGAATAACAAATGCATTGTTAAGGATACTAATGTACTCAGGCTGCCATAGCAATGTACCACAGACTGGATGGATTAAATAGACATTATTTGTCTCATAATTCTGGAGGATAGAAGTCCACGATCAGCGTGTGAGTGGGGCTGATTTCTTCTGAGGCCTCTCTCCTTGACTTGCAGATGACAGTCTTCTCCCTGTCTTCACATGGTCTCTCCTCTGCACGTGGCGCTGTCTAAATTTCCTCTTCTTATGGGGACATCAATCATATTGCACCAAGGCCCATCTGAATGATTTTGTTTTAATTTATCTCTTTAAGACTATTTCCAATTAGAATAATACTCTGAAGTACTAGGGGTTAGGATTTCAACATATGAATTTAGGAGAAACAGTTTATCACATATAGGTACCTATATATGGGTAAAGGAATAATGAAAAGCAAAAAATATATATAGGTAACTAACATCAAAATAGTGGGTCTTCTTGAGGGCTGGGAGAAAGCTGAGCCCAGAAAGGATCTCATGGGAGACGCCGATGCTTTTTGTGAAGCTCTAATTCTTTTGTAAATACTCTGATGTTAGTGTAGTATATCCCTTACATATTTTGTTTTGTGTGCTTGAAAATTTTGTAATAATGCACTTAAAAGAAAAGTAGAAGATACATATTTCAGGATAGTTTTGGTTGCATGCAACAGAAATCCAGCCAACTAGCCGTGCAAGGGGAATCTATTGGCTCAATATCTGAGAATATATTGGGTTGCCCAAAAGTTCTTTCGGGTTTCCTGAATAAACGTTTTGGCCAACCCAATAGAAGTCAAGCTGGCTTAAACATAGATGGTTCGTAGGACTCAACTGTTGTCATCAGGGTCCTCACTTGTTCATTCTCTCCTCTGATGGGTACTTCCTTCCACCCACAGAGAAGCCAAAGAAATACCTTTGGGTTTGAGCATAAAATGTGCTCAGTTATCCTGAATGTTTTTATTGTTAAATTATCATCCCCCTTTATATTATTTGGATTTCTTTAAAATGAAGTAGTAAATTCGTGTACTGGATAAACTTTTAAATTTGTATACCACACCACTTTTTACATCTATAAATAGAGAACATTTCAAGTTATGGTTTTATTTCTACAGTTAATTCATTTCAGACAATATTTCTGAAAAGAAAACTGTGAATAATAGTAGGGTCCTGAGATTCATAGTCTTGTCATTTTAGAATATGTAGTTAAATTTATAAAAGATGTAGAGAGTAAATTCCTGAACATGTGCTAATTGTGAAATTTCCGTATCAGCTCATCTTCTAAGAATTAGTACTTTGCCACAATTAGATATCACACTTCCAAGTTAGCTCTTCTTAAAAGAATTAGTACTCTACCATAATTAGATTGGAGAAGGCAATGGCACCTCACTCCAGTACTCTTGCCTGGAAATCCCATGGACGGAGGGGCCTGGTGGGCTGCAGTCCATGGGGTTGCTAAAAGTTGGACACAACTGAGCAACTTCACTTTCATGCATTGGAGAAGGAAATGGCAACCCACTCCAGTGTTCTTGCCTGGAGAATCCCAGGGCCGGGGCAGCCTGGTGGGCTGCCATCTATGGGGTCGCACAGAGTTGGACATGACTGAAGCAACTTAGCAGCAGCAGCAGCATAATTAGATACCAAATTCTAAAATTTCTTTTTGAGACCTCTCCAAGCTGAATAAAAAGTAATTATGTGTAAGCAATGATAAAATGTTTGCTTTTGAATTGAGGATCCAACCAATCTCAAAAATCCAGTCTTGAAAATGCATCAAATTCTTATTCTCAGGGGGAATAAATTTACGAAGAAAAAAGAAGTGAAGACATTCTTACAATGAAGTGAAGCTAGTTTTGTTTGTTATTGCAATAATATTAAATCCAAATGGACCCACACCGACTTGAAGAGAGATAACCACAAGGTTTTCGTACTTTACTAGCTAGTGGTGTTTACACTTTCAGAAAGGGACAGTAGATGAGTATCAGATGCAGAGGGCTCTCATTGACAATGGAAATGTCATTTTAGAAGATTTAAAGAAAGCATCCAGAAGGACAGAATCAGACTATATTTCTCCCCTTTGTAATTCTTGAGGATATAGTACTTTGCACACAGGTATAAGAAAGAAAAAATTTTTAAGTGATTTCAATATGTACATTTAGCTGACATTTATACATAGTATGTACCAGGAACCCCATTTATTGAGCTCTTATTATATTGCCATGGACTACATGTTAAATCACAGTATTTGCAGTGTCTCCCACATTTTTCTCTGGTTCAGTTGAATTTAACTAGGTCAAAAATTTCTCCAGAGAGAGGAAAAAGTAGATCAGTGGTTGCCTGAGGGCAGGGGAGGGAGAGTGGATTGGATGTCTTTTATTTTTGAAATTGGATTTTTGAGATTGATTGGCTTGCCTAATCAGCAACAAACATTTTAAGTCTAGTCATTTACATATAATGACTCTTTCTTTCAGATTATGATTGTTTTAAAAGAAAAACGCATAAATTTTAGGGCTAACTTCTTGGAGTAATAGTAGTGTTCTAAAACTGATAGTGGTAAATGAGTTTTCAAAAGGTTCCCCCAAATTCTGTGAATTAAAATGCCCAATGTGATATTGAAACTTTGTTCTGATATTTAAAATACTTACATCTACCAAGTTTTATGTGAAATAGGTTTTTTGCATGACAAATGCCTCTAAAGAACAGTTATGGAATTTGATCTGTGTTTTCATGACTTTTATTTTACGTTTAATAATGAATGTAGTATTGCTAGAATTTTTAAAGTGGAAACAAAATAATTACATCTATGATAAACATTTAATTTTATTTAGTAGACACATTTTAAGGTGTCATATTTAATGAATGACTACACACACAGATATGAAAGCATCTATCTTGGCTCTTGCAGTTTATACAAATTTCACATAATTA
The DNA here is from genome assembly GCA_006408695.1 of Aepyceros melampus. Classification (NCBI taxonomy): domain Eukaryota; kingdom Metazoa; phylum Chordata; class Mammalia; order Artiodactyla; family Bovidae; genus Aepyceros; species Aepyceros melampus. Next base: position 19,678 of record SJXQ01004426.1, on the reverse strand, counting down.
TTCTCCACAGAGAATAGTCCATTTAAAATAAAACTCTTAAACTTGCTTTAAATTATGGTGTTTTTTTTTATTGTGAGTTATATAACACGATCCTGATTAGCATACCAGAGAAAGTGGCTACTGCCGCTGTTTAGTCGCTCAGTCATGTCTGACTCTGCAATGCCCACCAGGTTACTCTGTCCATGGGATTTACCCGTCAAGAATACTGGAATGGGTTGCCGTTTCCTTCTGCAGGGGATCTTCCCAACCCAGGGATTGAACCTTCACCTCCTGTTTGCCAGGCAGATTCTTTACCACTGAGCCACCTGGAAAGTTAAAGCTTGATAAAATGTGACTTAATTTTTACTGCAAAATTTACATTAGATCTCTAGATATGTATCTCGACTCAATGGACATAAGTTTGAGCAAGCTCCCAGAGATAGTGAAGGACAGGGAAGCCTGGTGTCCTACAGTCCATGGGGTCGCAAGTAGTCCAACACAACTGAGCAAATAAACAGCAACAGACGTGTATCAGTGAAATACAAAGAGTTAATTATTTGTGTCCTCAGAAAAGTATGCAACCTCATTAACCTACATTAACCTTTTTTTCATTAATTGAAGTGTACCAATATCACAAATAGGAACAAGTGGGGTTATCTATAAACCTGTGCGTATGTTACACTTGGCAGATGCTGAGACAGAAGTCCTATTTTCAGGATGAACTGATAACTAGGGTATCACACAGGCTCCCTCCAGCCACAGACTCTGCACATGCTGCTTACCATGTTGGCCATGCTCTTCATTCATCCTTCAGATCTCAGGTTTGGCATCTCTTCCTCTAGAAAGTCTTTTCTCAACCCCCAAGCCAGATCAGGCTCTTACTTTCCTAGAGATAGATGCATTTCCAAAAAGCATATCTTGTACAATCATTAAGTTAGTGCTGAATTAATATCCATCTCCTGCAATCCTATCCTCCATAGAAGTGGAGCCCATATCAGGTTTTGCTCTTTATTAACTGTTATCTGTTTCTCCTAACAAATGTCTGGCACAAAGCAGATGAAAAAGGAGAAGGAAAAGAAAAACACACTAGATTTTTTTTTCCTGGATCCATCCCTCTTTAGGTCCAGCCAACTTTACTGACGGTGAATGAGGGGTGATTGAAGTCACACATTCAGAAAGCAGTCTGATTGTGACCCTGTGCCTGGAGGCGAGTCAATCAGACCCATTCTCTCCCTGGAATTTACACAGGAGGGCAAATATTTGGAGGTAAATATGTGGAGGTGACATAGTCCCCTGGAAGCTCTGAGGCCCTCCGGAGATAGATGTCAGCTTTTGTTCCATAGGAGCCCTGGAGCAGCGGCCTTTGGTTCTGTGCTCTCTGAGTCACAGTTCTTCAACTTGCCTTTAAATTTTGTGAGCCACTCCAAAAATTTTATTCTTGCTTAAATTAGCCAGAGCTCATTTATCTTACCCACAACAAAAGAACCCAAACTGTTAGGTTTTCCAGACTTATTTTTCCCCTAATCAGACTGAAGACTTCCATACTGCGGCACCTCTCAAGACTAGGGATAGTGCTTTATATTTTAGAATTATAGCTAATGAATATTCTACGTTTATTCAACACAGATGCTCAAAGTAAATGCCTCTTCCCACCTATCATTTCAAGTTGACCCAGGCCACACCCTTTTCCAGCCTCTCCTCCAGTGAATCTCTAACACACCTTCTTTGAATCTTCCTTCATTTTCCATTGGTGAGCTGTGATGCATGGTTCCTTTCAAATCCCAAAGAACCTTTCTCAAAATTCAAACCATTTTTAAGCCACACATCCCATAAATATACTTCAGTCCCACAAAGTCCCTCATTTCTCTCAAGTTTCCCTACCTCCATACCACCCTTCCTCCTTCCCTCTTCTCTCTTCGAATGAGACTCCTTCCAGACATTCTGCCACCTGTGCCCACCTGTCTATCTCTCTGGTCCCATCATCCTCTTGATAGTCACAGCTAGCTTTCATTGAGCCAGGGACAGCTCCAGATACTTTGCATGAGTTACCATATCAAATCCTGACAACAGCCTTCTAAGGTAGGGAGTACTGCAGATCAGGGAAATAAGGCTCAGAGAAGTCAGTTTCTGCAAGTAAACATTTGGGGCTTCCCCAGTGGCTCAGCTGGTAAAGAATCTGCTCAGACGATTAACTCCTGAGCATGTGATCTGAAGCACCATGTTTTTCTGCCTCCATGCTCGTCAGATTTCTCAATACTGTTCAAACCTGCACCGCCACCCCAAATAAAATATTTTCTCAATCCTACATCTTCCTATGGCCTTCTTCTTCTCATTTTCCAGTCTTCACTGAATCCGCTGCAGACTAGCGGACTCTTGAGAGTCCCTTGGACTGCAAGGAGATCCATCCAACCAGTCCATTCTGAAGGAGATCAACCCTGGGATTTCTTTGGAAGGAATGATACTAAAGCTGAAGCTCCAGTACTTTGGCCACCTCATGCGAAGAGTTGACTCATTGGAAAAGACCCTGATGCTGGGAGGGATTAGGGGCAGGAGGAGAAGGGGACGACTGAGGATGAGATGGCTGGATGGCATATGGACTCAATGGACGTGAGTCTGAGTGAACTCCGGGAGTTGGTGACTGAACTGAACTGAACATAGCATTAACAGATAGGATCCCTTCTATCACATGTGTGAGACAACTAGTGATCTCCTACCAGGGGCCATCCAGGGGCCATTTCAGCCACTTCTCAGTTTTCCTCCCACTTGAACTCTTGCAGCACAGATCATGCCAACATTCCCTCCTTGAAGTTTGAGCCAGTTTTAGCTTGCACAGGACTTCTTGCCCTTCTTCTCCTTCAGGGACAATATGTTCGCATTCAGTTTGTTAAGTTCCTCTTTTTCTTTCTTTTAGAAATATAGGTATGTATGTATACGCATTTGGTTGCCCCGGGTCTTAATTGTGACATGTGGAATTTTGTTACAGCATGCAGGATCTTTAGTGGCCTCATGTGGACTTTTAGTTGTGGCAATGTCGAATCTAGTTCCCTGACCAGAAATTGAATCTGGGCCCCCTGCATTGGAAGCATGAAGTCTTAGCCAGTGGACCATCAAGGAAATCCCAATAAGGTCCTCTTTTTCTGTCAACCCCTTAAACATTGGACTTCCTCAGAGTTCTCTCATGGAGCACCTCAAAGTTAATAAGCCTGTGAAACTCAGTTCCCCCAGTTCACGTCTTCCCATCCTTATCCTTGTTCATGTTAATGGCAGCATGGTTGATGACTGATTGGTTTAGTCGCTAAATTGTGTCTGACTCTTGTGACCCCACGGACTGTATTCCTCCAGGCTTCTCTGTCCATGGAATTCTCCAGGCAAGAATACTGGCGTGGCTTGGCATTTCCTTCTCCAGGGGATCTTCCTGACCCAGGAATCGAACCCAGGTCTCTTGCATTGCAGGCAGATTCTTTACTGACTGAGCTATGAGGGAAGCCCAATGGCAGCATATGACACCCAATGTCCCTCTCCCTTTTTGCCTCCACACTCTTATCCAATGGTCAGATAATCCTGATAGACTTCTTCATCTTTAGAAGTTCAATTAGGGTCTTGTTAATATCATCGCATCTCTACAGCAACTTTTTAAAAATAGGCAATACAGTTATAGGTAACTGTTTTAATGCCCTTCTCTGCTAATTCTAACATCTGTGTCAGTTCCCAGTCAGTTGCAATTGATTGATTATTCTTCTTCTTATTTTGCTTTCCTATGTCTTTGTAGGTCTAGTCATTTTTGACTGGATGCCAGATGTTGTCAATCTTACCTTGTTGAGGACTGAATATTTTTGTGTTCCTATAAATCTTCTGGAGTTTTGTCCTGGAATGCAGATAGATAACTTGTAAACAGTTTGATCCTTTCAGGTCTAGCTTTTACAGTTTGCTAGGTAAGTCCAGAGCACTCTTGAGTCTAAGGATAAGTATTCCTCTGTACTGAGACAAAACCTTCCTGATTGATCTACCCAATGCCATGAATTATTGATTCTTCCAGTTTGGCTGGTGGTAATGGTACTGCTCACAGCCTTGCATGAGTGTCAGGCACTGATCTCTCTAATCCTCTTGAATGTTCTTTCCCTGGCCTCAGTACTCTCCTGAATCCTGGAGGAAGAGTCTCTGCAGATCTCCAGGCTTTCCCTCATTATTAACCCTCTCCTCTCTGGTGCTCTGCTCTATGAACTCAACTGACTCAGCTCTGTCTCCTCAGTCAGGGACCCCGCTGGTTTCCCCTCCCTGCACCACAGAATGGAAACTTTCCCAAGGCAGTAACCTGGAGCAATCTATTGTAGGGCTCATCTCATTCGATTCCTATTTCAAAAGGATCTCTGTCCTTTGTTGCCTGATGCTGATGTTCAGTGTTTTGAAAACCATTGTTATATAGTTTGTTGTTACGATTCAGATTATTGTTCAATTGCTCAGTCATGTCCGATTCTTTGCAATCCCATGAACTGCAGCACACCAGGCTTCCCTGTCCTTCACCATCTCCTATAGTTTGCTCAAACTTATATCTACTGACAGTGATGCCATCTAGACATCTCATTTTCTCTCCTTCCTTCTCCTCCTGTCCTAATCTTTCCCAGCATCAAGGTCTTTTCAATGAATCAGCTCTTCACGTCAAGTGACCAAAGCATTGGAGCGTCAGCTTCAGCATCAGTCCTTCCAATGACTATTCCAATGAATATTCTAATATCCAAAGACTGATATCCTTTAGGACTGACTGGTTTGATCTCCTTGCTGTCCAAGAGACTTCAAGAGTCTTCTCCAGCACCACAGTTCAAAAGCATCAATTCTGCATTCAGCCTTCTTTATGGTCCACCTCTTACATCTGTACATGACTACTGGGAAAACCCTAGCTTTGAGTAGATAGATATTTGTTGGTAAAGTTATGTCTCTGCTTTTTAATACGGTGTCTAGGATTGTCATTGCTTTTCTTCCAAGGAGAAAACGTCTTTTACTTTCAAGGCTGAAGTCATCATTCACAGTGATTTTAGAGCCCAAGAAAATAAAGTCCACCACTGTTTCCATTGTTTCCCCATCTGTTTCCCTTGAAGTGATGGGACTGGATGCTATGTTGAGTTTTAAGCCAGCCTTTTTACTTTCCTCTTTGCCTTTCATCAAGAGGCTCTTTAGTTCCTCTTCACTTTCTTCCACTGGGGTGGTGTCATCTGCATATCTGAGGTTATTGATATTTCTCCTAGCAGTCTTGATTCCAGCTTGTGATTCCTCCAGCCCAGCATTTCACATGATATTCTCAACATATAAGTTAAATAAAGAGGGTAACAATATACAGCCTTGACGTACTCCTTTTCCAATTTGGAACTGGTCCCTTGTTCCTTGTCCAGTTCTAATGTTGCTTCTTGATCTGCAAACAGGCTTCTCAGGAGGCAGGTAAGGTGGTCTGGTATTCCCATCTCTTGAAGAATTTTCCATAGTTTGTTGTGATCCACACAGTCAAAGGCTTTAGCCAGTGAAGCAGAAGTAGCTGTTTTCTGGAATTCCCTTGCTTTTTCTGTGGTCCAGCAGATGTTGGCAATTTGATCTCTGGTTCCTCTGCCTTTTCTAAATCCGGTTTAACATATGGAATTTCTTGATTTATGTACTGTTAAAGCCTAGCTTAAGGATTTTAAGCATTACCTTGCTAGCATGTGAAATGAGTGCAATTGTGTGGTAGTTGAAACATTCTTTGGCATTGCCCTTCTCTGGGATTGGAATGAAAACTGACCTTTTCCAGTCATGTGACCACTACTAAGTTTTCCAAATTTGCTGGCATATTGAGTGGAGCACTTTCACAGCATCATTTTTTAGGATTTGAAATAGCTCAGCTGGAATTCTGTCACCTCCAGTATCTTTGTTTGTAGCAATGTTTCCTAAGGTCCACTTGACTTCATACTCTGGGATGTCTGGCTCTAGGTGAATGACCACAACATCATGGCTATCCAGGTCATCAAGACCTTTTCTGTACAGTTGTTCTGTGTATCCTTGCCACCTCTTCTTAATTTTTTCTCCTTCTGTTAGGTCCTTGCCATTTCTGTCCTTTATTGTGCCCACCTTTGCAAGAAATGTTCCCTTGGAATCTTCAATTTTCTTGAAGAGATCTCTAGTCTTTCCCATTCTATTGTTTTCGTCTATATCTTTGCATTGTACCAGTAAGAAGAATTTTTGTGTGTGTGTGTTTTTTTTTTTTAATCTCTCCTTGTTCTTTTGAAGTCTGCATTTGGATGGATATGTCTTTCCTTTTCTCCTTTGCTTTTTGCTTCTCTTATTTTCTCAACTATTTGTAAGGCCTCCTCAGACAACCACTTTGTCTTCTTGCCTTTCTTTTCCTTTGGGGATGTTTTGATCACTGCCTTCTGTACAGTGTTATGAACTTCCATTCATAATTCTTCAGGCATTCTATAAGGTCTAATCCCTTGAATCTATTTGACTTCCATTGTATATCATAAGGGATTTTGTTTAGGTGATACCTAAATGGTTTTCCCTTCTTTCTTCAATTTAATTCTGAGTGGGACTGTGCTCCCTCCCTGTACTTTGGCCTGAGGCCAAACTGTTGTAGAGATAATGCTGACCTCCTCCAAAAGGACTTATGCCAGCATATGGCACCTCCCAGGATGTCTCCTCTCAGTGCCCCTGGCCCTGCACAGGCCACTGTTGATCCGTGCCTCCACCAGAACTCCCAAACACTCAGAGCCAAGTATGACTCAGTTTCTTGTAGGGTCACTGTTCCTTTCTTCTGGATCCTGGTGCACACAAGGTTTTGTTTGCATCCTCCAAGAGTCTCTGTTTCCCCATTCCTTTGGAAATTCTGTAATCAAATCCCACTGACTTTCAAAGTCAGATGGTTCAGGTAGGAGACCCTCTTATTCCATATTGACCAGAGAGAAAGTCTTACTACTGAGTCTTAATGAGTCAACGTATCTCAGACTTTTGCAATCCATTCCTCTCACATCACCAGAGTTTAGTTTTTTCCTAAACTGTTAACCTATTTTTATTCCCCTGCTTCAAGCTCTTTGCCAGCACCCCTAATACTTATAGAATTAAATTTGAGCTGCTTAGTAAAGCATACTTCACGTCTTCATGATCAGACTCTGTCCATTCCTCAATAGGTACCATTATACGTTTGGCTTTGTATGAACTGTAACTTTGCACACTGTACCACTGTACATTTGCTCACTGTATACTGTGCCATTGGCTCTAATCACATCAAGTCATTTATAGTCATCTTCTCCATCCCACTAAGTAGCACTTACCAAAACTGACCTTCCTGTCTTTGCACACACTGTTTATTCTTCCTAGAATATTCTTTCTTCTCTTCCACCCGGTTAACTCTTCTTTAATCTAGAAGATCTTATGAAGCATCTGTAAACTTTCCCCAGATCTTTGCATCCACCAGGTAGAATTGCTCACTCTGCCTTTTTGCACCACCATGAACTAAATCTTTTGTATGCCCCTTTTTGAACAGTAATCACACTGCATTATGTATCTCTTTATGTATCTCTTTCCACTAATATATAGTACAGTCCATGAGGATACAGCATGTGCTTTTCTTCATCTTTGTATGCCCAATATTAAATGTGTGTGTGTGTGTGTGCTCAATCACATCCAACTCTTTGTGACCCCATGGACAGTAGTCCACCAGACTCCTCTTCATGAAATTTTCCAGCAACAGTACTAGAGTGGGTTGCCATTTCCTGCTCCCGAGGATCATCCTGACCCAGGGATCGAACCCATGTCTCTTACATGCCCTGCATTGGCAGGCAGTTTCTTTACCACTGAGCTCCCTGGGAGGTGTTAAATTTATCCAACCAAAAAATATTTATTCAGGCCACTGTTGATCCATGCCTCCACCAGAGACTCCCAAATACTCACAGTCAAGTCTGACTCAGTCTCTTGTGAGGTCACTGCTCCTTTCTCCTGGGTCCTGGCACTAAGTGTTAAATTTATCCAACCAACAAATATTTATTCACGATGTACGAGGCATGTTTCATGTCCTGGGTACACAGCTTTGACCAGGATAGAGTCTTGGCTCCTGTGGCATTTACATGGGAGTGAAAGAGGCAGAAACAAACATTTAAGTGTATAGCATATGTGCAGATCAGAAGAGAGCCCAGTGAAAAGGCTGTTGTACAGGAAACAGAGAGATTAGCTTAGAATAGGATGAAGGAGAAGAGGAAGACAACTAGACCCTTTGAAACAAAGTCAGTAGGATTTATAGGTGGATTTATTGGGAGTGGGAAGGAAAAGGAGAAATTAAGGGTGGCTTTCAGATGATAAGTGCCTAATAAATTTGTGGATGGATAAGTTTCTTGGTAATTGAAAATTGGTTTTAGTAAGATGAAGCTGTTGCTACTGCTAAGTTGCTTCAGTCATGTCTGACTCTGTGCGACCCCATAGATGGCAGCCCACCAGGCTCTGCCATCCCTGGGATTCTTCAGGCAAGAACACTGGAGTGGGTTGCCATTTCCTTCTCCAATGCATGAAAGTGAAAAGTGAAAGTGAAGTCGCTCAGTCGTGTCAGACCCCATGGAGTGCAGCCCACCAGGCTCCTCTATCCATGGGATTTTCCAGGCAAGAGTACTGGAGCAGGGTGCCACTGAATTTTATTTAGACTCTGGAATATTTGCCTTGTACTCACTAATTACTGTAGAATAGTAATATTGGGCAAAATGAGTGATAGTGGTCAAAAGTACAAACATCCAGTTATAAAAGAAATAAATCCTGGAAATCTAATGTGCAGCATGGTGACTACAGCTAATTATACTTATTGTATATTTGAAAGTTGCTAAGAGAGTAGATCTTAAAAGTTCTCATCATAATAAAAAGAATTCTAGCTCTGTGTGGTGATTGATGTTAATGAGACTTTTTGTGGTGATCATTTTGTAATACATACATATACGGAATCATCATGCTGTTCACCTGGAACTAATATAACTATAGATCAATTATATGTTCAATAATTTTTAAAAAATAGTAACACTGAGGTTAGACTCCAGAGTTAGATTGATTTGGCTTTATCCTTATATAACTGTCTAATCATACTCAAGTTATGTAACTTTTCTAAGACTCAGTTTTATCATCTGTAATATGAGGATAATACTATATCTACAGTTGAGTTTTAGCTTTTTTAAGAATAAGCCCATAGGACTTCCCTGTTAGTCCAGTGGCTAAGACTCTGCACTACCAAGGCAAGGGGTCCCAGGTTTGATACCTGGTCAGGGAATTTCCTTGGTGGCTCAGCGGTTAAAAAAAAAAAAAAAATCCGCTTGCCAATGCAAGAAACTCAATAGACGTGAGTTTGATCCCTGGGTCGAGAAGACCCCCTGGAGAAGGAAATGGTAACCCATTCCAGTATTCTTGCCTCAGAAAATCCCATGAACAGAGGAGCCTGAAGGGCTATAGTCCATGAGGTTGCAGAGTCAGATGTGACTGAGCAACTGAGAACACACACAGGGAATCAGATCCCATGTAATAAGACCCATCTAGTCAAAGCTATGGTTTTTCCAGCAGTCATGTAGGCATGTGAGAGTCAGACTGAAGAAAGCTGAGCGCCGAAGAATTGATGCTTTTGAACTGTGGTGTTGGAGAAGACTCTTGAGAGAGTCCCTTGGACTGTAAGGAGCTCCAACCAGTCCATTCTAAAGATCAGTCCTGGGTGTTCATTGGAAAGACTGATGCTAAAGCTGAAACTCCAATACTTTGGCCACCTCTTCAAAGAGTTGACTTATTGGAAAAGACTCTGATGCTGGGAGGGACTAGGGGCAGGAGGAGAAGGGGACGACAGAGGATGAGATGGCTGGATGGCATCACTGACTCGATGGACATGAGTTTGAGTGAACTTGAGGAGTTGGTGATGGACAGGGAGGCCTGGTGTGCTGCGATTTATGGGGTTACAAAGAGTCAGACACTACTGAGCAACTGAACTGACTGAATAAGACCCAGCAGAGCCAAACAAAGAAAAATTTAAAAAGAATAAACTGAGATAATGCTCTTATGATACTTATTCCTATGCCTAATATATAGTAAATATTCAATAAATTGGAGCTTATTCTGATATATTACTAGTGAAATAATCAGTTGGTTGCTTTGCTGTTCTGTGTTCAAGAATATAATGATTAAAACTTTTTTTCATATCCAACAATTCTCTATAGAAATAAAAGGTAGTTCTTGCTCTGCTATATTCTGTGTTCTAGAAAAATCCATGAAGTTTTCAAAAATATGTCTTTGTAACATGACCCATTTTCAAATTTTTCTATTATTGGGAGAAAAGCCCATCTGGTGAATCTTCTAGCTAACGCAAGGAGTTCTCAGTTCTTCTGGGCCTTTCCCAGGGAAAGGTGCGTGGACTTGAAGAGGAGATGGTGTATCTCCAACAGGGAAGGAGAAAACAAGGTCTGTTACTAATTTCTTTGGAAATTAGGAGTAAATGAAAAAGAACTCTGGTGAGAAAAGTGAAAGAGAAGAGGAATTTCCAAATGGAAGAGAGAATGAGAAGAAAGAAAGAGGAAAAAAAAAAACCACAACAGGGCCTAATGAGCAATGTACTGAACACACATCACTCCAAAGGCTGGGGAAAAACTAGATGTTTGTGATGGGTATTTGTTTTTACACATTCTATAAAAGCAGGGAGAGGGAGAGAACATATACAAGGGGATAACACGGGTAGTAGAACCTGGAAATCCTCAAGAACAGTCATACTGGAGACTTCCCTGGTGGTCCAGTGACTAAGACTGGCACTCAGAGCAAGGGGCCCAAGTTCAGTCCCTAGTCAGAGAATTCGATACCAAAACAGAAGATACTCACATGCAGCAACTAAGACTGGGCATAGCTAAATAAGTAAATACCTAAATCTAAACAAAACATTATCACAATAACCCCAAATGCTACATTCTGTTATTACCTCCATTTTTCAGTAAAAGAAACAGACTCATAGAGGCCAGTGAACTTCCCCTAAGTCACATGAGCCTCAGCAGCAAAGCAGGAATTTGAATCTGGTTCTGTTTAATTAGAACTTGGACTCTCCTCCATCTCGCTGTGCTCCCTTATAGTTCTTGCTAAGGGATGGGCTTCCCTGGTGGCTCAGAAGATAAAGAATCTGCCTGCAATGCAGAAGACTCAGTTTCAATCCCTCAGTTGGGAAGATCCCTTGGAGTAGGAAATGGCAACCCACTCAGGTATTCTTGAAGAAATCCATGGACAGAGGAGCCTGGCAGGCTATAGTTCATGGGGTCACAAGGAGTTGGATGCGACTTAGCAGCTAACACTTTTCAAGGGAAGCAGCAGATTCAAAAGAATCTGGAAAAATCTGGAAAACAGGTGAGGGGGATGCAAAGAAAATGTACTGGCTGTTACCTCATATCTGCCATTCTTAAAATTGATTTCATTGAACTCTTTGTTTGATTTTTTTTTAATTCTTGCCAAAAATGTAATCCTACACCATGGTAAGAAAACCTGGATATTCATAAATAATGTTATGAATGGGTTTTATTTGTCAAAGTCAAACTTGAAGTTCTCACTCAGACCATTGCTCCAGTCTTGGGAAAATGAGGATTGCTCAGTATTCTTTGGAAGTGATGATTCCTATTCCTGCTTAAGAATTAGCTTTTACTTTATTAATGAAATATTTTAATGAGTTTAATATAATTAGAAAATACATCTCAAAGTCCCCAGGAAGAAAGTCATGAGTTTCTATAATTTTACTTTTTCCATATTAACCATTTAAAACCATAGTTTTCCAGCTAAAATAAATTTCATTATGAACATGTCCATGTTATTATAGGAAACTGGACCTACACTGCCATCTGCTGTGTCAAGATTAGGTGCAAAATCACCCATATAAACTGGACTTGAAAAGTGCAGAATATACATATGAAAAACTTACATCACCTTGCTGTATGGAAAATGAGTGCAAGGGAAAAGATATACTTGTGGTTACTTGTACTGGAAGCATGGAGAGGAACTTTATGTATGTGTGTTTTTCATACAACATTAAAAAATGGAAAATAATATAACAACCTGTGTCCCCACAACCTATATTTAAAAATTATTATCAGTGCTATTGATGCTCCCTGTTTGTCTTCCCGGTCCCGTTCACCACTCCCACCTCCACGCCAAAGAAATCACTCTCTAGCATCATGTTTATCACTGGGAAAAGTTTTAGTAGGCAAAAGTGTACATTTAATAAGTAAGTATGTTCACGTTTTACCATTGTGTCCTTTATTAAGGTTTACCATTGACAAAGTCTCTGAGCTAGCAGCACTTCATCTTGGGAGGTTAGTAGAGAAAACTGTGTTCTGATATGCTTGTGCCCAAGAGTATTTCCCCCAAATTTAAGAGCCAGTGCTGTCCAGCTAGCTTCTTGGTTGCCTCGAAGTCTTATTTATTTATTTATATCAAGGGCAACAGAGTTTTTAAATAAATGAGAGATTTTAAGCAGCATAGTGACTTAAGCAGACTCACATTTATAGAAATCTTTCTGGCTAGAGAAGAGGAAGCTGTTGGAATACCATTGTGGAGAGATGGGAGGGGCCCAAACCAAGTAGAGGAGCAGGCATGGAGAGAGATTAGACTCATCCATCTACAAACTGAACAAATCTTAGACAGCCCATCTAATATTTTATATGAAGAATCCAAGGTCAGAGAGGGTTAATTGACTTAACTCCTGTAGTGGTTTTCTTCTTTTTCCTCTGCTCTTTCAGTATTTCTTGAGACATTCCTCATAATTGCCCAATTAAAACCTTCATCCCTTCACACCTGAACAATTTACTTGATTTAATGTGCATTTGGCTAATGTATTGGTCTTTTGGTTTGTATCATTTGCTCCTGGAGCAAGAAGACTGCTAATTAACTTGCTCTGTAGAGCAGCACTCCCAAATGGACCACCAACACCACTCCGCAGGGATGGTCTGTAAGGAGAAAATGAAATCCATAAATGGAGGCATCAGGACATCCTTCCCAGTTATGTATTCCTGAAAAAGCCTTTGAACGGTTGCAGGCAAAGCTTCAGAAATCAGTAAACTAAAGGCTCAGGGTGGAACCTTCCAAGAGGAATTGCTGAGTCACAGGGCAGATGTGTAAACATTTCTTTTAAGAACTATCACAGTGTTTTCCAATGAGATTGTACCATTTTACACTTCCAGTTTAAAAAGATGAAGCTTCGAGTAGTGTCACATCTTCCCCAGCATTTGGTATTGTCAACCTTCCAGTTTAGCCATTCTAGTAGATGTGAAGTGGTATCTCCTTAGGTTTTCAACTTTCACTGTGGAAATTACTGTGTAGCTGGCATCTCTCTCCTGATTGGATCCAGATTGATACACTTAGAAGGAAAGCGAAAATCAAACGTCTTTTTCACTTAAAGATATTTATCAGGTACTTGATAAAGGCAGCAGTTTCCAATGACAAAAATTGTTTACTCAGAATTGAAGTACCATAATTAGAAAAAAGGAAATGATTTACACATTTGGGATTTAGCTGGCTAAGAAAAAGCACATATAGAGATTTTTTTTCTTATGCTTTTCTACTGACATAAATAGCTCAAATAATCGTAACCATGTTTGTTTACTTTAGAATGAGCAACATGTGCAAATTTTATTATCTTAAGAGGGTCTCTGCAATGCTGAGATACTTAAAATTGCCTTAATCTAAACTAAATTCAAGGGAGTCACAGACAACCAAATGACTTACAAGTTCTTTCTTCAGTTAAAATAAAAAATTCAAAACCTACTGTCATCTGTAAGGAAACATTTCTTAATTGTTTAAGTAGAATTCAGGGAGAATATTTCTTAAAGGAGAGAAGCACGTACAGTAGTTAAGATCATGAGCAAGTTACATTAAATCTCTGTGAATCAGTTTCCTCTTCTGGGAAAGGAGGACGTCTGTAATTTTTACCTTAGTTTTTGAAGTAGAAAAAAAGTAAGTGATCTAAAACTTTGCAAATTATTGGACTCAAATAGCACTTCTTCTGCAACAGTATTGATTATTGCTAACACTTACATGGCATTTACATGCTCTTGTTGTTGTTCAGATGCTAAGTCATGTACAACTCTTTGCAACCCCATGGACTGCAGCATGCCAGGCTTCCCTGTCCTTGACTATCTCCCAGAGTTTGCTCAAACTCATATCCATTGACTCTATGAGGCCATCCAACCATCTCATAATCTGTCACCCCCTTCATCTTCCCTCAATCTTTCCCAGTATCAGGGTCTTTTCCAGTGAAAAAGGTGGCCGAAGTATTGGAGCTTCAGCTTCAGCATCGGTCCTTCCAATGAGTTATCAGGGTTGATTTCCTTTGGGACCGACTGGTTTGATCTCCTTGCTGTCCAAGAGACTCTCAAGAGTCTTCCTCAGCACCACAGTTGGAAAGCATTGACATTTGGTGCTAAGCCTGCTTTATGGTCCAACTCTCACATCTGTACATGACTACTGGGAAAACAATAGCCTTGATGATATGGACATTTGTCAGCAATGTGATGTCTCTGCTTTTTCATACTCTGTCTTGTTTTGTCATAGCTTTTCTTCTGAGGAGCAAGCTGCAGTCACCTTCTTCAGTGATTTTAGAGCTCAAGAAAATAAAATCTCAAGGTTTCCATCTTTTCCCCATCTATTTGCCATGAATTGATGGGACCAGATGCCATGATCTTCATTTTTTTCAATGCTGAGTTTTAAGCTAGCTGTTTTACTTTCCTCTTTTACCTTCATCAAGAGACTCTTTAGTTTCTCTTCACTTTCTGCCATAAGGGTGGTGTCATCTGCATATCTGAGGTTATTGATATTACTCCCAGAAATCTTAATTCCAGTTTGTGCTTCATCCAGCCTAGCAATCACATGATGTACTCTGCATTGATCTGAGGAGCAAGCTGCAGTCACCTTCTTCAGTGATTTTAGAGCTCAAGAAAATAAAATCTCAAGGTTTCCATCTTTTCCCCATCTATTTGCCATGAATTGATGGGACCAGATGCCATGATCTTCATTTTTTTCAATGCTGAGTTTTAAGCTAGCTGTTTTACTTTCCTCTTTTACCTTCATCAAGAGACTCTTTAGTTTCTCTTCACTTTCTGCCATAAGGGTGGTGTCATCTGCATATCTGAGGTTATTGATATTACTCCCAGAAATCTTAATTCCAGTTTGTGCTTCATCCAGCCTAGCAATTCACATGATGTACTCTGCATTGAAGTTAAATAAGCAGGGTGACAATATACAGCCTTGACATGCTCCTTTCCCAGTCTGGAACCAGTCCTTTCATCCATGTCCAATTCTAACTGTTGCTTCTTGACCTGCATGCAGGTTTCTCAGGAGACAGGTAAGGTGGTCTGGTGTTTCCATCTCTTTAAGAATTTTCCATAACTTGTTGTGATCCACACAACCAAAGGATTTAGAGTAGTTATGAAGCAGAAGTAGATGTTTTTCTGGAATTCCCTTGCTTTTTCTCTGATACAATGGATGTTGGCAATATTATCTCTGGTTCCTCTATCTTTTCTAAATCCAGTTTGTACATCTGGAAGTTCTCAGTTAACGTGCTACTGAAGTCTAACTTGAAGGATTTGAGCATTGCCTTGCTAGCATGTGAAATGAGTGCAGTTGTGCGGTAGTTTGAACATTCTTTGGTATTGCCCTTTTTTGAGATTACAGTGAAAATTGAATTTTTCCAGTCAGTCCTGTGCCCACTGCTGAGTTTTCCAAATTTGCTGGCATACTGAGTGCAGCACTTTCACAACAT
This sequence comes from Aepyceros melampus, assembly GCA_006408695.1. Lineage (NCBI taxonomy): Eukaryota > Metazoa > Chordata > Mammalia > Artiodactyla > Bovidae > Aepyceros > Aepyceros melampus. The sequence goes on along the minus strand of SJXQ01004426.1, from coordinate 3,948 downwards.
CAGCTTTTAGGATTTGAAATAGCTCAGCTGGAGTTCCATCACCTCCACTAGCTTTGATTTTTAGTAATGTTTCCTAAGGCCCACTTGACTTCATATTCTAGGCCCACATGACTTCACACTCCATGATGTCTGGCTCTAGGTGAGTGACCACACTATCATGGTTATCAGGGTCATTAAGATCTTTTCTGTACAGTTCTGTGTATTCTTGCCACCTGTTCTTAATCTCTTCTGCATCTGTTAGGTACTTAGCATTTCTGTCCTTTATTGTGCTCATCTTTGCATGAAATGTTCCCTTGGTATCTTTAATGTTCTTGAAGAGATCTCTAGTTTTTCCCTTTCTATTATTTTCCTCTATTTTTTCACATTGTTCGTTTGAGAAGGCTTTCTTATCTCTCCCTGCTGTTCTTGAAACTTTGCATTAAGTTGGGTATATCTTTTCTTCTCTCCTTTGCCTTTCACTTCTCTTCTTTTCTCAGCTATTTGTAAGGCCTCCTCAGACAACCACTTTGTTGTATTGTGTTTCTTTTTCTTCAGAATATTTTTGTGCCAGCATCTTCTGTACAGTGTTACGAACCTTCATCCCTAGTTCTTCAGACACTCTGTCTACCAGATCTAATCCCTTGCATCTATTTGACACTTCTACTGTATAATCATAAGGGATATGAGTTATGTCATACCTGAATGGTCTAACAGTTTTCCCTACTGTCTTCAACTTAAGTCTGAATTTCACAATAAAGAGCTTATGATTTGAGCCACAGTCAGCTCCTTGTCTGTTTTTTGCTGCCTGTACAGAGCTTCTCCACCTGCAGCTGCAAACAGTATAATCAATCTGATTTTGGTATTGACCATCTGGTGATGTCCATGTGTAGAATCATCTTTTGTGTTGTTGGAAGTGTGTCTTTGTTATGTCCAGTATATTCTCTTAGCAGAACTCTGTTAGCCTTTACCTTGCTTTATTTTGTACCCTAGCACCAAACTTGCCTATTATTCCAGGTATTCTTTGACTTCCTACTTTTGTATTCCAGTTCTCTGTGATGAAAAGGGCATCTTTTTTTTTTTTTGGTATTAGTTCTAGAAGATCTTGTAAACCTTGATAGAACTGTTCAATTTCAGCTTCTTTGACATTAGTGGTTGGGTCATAGACTTGAAATACTATGATGTTGAATAGTTTGCCTTGTAAACAAACCTAGATCATTTTGTCATTTTGAGATTTGACCCAAATACTGCATTTTGGACTTTTTTGTTGACTATGAGAGCTACTCCAGTTCTTCTAAGAGATTCTTGCCAACAGTAGTAGATATAAAGGTCATCCGAATTAAATTCACCCATTCTCATCCATTTAATTCACTGATTCTTAAAATGTCCATGTTCATTCTTGTCATCTCCTGTTTGATGACATCCAGTTTACCTTGATTCATGGACCTAATATCCAGGTTCCTATGCAGTATTGTTCTTTACAGCATTGAACTTTACTTTCACCACCAGACACATCCACAACTGGGCATCATTTCTGCTTTGACTCAGCCTCTTCATTCTCTGGAGCTATTTTTCCACTGTTCCCAGAAGCATACTGGACACCTACTGAGCTGGGGGACTCATCTCTCAGTGTCATATCTTTTTGCCTTTTCATACCTTTCATGGGGTTCTCAAGCCAAAAATGCTGAAGTGGTTTTCCATTCACTGCTTCAGTGGACCACATTTTGTCAGAACTGTCCGCCATGCCCTGTCTGTCTTGGGTGGCCCTACACGGCATGGCTCATAGTTTCATTGAGTTAGACAAGGTTATGATCCATGTGATCAGTTTGGTTAGTTTTCTGTGGTTGTGATTTTCATTCTGTCTTCCCTCTGACGGATGAAGACGAGAGGTTGTGGAAGCTTCCTGGTGGGAGGAACTGGCTGTGGGTAAAACTGGCTCTTGCTCTGGTGGGCAGGGACATGCTCAGTTATTGTTCAGACGTGTCCAGGTCTTTGCAACCTCATGACTGCAGCACACCAGGCTTCCATGTCCTTCACTGTCTCCTGGAGTTTGCTCAAACTCATGTCTATTGAGTCAGTGATGCCATCCAACCATCTCACCTTCTGTTTCCCCCTTCTTTTCCTGCCTTCAATCTTTCCCAGTATCAGGTTCTTTTTTAATAAGATGGCTCTTCACCTCAGGTGACCAAAGTATTGGAGCTTCAGCTTCAGCATCAGTCCTTCCATTGAATATTCAGGGTTGGTTTCCTTTAGTAGTGACTGGTTTGATCTCCTTGCTTTCCAAGGGACTCTCGAGTCTTCTCCAGCATGACAATTGGAAAGCATCAATTCTTCAGCACTTAGCTTTCTTTATGTCAACTCTGACATCCATACATGACTCCTTGAAAAACCATGTGTGTGTGTGTTAGTTTCACAGTTGGGTCTGACCTTTGTGACCTCATGTGCTGTAGCTTGCCAGGCTCCTCTATCCATGATTTCTCCAGGCAATAATACTGGAGTGGGCTGCCTGTGACCATATAGACCTTTGTCAGCAAAGTGATGTCTCTGCTTTTATTATACTATCTAGGTTTGTCATATCTTTTCTTCCAAGGAGCAAGCTTCTTTTTAATTTCATGATTGCACTCACTGTCTGCAGTGATTTTGAAGCCCAAGAAAATAAAGTCTGTCACTGTTTCAATTTTTGCACCATCTATTTGCTACGAAGCGATGGGACCAGATGCCAGGACCTTAGTTTTTTGAATGTTGAGTTTTATGACAACTTTTTTCACTCTCCTCTTTCACTTTCATCAAGAGGCTCTTTAGTTTCTTTTTTTTTGCCATTAGGGTGGTGTAATCTGCATATCTGAGGTTATTGATATATCTACTGGCAATCTTGATTCCAGCTTGTGATTCATCCAGCCCAGCAATTTGCATGATGTGCTCTGCAAAGAAGGTAAATAAGTAGGTTGACAATGTACAGCCTTGACATACTCCTTTCCCAGTCTGGAACCAGTCAGATATTCATTGTCCAGTTCTAATGTTGCTTCTTGACCTGCATACAGGTTTCTCAGGAGACAGGTAGCATGGTCTGGTGTTCCCATCTCTTTAAGAATTTTCCACAATTTGTTGTGATCCACACAGTCAAAGGCTTTAATATAGTCATGAAGTAGAAATAAATATTTTTCTGGAATTTCTTTGCTTTTTCTATGATACAGTGGATGTTGGCAATTTGATCTGTGGTTCCTCTATCTTTTCTAAATCCAGGTTGTACACCTGGAAGTTCTTGGTTTATGTACTGTTGAAGTCTCAGTTAGTTCAGTCGCTCAGTCGTGTCCGACTCTTTGCGACCCCATGAATCGCAGCACGCCAGGCCTCCCTGTCCATCACCAACTCCCGGAGTTCACTCAGACTCACGTCCATTGAGTCTGTGATGCCATCCAGCCATCTCATCCTCTGTCGTCCCCTTCTCCTCCTGCCCCCAATCCCTCGCAGCATCAGGGTCTTTTCTAATGAGTCAACTCTTCGCATAAGGTGGCCAAAGTACTGGAGCTTCAGTTTTAGCATCATTCCTTCCAAAGAAATCCCAGGGTTGATCTCCTTCAGAATGGACTGGTTAGATCTCCTTGCAGTCCAAGGGACTCTCAAGAGTCTTCTCCAACACCACACTTCAAAAGCATCAATTCTTCTGCGCTCAGCCTTCTTCACAGTCCAACTCTCACATCCATACATGACCACAGGAAAAACCATAGCCTTGACTAGACGGACCTTAGTCGGCAAAGTAATGTCTCTGCTTTTGAATATACTATCTAGGTTGGTCATAACTTTTCTTCCAAGGAGTAAGCGCCTTTTAATTTCATGGCTGCAGTCACCATCTGCAGTGATTTTGGAGCCCAAAAAAACAAAGTCTGACACTGTTTCTACTGTTTCCCCATCTATTTCCCATGAAGTGATGGGGCCAGATGCCATGATCTTCGTTTTCTGAATGTTGAGCTT
>SJXQ01004425.1:489955-537459 GCA_006408695.1 Aepyceros melampus | reverse complement strand
TGTTGTGGACTATTCATTAACACAATCCTTTCCCTTTGAGATGACTGATTGAAGTTCTTTAAAAAAAAAATCAACACTTATAATCTTAGTATTATAAGTTTTTAAGTCTCTTTCTCTCCTTTATTTCTCTAAAAATAGAATGATGATTTGATGTATGTAATTTAGTCACTTGAATAAAACTACTTAATCAACATTTTATCTAAAAGGAATGTATATTGTGCATATTGTAAATGTTTTTGATACCCCAAACATGCATTTTAATAGAATAATATAAATATAAAATATAAAAATAATATACTTTTAAGATCCATTCCTCATATTACTTTAAGAAAGTATACCTGTTTTCTTCATTTTATTCATATCTGCTCCACTTCTTCCCTAAAGGCATTCAGTAATGAGATTCGGTTAAAAGTAGTAGCAAAATTATTTCTGCTAAAGAAGAATAGCAATCAAAATTTTGTACATGCATTCTAGTTTCAAAAACTGTCAAAAAAAAATTGCAGTGCTTATAAATCTAGTCATTACCAAATTTTGAATGACAATGCATCAACTATATGAAACACTAGTGCTTTGTTCTGTTTTGATTGTTTTGTTTTGGGTCATTTTGCTTTTGAATCAGCGCCTGCTAAACTGACTTCATCTTAAGGATCCTCTTTCTTTCCTAGAGACAGTGAATCTAGATACAAACAACCTTGCATTTGCTGTTTAGTGAAATTCTCTTTGTGAACAAAGATCCACAAATATGAATAACCTAGGACTATGTAATATCTTAAATCAATTACAGAGTTACATTAAAAGAAAATAAAATAAGGAATGTTTAAAACCAGATTGGAGACTCAGTGATAATTATAAAGGTTTCTATACAAATTAATCTTTATAGAAAAGAGCTGCTGAGAAGAAACTTCTGAAGTGATTGTTCTTATTTCTTCCATTGTGGAAATGGTTTAATTTACCTTCAAAGTTAGTAGGGTGAATTACTGTGATTATTTCTCTCAAGGAAAAAACAAACAAAACCAGAATTTTAAATGTATGTTTACTGGCATTAACATTTGTGAACTGCTTCAGAAGTAGATCAAAACAAATCTCCCTTCTCAACTGAGTTATTTTTTAATTAACTATGCAGTTTATATTAATTTATAGTTGATGTGCTCGTTTTATTTTTATATGTGGTGCAAAGTAAGGCTTGAAAGAAGACCTCTTTAATGAGCACAAACAGAATAGGGAGTGCCAGCAATTAAACACCAAATGCTCACATGGTGGGCACCATCCCTGGTTCTAAATGTCAATGATCAAATTTAGATGTTTCCATTTTGGTGTTTGGAGTCAGAAGAAACAGTAGTCTGGAAGAATATGGAGTCATTGAAAGAGATGCAATTACGAAGAGAAGGTTTGAATGCTAAACTAGATGCTCAATAAACTTAACAATAGAATAGAAGAATATTGTACCTGAAAATTTACTAGTAGTTGGTTACCACTTTTAAGTTTTAAAAATTCAGGTATCTTTTTTTGCTTTAGTTACAATAGCCCTTAATTTCCTAGATGGCTTCAACAACTCATTTTAGGAAACAAAACTATAATTCTAAAAAGTAAGGAGGAAATGTTGCCTTTTGTGAAAACAATAAAGTACTAAATATTATGTATTTTTAACAATGCTTTGATCCTAGGTAAAATAATGTATTCAGATAAATAAAATTTGAAGAAAAATTATGCTTAAATATTGAGTGAAATATAAATACATTTATTAAGGACTAAACTACACATATAGAAATATGCTAATACAAAGGCAAATTGACTAACATCATGAGAAACGCTGGACTGGAAGAAACACAAGCTGGAATCAAGATTGCTGGGAGTAATATCAATAACCTCAGATATGCAGATGACATCACCCTTATGGCAGAAAGTGAAGAGGAACTAAAAAGCCTCTTGATGAAATTGAAAGAGGAAAGCGAAAAAATTGGCTTAAAGCTCAACATTAAGAAAACGAAGATCATGGCATCCGGTCCCATGACTTGATGGGAAATAGATGGGGAAACAGTAGAAAAGTGTCAGACTTTATTTTTGGGGGCTCCAAAATCACTGCAGATGGTGACTGCAGCCATGAAATTAAAAGACACTTACTCCTTGGAAGAAAAGTTATGACCCACCTAGATAGTATATTCAAAAGCAGAGACATTACTTTGCCAACTAAGGTCCATCTAGTCAAAGCTATTGTTTTTCCTGTGATCATGTATGGATGTGAGAGTTGAACTGTGAAGAAGGCTGAGCACCAAAGAATTGATGCTTTTGAACTGTGGTGTTGGAGAAGACTCTTGAGAGTCCCTTGGACTGCAAGGAGATCCAACCAATCCATTCTGAAGGAGATCCGTTCTGTTCAGTCGCTCAGTCGTGTCCGACTCTTTAAGACCCCATGAATCGCAGCACACCAGGCCTCCCTGTCCATCACCAACTCCCGGAGTTCACTCAGACTCACGTCCATTGAGTCCATGATGCCATCCAGCCATCTCATCCTCGGTCGTCCCCTTCTCCTCCTGCCCCCAATCCCTCCCAGCATCAGGGTCTTTTCCAATGAGTCAACTCTTCGCATGAGGTGGCCAAAGTACTGGAGCTTCAGTTTGAGCATCATTCCTTCCAAAGAAATCCCAGGGTTGAAGGAATGATGCTAAAGCTGAAACTCCAGTACTTTGGCCACCTCATGCGAAGAGCTGACTCATTGGAAAAGACCCTGATGCTGGGAGGGATTGGGGGCAGGAGGAGAAGGGGACGACCAAGGATGAGATGGCTGGATGGCATCACTGACTCGATGGACATGAGTCTGAGTGAACTCCAGGAAATGGTGATGGACAGGGAGGTCTGGCGTGATGCGTTTCATGGGGTCACAAAGAGTCAGACACTACTGAGCGACTGAACTGAACTGAAGGAGTAAAGACGAACCTTGAATTTGTAGCCAAATGATCAGAGGTGCTAGTAGCCTGGGATACCCCTGAACTCACAGCTGATGTCTGAAGTAAGTAAGAATACTATACTTAATCTTGAAAGTTTGGCCTAACTTCACATAGTTGGTTAAGAAATTACTGTATCAATTAAATAGATTTTTGCATGTATATACCATTCTTAACAGTATGAGAAAGTATTGTTAATTACTTAGATCAGAGATTTTCAATCTCAGCATATTGACATTTTGAACTAGATGATTCTAATTTTCCGGTGGGCTATCCTATGCCTTAGGCTTCCCTAGAGGTGCAGAGTTTAAAGCATCTGCCTGCAATGTGGGAGACCTGGGTTTGAACTCTGGGTGGGAAAGATCCCCTGGAGAAGGAAATGGCAACCTACTCCAGTATTCTTGCCTGGAGAATCCCATGGATGGAGGAGCTTGGTGGGTTACAGTCCATGGGTCGCAAAGAGTCGGACATGACTGAGTGACTTCACTTTCACTTATCCTATGCCTTTTAAGCATACAACTAAATGCTGCACGTTTAGAGAATCAGTGGTTTACATATATGTTCCTTAAAGACAGAAGAATGGAAATTCACATGTATGGAAATGATTTTGTATGTAACATTAATAGGATTCAATAAATGAATAAATATATATAATGATTATAGTCTTGTCTCAGATAAGCATATATTTCCAGAGAAATTTTCAATACTCTTGTTGTTGTTGTAGTTTTTCTTGTAAATGAGACAGTACTTCCATTATGCCTAGAACACAGATTCTATGGGATCTTTCACAAAGATTATTTATGCAGTAAATATTTTGTATTGCTGCTGTATTCTCTAAAGCTATATACTGAAATATTTCATCAGGTGTTCCAAAAGTCATTGTATGTTCCCCATTTCCATAGGAGAGAAAAGACAACATAAATAACATCATATTTCATAACTTTATATAGTTTCTGACCCAGTAATGGAGGTTATCATTCTTTTCAATGCCAAACATACCACCTAATTTTTTCTATTGGCAAACAGAAGCAGTTTGTAATCAAAGTGCATATAATCAAAGAAATAAAATAATTTAAGTATATTTCAAAATTCATGTAAATATAATATTGTTTGAAATTTATTAAGAGCATTATTAAGAGCATATTTATTAACAATTTATTTAAATCTTAAGAGAATATAATGGTTCAAAATTAGTCAGTAATCTGAAATTCTATTTTCTTAATGACTTCTTGACTGATACTAATTGGATAATTTCTTGTAATCTGGGCAAATTCAAAAGATGATGAAATAGTTTGATACACATCTTCTAAGATTAAAACATTGATTGAAGAAATCATATATAAGTGGGGAGAAAGGGTATTTTGAGGATTTTCAAGAGAAAAGAGAAGAGAAGAAACAGCCACCTGGATAAATGTGTAAAGATTAAAAATAACAATAAATCCAAATATTCAAGGGCAGGAAAAAGTAACAGAAAATGGGTTAACAGTTTCAGTTCAGTTCAGTCGCAACATGCCAGGCCTCCCTGTCTATCACCATTTCCTGGAGTTCACTCAGATTCATGTCCATTGAGTTCGTGATGCCATCCAGCCATCTCATCCTCTGTCGTCCCCTTCTCCTCTGGCCCCCAATCCCTCCCAGCATCAGGGTCTTTTCCAGTGAGTCAACTCTTTGCATGAGGTGGCCAAAGTACTGGAGCTTCAGTTTGAGCATCATTCCTTCCAAAGAAATCCCAGGGCTGATCTCCTTCAGAATGGACTGGTTGGATCTCCTTGCAGTCCAAGGGACTCTCAAGAGTCTTCTCCAACACCACAGTTCAAAAGCATCAATTCTTCTGCGCTCAGCCTTCTTCACAGTCCAACTCTCACATCCATACATGACCACAGGAAAAACCATAGCCTTGACTAGACGGACCTTAGTCGGCAAAGTAATGTCTCTGCTTTTGAATATACTATCTAGGTTGATCATAACTTTTCTTCCAAGGAGTAAGCGCCTTTTAATTTCATGGCTGCAGTCACCATCTGCAGTGATTTTGGAGCCCCAAAAAACAAAGTCTGACACTGTTTCTACTGTTTCCCCATCTATTTCCCATGAAGTGATGGGGCCAGATGCCATGATCTTCGTTTTCTGAATGTTGAGCTTTAAGCCAACTTTTTCACTCTCCTCTTTCACTTTCAACAAGAGGCTTTTTAGCTCCTCTTCACTTTCTGCCATAAGGGTGGTGTCATCTGCATATCTGAGATTATTGATATTTCTCCCAGCAATCTTGATTCCAGCTTGTGTTTCTTCCAGTCCAGCATTTCTCATGATGTACTCTGCATATAAGTTAAATAAGCAGGGTGACAATATACAGCCTTGACGTACTCCTTTTCCTATTTGGAACCAGTCTGTTGTTCCATGTCCAGTTCTAACTGTTGCTTCCTGACCTGCATACAGATTTCTCAAGAGGCAGGTCAGGTGGTCTGGTATTCCCATCTCTTTCAGAATTTTCCACAGTTTATTGTGATCCACACCGTCAAAGGCTTTGGCATTGTCAATATATATATATATATATATATATATATATAAAGTAACTACACACACACACACACACACACATGCACACATAGGAATTAAAAAATTAAATAAATTAATAGTGAATGTTGGAAGCCAGGTTTCTCATTGTTGGTATTGGAGTTTACAGATACAGAAGGGGAGGGGCCTAGAATGATCCAGGTGGTAATGGGTTAAAATTGAAGACAGCATGTTTAGTTATATATATATATAATATATAATAATATCAAATAGAGAATTATATATATATAATTATATAGAGGAATATTATAGATAGTTAGATATACACAGATTGTGGGGGGAAATGGGGACAGTGGCAGATTTTGACTTCTTAGGTTCCAAAACCACTGCAGATGGTGACTGCAGCCATGAAATTAAAATATGCCTGCTCCTTGGAAGAAAAACTATGACAAAACTAGACAGGGTATTAAAAAGCAGAGACATCATTTTGCCAATAAAGGTCCATATAGTCAAAGCTATGGTTTTTCCAGTAGTCATGTATGGACATGAGACTTGGACCATAAAGAAGGTTGCACAAACTGCAGTACTGCAGAAGACTCTTGGGAGTCCCTTGGACAGCAAGGAGATCATATCAGTCAATTCTAAAGGAAATCAACTTTGGATATTCATTGGAAGGACTGATTCTGAAGCTGAAGCTCCAATAGTTTGGCTACCTGATGCAAAGAGCCTTGTCATTGGCAAAGACCCTGATGCTGAGAAAGACTTAGGGCAGGAGGAAAAGAGAGCAACAGAGAAGATGGTTGGATGGCATCACCAATTCCATGAACATGAGTTTGAGCACACTCTGGGAGATGATGAAGGACAGGGAAACCTGGCATGCTGTAGTCCATGGGTTTGCAGAGCTGGACATAGCGACTGATCATCAACAACAGATAAGTACAAACATTTTTTTTTCCACTTTCAGTCAAGAAAACCTCAAAGCAACTACATCTCAGTTGCAACAAGGATACCTGCATCCATATCTTGGTTTCGAATTCCATTTTCCAATTTAAAAAACAAGCCTTTTTGGAGACATGGAAGATTCTGGAATGTGTGCAGGAAATAGATAATCTGGAGCATGCTGTAGCACCAGAAAGTAGGTAAATGCTAACTAAAGAAATAAACCACAAAACAAAAACACACAACAATGGGTATATGCGTGCCAAAGGACATAGGAGAGTAAACTGAAAACGCCCCCAGTGGCCAAAAGTGGAACAACTGATACAAGAAAAGAAATGTTATATTGCAGTAAAATAAATATCCTTGAGTCCATACTGATATTATCTTATCTTGCAGTAAAATAAATATCCTTGAGTCCATACTGATATAAATTAATTATTAAATAAATAAATAAATCAGGAAGAAAAAAGTCTCCCATGAAGAAACACTAAAAATAATGTATGTAGAGACTCCACTCTCAAGGAGAGAGAGCACATAAATCCTTACTCTGAAAAACTATCAATACCTGTTCCCCACCCTTTATTCCAAATATATTCGTTTGCTTTAGGTACTGACATGTGTCACACATCATCCTTATTTGCCACTCCTAAAATTTGACACAGAAATAATGATATAAAGATGGTAGCACTATGGCCCTGTTTGGTCTTATAAAGCAGCTTCATTGGCTGATTCATGTCAATGTTTAGCAGAACGAATACAGTATTGTAAAGCAAAACAAACTAAAAAATAAAATTTAATTAAAAAAAAAAAAGCAGCTTCATTAGTATAATCACGTGTAAACTTTCCAACAGTTCTGTATACTAAGCAATCTATTTACCATATTGCAGAAAAGTAATTGATGTTTTTAAAGATTTCAGAGTATTTGATATAGCCATGATGCAGGACTTGTTATTCTGATTCTATATTCAGTACCATTTCTACCATAGATAAAAGTTGTCTCTGATATGCTTAGGCCAAAACATCTATAAGTACTGACAAATAGTGATAATTTCAGGAAAATACATCTCCAAGAATAAATGAATATATAACTATACACTCCTCTATCTATGTAAGCTAAAATTGGGTTAGAGTCACATGCACATATTTAATGCTTTCAGGTTTAGTTGCTCAGTCATGTCTGACTCTTTGCAACCCCATGCACTGTAGCCCACCAGGCTCCTCTGCCCATGGGATTCTGCAAGCAAGAATACTGGAGTGGATTGCCATTTCCTTCTCCAGGTCAACACTTACATTTTTCTTAAATATACATGGAGATATACAGATAAGCATAAATTACAATTACATGCAAACACATATTGTTTGCATATACCTGTGTGTATATACATAGATACACATATATGTAAAATCTTTATATTCAAACAGATCATTTTTTGAATCAAATATATATATATATCTTTAGCCACTTAACTGTCTTAAAATATTTCATTTTAATGTTTTTATTAAAAATTTTTAATTTGTTATTTTAATCTTTGAAATGTTATCCTCTCCCATTTTGTAGAAAATAGAACAGCTTCTTTCAGAAAGCCTAAAAAGTTTATATTATGGGTATACAACCATTCAAGATTTTAGTCCAGTGTTCTCTAGATTCATAGGGGAAACAAAGAATAATAATTTTAAAATGATAGGTACATAATATGCTATCAGTCAGAAAGGCAAACATAAGAATTAGTAGTTTTTAAAAGTCTAGTAGCCTATAAATATTTAACTTACTGCAACCAATTTTCCACAAGAGTGAATATAGACCTCAAAAGTGCAATATCATTGGTAAAAAAATTTAACTTGAACTGAGTTTACCAATCTCATCATATCCTAGGTTAGTGAAGCAACCAAAGCTGATTTTTTTCCTTGTTTAGTGCTTGAACAAAAAAAGAAAAGAAAAGGAAAGACAGGACAACTCAATGTCAGAGATCAATTTATAAATAGATATTCTACAAACTGCTGTAATACAGCTTTGTAAGCAAAACAATTGACAGCAAAATGTGACGTTCCTACTTAAAATAAGCTTTGTATGTGTGACTATCAATGTAAAATGTATTTTGCCAAATACATTCAAAAGATCTTTAAACTGCATTTTGTGTTTATCCAGGAAGTTCAAATCACAGGTGCTTTCTTTCTTTTTTTTTTTTTTCCTTTTCTCTGAGACACTAAACTCACTCATCAAGAGCCTTAGTATCAGTGTCTTGATGGCATTATTCGCTGCAACATCCTGACTTGTCTTTGAGAACTTTCTCTTATTTACACTGTAACTTTCATCAATTTTTCTTAGAGGGGAAAAAAATCAACAAGGTAAAAAAAAAAAAATCAGAAGTCTGACAGCCTCTATTCGAAAGAGACTGTTGCAAACATAATAGGGTATTTTTCTCATTGATTGTTTGAACAATAGCTGGACAGATTCTCAGGGTTCAATTTGCTCTTTCCCCCAAGTCCTTCAATCTGTGTCAACGCTTTGAAAAGTTTAGGTTCTGAACCATTGTTCTCTGAGTCATGCTTTCCAAGGTAAGGCGTGGTGGAGTGTGGGATATCTTCTTAAAAAAGAAATGTTGACTATAATTTATTCTCTTTTTTCACCATCTTAAAAAATATAAATAGATTATAGGAAACTTACTGATAAGAAATGAAACTTTAAAAGCTGACCAGAAAATAAAAATCAAGAAAATAAAGAAAATTAAAAAAAAAATTAGTTCAAAATACACAAAATTTACTTTTTTTCCCTCCACATCTTTGACATTCTTTCCTACACCAAATGATTATAATGTTGAATACTACTTTATAGAATGTGTCTTGATAGCTCAAAAGCATTAGAGACAAAAATAAAAATAGTTTGAAGTAGATCAAAGTCAACTGAAATAACGCAATTCCATTACCTTAGGTTAAAATAAAGAAACTTAAGAAACTAGCTTAAACATGAAACCACCATGAACAAACAGTAAAATGTTAAATTCAAAACTCATGTATTAATAAATGTTTTCATATGGAACTCATGTTCACCTTTACAATCAGCCTCTGCTTTTACCTGGAAACCTAACTACACAAAGTGTAGAATCCAATCCTTCCCTTTTTCAGTTGTGCATTATTTTGTTGATGAGAAATTAAAAGATATCTGAATAGCATAATCATTCCTAATGTTGTGTCCAGAGTCCAAGTCCCCAAAACTGAGAGAATAAGACATCCACAGCAATGCAATAGCATAAAGGGGTTTTATTGCTAGCTCGAGCTAGGGCCCATGTCTCATCCAGCGCAGTGGAATCCAACAAAAGCCCCAAGCTCTGGGTCGTGTTGTTTATATACAGACAGTTCTTTGTCTTAGTAACATGGTAGCTGGCATTACATGATTGGCTGAGGTTTGGCAGGAATGGGGACTCCTGATTAGTTCAAGGGTATAATTTCCGGAGACATGACTCAGGTTTAGTTCAAATGACTCAGGTTTAGTTCAAGGGTATGACTCAGGTTTAGCTCAAGGGTATGACTCAGGTTTAGCTCAAGGGTATAATTCCTGGAAACATGACTCAGGTTTTTTTTTTTAGGCATAGTGTAACTCGCTGAGCCTGTCATGGCCAGAGTCTGGTCCCAACACTAATTAGCACATTCAGTTCATTTTAAGTGTGCATGTTATAGCATGATAGCAACAAAAGGATAATGTAAATGAAATATTTTCTTTACTTTGAAGTAAAAAGATAAATATCCCTCTCAAGGTTGAGAGCACTGGCAAAGGAAGAGCCCCAAAGCCTAAGCTTTGAGTTAGATTTGAGGACAAGAAAACAACAACCTCTTGGTGTCCTTGAGAGAGCACCCACGCAGGTGTTGACCCTTATCACAGAGGAAAGATGAAAACTCTTGGAAGAAGTTCCCAAAGACACTTTCTACACTTCTGCATAATCATCTCCACAGAACAACAGTGCTAAGTTTCCGACCTGGTGAACCAGCATACAGCCAAAGAAAACCTCAAAATTAATTCTTTCCTCAAAAGAAATGCATAGTCTCACAGCAGAATACACAGTTGGCTGAATACAATAGAAGTTCTTCAATAACCCCAACTTCCACCAAAGTGTCTGCTAGAGACTTAGGAACAGTTACTGAAGGAGTTTCCTGAACCATTTCCTGAATGCTTGTTGCAGGGAAGAGCCAGTTCTGACTCCATGATGGATCTTTCTCTTTCAAACATTTGTTTTTCTTTGCTTTTGTTATTCTAATCATACATAATGACCACCTCAGGTAACACTGAGTAACACATTCCCCTGTCTAACAGCCTACTTCAGTGAACCCTATCCCTTTGAATGAAGAGACTAACATATCCCCTCCTGAGAGCAGCCATTCCAGGAGATACATGCAAGATAATGGTCTTTACAGCCTCAATTTCTCCAGTCACTGTCCTTTAAAAGATACAGGCATCCAGATGCCAATCAGTTCAGTTCAGTTGCTCAGTCGTGTCCGTTGTGACCCCATGAATCACAGCAAGCCAGGCCTCCCTGTCCATCACCAACTCCCAGAGTTCACCCAGACCCACGCCCATGGAGTCAGTGACACCATCCAGCCATCTCATCCTCGGTCATCCCCTTCTCCTCCTGCCCCCAATCCCTCCCAGCATCACAGTCTTTTCCAATGAGTCAACTCTTCGCATGAGATGGCCAAAGTACTGGAGCTTCAGCTTTAGCATCATTCCTTCCAAAGAAATCCCAGGGCCGATCTACTTCAGAATGGACTGGTTGGATCTCCTTGCAGTCCAAGGGACTCTCAAGAGTCTTCTCCAACACAGTTCAAAACCATCAATTCTTTGCCGCTCAGTCTTCTTTACAGTCCAACTCTCACATCCATACATGACTACTGGAGAAACCATAGCCTTGACTAGACGGACTTTGGTCGGCAAAGTAATATCTCTCCTTTTGAATATGCTATCTAGGTTATAACTTTTCTTCCAAGGAGTAAGCATCTTTTAATTTAAAGGCTTTAGTCACCATCTGCAGTGATTTTGGAGCCCAGAAAAATAAAGTCTGACACTGTTTCCACTGTTTCCCCATCTATTTCCCATGAAGTGATGGGACCAGATGCCATGATCTTCGTTTTCTAAATGTTGAGATTTAAGCCAACTTTTTCACTCTCCTCTTTCGCTTTCATCAAGAGGCTCTTTAGTTCCTCTTCACTTTCTGCCATAAGGGTGGTGTTATCTGCATATCTGAGGTGATTGATACTTCTCCCAGCAATCTGGATTCCAGCTTGTGTTTCTTCCAGTCCAGCGTTTCTCATGATGTATTCCGCATATAAGTTAAATAACAGGGTGACAATATCATGATGTATTCCACATATAAGTTAAATAAGCAGGGTGACAATATACAGCATTGATGTACTCCTTTTCCTATTTGGAACCAGTCTGTTGTTCCATGTCCAGTTCTAAGTGTTGCTTCTTGACCTGCATATACATTTCTCAAAAGGCAGGTCAGGTAGTCTGGTATTCCCATCTCTTTCAGAATTTTCCACTGTTTATTGTGATCTACACAGTCAAAGGCTTTGGCATAGTCAATAAAGCAGAAATAGATGTTTTTCTGGAACTCTCTTGCTTATTCCCTGATCCAGCGGATGTTGGCAATTTGATCTCTGGTTCCTCTGCCTTTTCTAAAACCAGCTTGAACATCAGGGAGTTCACGGTTCACGTATTGCTGAAGTCTGGCTTGGAGAATTTTGAGCATTACTTTACTAGCATGTGAGATGAGTGCAATTGTGCGGTAGTTTGAGCATTCTTTGGCATTGCCTTTCTTTGGAATTGGAATGAAAACTGACCTTTTCCAGTCCTGTGGCCACTGCTGAGTTTTCCAGATTTGCTGGCATATTGAGTGCAGCACTTTCACAGCATCATCTTTCAGGATTTGAAACAGCTCAACTGGAATTCCATCACCTCCACTAGCTTTGTTCGTCGTGATGCTTTCTAAGGCCCACTTGACTTCACATTCCAAGATGTCTGGCTCTAGATTAGTCATCACATCATCATGATTATCTGGGTCATGAAGATCTTTTTTGTACAGTTCTTCCGTGTATTCTTGCCACCTCTTCTTAATATCTTCTGCTTCTGTTAGGTCCAGACCATTTCTGTCCTTTATCGAGCCCATCTTTGCATGAAATGTTCCCTTGGTATCTCTAATTTTCTTGAAGAGATCTCTAGTCTTTCCCATTCTGTTCTTTTCCTCTATTTCTTTGCATTGATCGCTGAAGAAGGCTTTCTTATCTCTTCTTGCTATTCTTTGGAACTCTGCATTCAGATGCTTATATCTTTCCTTTTCTCCTTTGCTTTTCGCCTCTCTTCTTTTCACAGCTATTTGTAAGGCCTCCCCAGACAGCCATTTTGCTTTTTTGCATTTCTTTTCCATGGGGATGGTCTTGATCCCTGTCTCCTGTACAATGTCACGAACCTCATTCCATAGTTCATCAGGCACTCTATCTATCAGATCTAGACCCTTAAATCTATTTCTCACTTCCACTGTATAATCATAAGGGATTTGATTTAGGTCATACCTGAATCATCTAGTGGTTCTGCCCACTTTCTTCAATTTAAGTCTGAATTTGGCAATCAGGAGTTCATGATCTGAGCCACAGTCAGCTCCTGGTCTTGTTTTTGCTGACTGTATAGAGCTTCTCCATCTTTGGCTGCAAAGAATATAATCAATCTGATTTCGGTGTTGACCATCTGGTGATGTCCATGTGTAGAGTCTTCTCTTGTGTTGTTGGAAGAGGGTGTTTGCTATGACCAGTGCATTTTCTTGACAAAACTCTATTAGTCTTTGCCTTGCTTCATTCCACATTCCAAGGCCAAATTTGCCTGTTACTCCAGGTGTTTCTTGACTCTCTACTTTTGCATTCTGATTCCCTATAATGAAAAGGACATCTTTTTTGGGTGTTAGTTCTAAAATGTCTTGTAGGTCTTCACAGAATTGTTCAACTTCAGCTTCCTCAGCATTACTGGTTGGGGCATAAACTTGAATTACCGTGATATTGAATGGTTTGCCTTGGAAACAAACAGAGATCACAATAAGATGGTTATTTGGAGACATTAGTCTACCATCTTATTGGACAGCCAGTTTTCTGAATAAATCGTAGTCCTTGTCTCAACACCTCACCTCTCAGTTAACTGACCTGTCAAGCAGTGAGCAGATTGAGTTTGGACTCAGTGACAAACATCAAACCAACTTCTTTATCATCTATCCTATGGGTTTAGCACGTGGCTTGGAAATGTCAGGTGAGTAGCCATATGTGGCCTATGAAGAGTATCAAAAATGGCCACAAAGATGAAAAAAGAGCCTGTACAGGAGAGTTAGGATAACATCACTCTCTCTCTGCTCGAGTTCTCTCTCAAACAATATTTCTGGGCCTTCTGTTTCCTGTGCATCACCTAAGCACAAATTGCAATTTCCTTTTGTTAACTAATTCTCAAGTCCACTCCTGGTTAGGATACATATGTCTGAGAATCCCCAGATCAACTCAGATGGTGTCTCAGGGTAGCAGCACTAGCAATATTCTTGGTGAAATGGGAATCCGAGTTCTTGTTCATGTAGCCGAAGACTGGAATCCATGAACACACAGACACTCACAGTAGCAAGAGAATATGATTTATTAAAGAGAAGGAAACTACAAAGCCCTCAGCATAGACACTGAGAGGGGGTAAAAAGCCCCCAAAGGCAGGGCATAATAGCAGTTTTTATATCCTTAATCTGTACATTTTTGGTTGGCTCTTGTCCTTAAAATAGTCATTTTAACCAATCAGTTTAAAGGTCAAGCTGCTTAACATCTTTATGGCTCCTCTTGATCCTTGAATTAAGTCAACACCCTTTTTCATAACCCCTGGCCATTTTACAATGTACCAGTGTATAGGTTTAAGATTAATGAGCTATTAATGGCAACCCACTCCAGCAGTCTTGCCTGGAGAATCCCATGGATGGAGGAGCCTGGTGGGTTAAAGTCCATGGGGTCGCAAAGAGTCGGACATGACTAAGCGACTTCACTTTCACTTAATGAGCTCACAGGAGGAGCTATCCCTGACTATCCCAGGTCAGGGGTGGCAGCTGAATGAGCTACCCCACATCTGAGGTCAGGGGCAGCGGCCGAGAGGGGCAAACCCAGTCAAAGGAGTGGCGGCTGCACAGGTGCAAGAGGGCCAAAAGGAGCGACTACTCCAAGTGCAAGGTCAGGAGGGGTGACCTCCTCCAACGTAAGGAGCAGCAATGTGCTTTGCTGGAATGGCCGTGAAGAGTTACCATATGTTCAAGGTAAGAGAAACCCAAGTAAGAAGGTAGGTGTGGCGAGAGGGCATCAGAGGACAGACACACTGAAACCATAGTCACAGAAAACTAGCCAATATGATCACATGGACCACAGCCTTGTCTAACACAATGAAACTCAGTCATGCCTTGTGGGGCCACTCAAGATGGATGAGTCATGTGGGAGAGGTCAGACAGAATGTGGTCCACTGCAGAAGGGAATGGCAACTCACTTTAGTATTCTTCCTTGAGAAATCCATGAACAGTATGAAAAGGCAAAATGATAGGATACTGAAAGAGGAACTCCCCAGATCAGTAGGTGCTCAATATGCTACTGGAGATCAGTGGAGAAATAACTCCAGAAAGAATGAAGAGATGGAGCCAAAGCAAAAACAATACCCAATTGTGGATGTGACTGGTGATAGAAACAAGGTCCGATGCTGTAAAGAGCAATGTTGCATAGGAACCTGGAATGTTAGGTCCATGAATCAAGGCAAATTGGAAGTGGTCAAACAGGAGATGGCAAGAGTGAAAGTCAACATTCTAGGAACAGCGAACTAAAATGGACTGGAATGGGTGAATTTAACTCAGATGACGTTTATATCTACTACTGAGGGCAGGAATCCCTTAGAAGAAATAGAGTAGCCATCATGGTCAACAAAAGAGTCTGAAATGTAGAACTTGGATGCAATCTCAAAATCAACAGAATGATCTCTGTTCATTTCCAAGGCAAACCATTCAATATCAGAGTAATCCAAGCCTATGCCCCAACCAGTAATGCTGAAGAAGCTGAAGTTGAACAGTTCAATGAAGACCTACAAGACCTTTTAGAAGTAACACCCAAAAATCATGTCCTTTTCATTATAGGGGACTGGAATGCAAAAGTAGGAAGTCAAGAAACACCTGGAGAAACAGGCAAATTTGGCCTTGGAGTACTTAATTAAGGAGAGCAAAGACTAATAGAGTTTTGCCAAGAGAATGAACTGGTCATAGTAAACACCCTCTTCCAACAACACAAGAGAAGGCTCTACACATGGATATCACCAGATGGTCAATACCAAAATCAGATTGATTATATTCTTTGCAGACAAAGATGGAGAAGCTCTATACGGTCAGCAAAAACAAGGCCAGGAGCTGACTGTGGCTCAGATCATGAACTCCTGATTGCCAAATTCAGACTTAAATTGAAGAAAGTAGGGAGAACCACTAGACGATTCAGGTATGACCTAAATCAAATTCTTTATGAGTACACAGTGGAAGTGAGAAAAGATTTAAGGGCCTAGATCTGATAGACAGTGTGCCTGATGAACTATGGACAGAGGTTCATGACATTGTACAGGAGACAGGAATCAAGACCATCCCCATGGGGAAAAAAATGCAAAAAAGCAAGATGGCTGTCTGAGGAGGACTTACAAATAGCTGGGAAAAGAAGAGAAGTGAAAAGCAAAGGAGAAAAGAAAAGATATAAGCAACTGAATGCACAGTTTCAAAGAACAGAAAGAAGAGATAAAACAAAAAAGAAGCCTTCCTCAGGGATCAATGCAAAGAAATAGAGGAAAATGATAGAATGGGAAAGACTAGAGATCTCTTCAAGAAAATTAGAGATACCAAGGGAACATTTCATACAAAGATGTGCTTGATAAAGGACAGAAATGGTATGGACCTAACAGAAGTAGAATATTAAGAAGAGGTGGCAAGAATACACAGAAGAACTGTATAAAAAAGATCTTCACGATCCAGATGTTCTTGATGGTGTGATCACTCACTTAGAGCCAGACATGCTGAAATGTGAAGTCAAATGAGCCTTAGGAAACATCACTATGAACAAAGTTAGTGGAGGTGATGGAATTCCAGTAGAGCTATTTCAAATCCTGAAAGATGATGCTGTGAAAGTGCTGCACTCAATATGCCAGCAAATGTGGAAAACTCAGCAGTGGCCACAGGACTGGAAAAGGTCAGTTTTCATTCTAATTCCAAAGAAAGGCAATGCCAAAGAAAGCTCAAACTACCACACAATTGCACTCATGTCACACGTTAGTAAAGCAATGCTCAAAATTCTCCAAGCCAGGCTTCAGCAATACGTGAACCATGAATTTCCAGATGTTCAAGCTGGTTTTAGAAAAGGCAGAGGAACCAGAGATCAAATTGCCAACATCCGTTGGATCACGGAAAAAGCAAGAGAGTTCCAGAAAAACATCTATTTCTGTTTTATTGACTATGCCAAAGCCTTTGACTGTGTGGATCACAATAAACTGTGGAAAATTCTGAAAGAGATGGGAATACCAGACCACCTAAACTGCCTCTTGAGAAACCTATATGCAGGTCAGGAAGCAACAGTTAAAACTGGACACGGAACAATAGACTGGTTCCAAATAGGAAAAGGAGTACGTCAAGGCTGTATATTGTCACCCTGCTTATTTAACTTATATGCGGAATACATCATGAGAAATGCTGGGCTGGAGGAAGCACAAGCTGAAATCAAGATTGCCAGGAGAAATATCAATAACCTCAGATATGCAGATAACACCACCCTATGGCAGAAAGTGAAGAGGAACTAAAGAGCCTCTTGATGAAAGCGAAAGAGGAGAGTGAAAAAGTTGGCTTAAAGCTGAACATTCAGAAAACAAAGATCATGGCATCTGGTCCCATCACTTCATGGCAAATAGATGGGGAAACAGTGGAAACAGTGGCAGACTTTATCTTTGGGGGCTCCAAAATCATTGCAGTTGGTGATTGCAGCCATGAAATTAAAAGACACTTACTCCTTGGAAGGAAAGTTATGACCAACCTAGATAGCATATTCACAAACAGAGACAGTACTTTGTCAACAAAGGTCTGTCTAGTCAAGGCTATGGCTTTTCCAGTGCTCTTGTATGGATGTGAGATTTGGATTGTGAAGAAAGCTGAGTACCAAAGAATTGATGCTTTTTAACTGTAGTGTTGAGGAAGACTCTTGAGAGTCCCAAGGACTGCAAGGAGATCCAACCAGTCCATCCTGAAGGAGATCAGTCCTGGGTGTTCATTGGAAGGACTGATGCTTAAGCTGAAACTCTTGTTACTTTGGCCACCTCATGTGAAGAGTTCACTCACTGGAAAAGACCCTGATGCTGGGAGGGACTGGGGACAGGAGGAGAAGGGGACAACAGAGGATGAGATGGTTGGATGGCATCACCAACTCGATGGACCTGAGTTTGTGTAAACTCCAGGAGTTGGCGATGGACAGAGAGGCCTGTCGTGTTGTCATTCATAAGGTGACAAAGACTTGGATATGATTGAGCGACTGAACTGAACTGAAGATTTATGATCACCAGCTCTTTTTCCCTCAGGCATATGGAACAGGCATTAATTATTCCCCTTTCCTGGATCTGAGTGCTGATAATTTATCAAGCCAAGGACATATTTCAGGAATTTGGGACAAATGGTTATCAGTTTAGTTCGGTCACTCAGTCGTGTCTGAATCTTTGTGACCCCATGAACTGCAACATATCAGGGCCCCTGTCCATCACCATCTCCCAGAGTCCACCTAAACCCATGTCCACTGAGTTTGTGATGCCATCCAACCATCTCATCCTCTGTCGTCCCTCTCTCTTTCTGCCCTCAATCTTTCCCAGCATCAGGGTCTTTTCAAATGAGTCAGCTCTTCGCATCAGGTTGCCAAAGTATCAGAGTTTCAGCTTCAACATTAGTCCACCAATGAACACCCAGGACTGATTTCCTTTAGGGTGGACTGTTTGGACCTCCTTGCAGTCCAAGGGACTCTCAAGAGTCTTCTCCAACACCACAGTTCAAAGGCATCAGCTCTTCGGCGCTCAGCTGTCTTCACAGTCCAATTCTCACATCCATACATGACCACTGAAAAAATCATAGTCTTGACTAGACAGACCTTTCTTGACAAAGTAATGTCTGTGATTTTAAATATGCTATCTAGATTGGTCATAACTATCCTTCCAAGGAGTAAGCGTCTTTTAATTTCATGGCTGCAATCAACATCTGCAGTGATTTTGGAGTCCCAAAAATAAAGTCTGCCATTGTTTCCACTGTTTCCCCATCTATTTGCCATGAAGTGATGGGACCAGATGCCATGATCTTTGTTTTCTGAATGTTCAGCTTTAAGCCAACTTTTTCACTCTCCTCTTTCACTTTCATCAAGAGGCTCTTTAGTTCCTCTTCACTTTCTGCCATAAGGGTGGTGTCATCTGCATATCTGAGGTTATTGATATTTTTCCCAGCAATCTTGATTCCAATTTGTACTTTCTCCAGCCCTGCGTGTATCATGATGTACTCTGCATGTGAGTTAAATAAACAGGGTGACAATATACAGCCGTGATGTACTCCTTTTCCTATTTGGAACCAGTCTGTTGTTCCATGTCCAGTTCTAACTGTTGCTTCTTCACCTGCATACAGGTTTCTCAAGAGGCAGTTTAGGTGGTCTGGTATTCCCATCTCTCTCAGAATTTTCCACAGTTTATTGTGATCCATACAAAGGCTTTGGCATAGTCAATAAAGCAGAAATAGATGTTATTTTGGAATTCTCTTGCTTTTTCAATGATCCATTGGATGTTTGCAGAGTAATCTCTGGTTCCTCTGCCTTTTCTAAAACCAGCTTGAACATTTGGAAATTCATGGTTCTCGTATTTCTGAAGTCTAGCTGAAGAATTGTGTGGTAGTTTGAGTGTTCTTTGGCATTGCCTTTCTTTGGGATTGACAAAGGTATAGATTTAGGCTAATGGAGCAAGTTGTTTACTGAAAACAAGACCAAGATCTCAGACTTCTTCACCAACTGCCTAGCAATTTCATCCTCATTGGTAATGGTAAATACTTATTCATTATTTTTCTGTTCTATAAAAATTTTTTGTACTTGATAGTTTTTGTGGTTCTCACAGCAATCCTTCAAGATAAGTCTTTTATTAATAAAGCAAATAAGCCATACTACTCTTTTGCTCTTTTACTGGACTTCTTACTCACTTACTGATAAGTGAGCTTATCCTTTAAGCTCACTAAAGTTCTCTCATAGTTATCATTATTAACTTTTTAGTATATATACATATATATTTATTTTTATATATGCATTCAGGGCCTCCCTGATCTTTTTTCCTACCTCTTCATCTCCCTATCTCTCTTTTTATGAATTGGTTGTGGTGGTATAGTCACAAGGTTGTACCTCTTTGAGATCCCATGTACTATAACTCACCAGGCTCCTCTGTCCATGGATTTCCCAGGCAAGAATATTGGAGTGAGTTTCCACTTCTTTCTCCATAATATCTTCCTAACCCAGGGATCAAGCCCACATCTCCTGTATTGAAGGCAGATTCTTTACCACTTAGCCACCAGGGAAGTGCTTTCCATGTTCATGGAAATGTTCATCTAAATAACCCATTGAATTGTTAGATCAAAAAATAATATAATTTTTAACCATATACAGAGAGAAAAACATCAGACAGAATATTTAGACCACATATCTCTATGTATTTTATAACAGTAAATTTCTTTTTCTTTCCATGCTATTGGAAAGGTGAGGCATCAAGGAATGCTATAATGAACATATCCATATTATTCACTGTATTTTTCCAGGGATACATTCCTAAGTGCTGGTAAACTCCACATAAATGTTCCAACAATCCAAATGCTCATCAATGGTACATAAGAGAGCTCAATTTTTCCATGCTCTTGGAAATACTACCCCGTAGCTTTTAAAAATGTGTCCTCACTAGGTAAATTTCACTATTTGGGCTTAATTTGCATTTCTTTCATTATCAGTGGTGTTGACTGTTTTTCATGTGTCTTAAGCATTTGTAATTCTGTAATTTCCTAAAATCCTTAGAAATACTGGTACCTACTTTCAGTTGCTTGGTTCACTATGTACTATTTCATTTTATATTTTATATTTATTATACATCCCTTATTTTTTATTTACTTGACTATCCATTACTATATTAAGATTTTTATGGATTCTTTTTATCATTTCAAATAAACATTTATTTCAAATCACCAATGTCCTCTGGTATGTTATGGAAAAGAGGAAATGACAGGTAAAGACTTTTAAAATTCTAGCAACTCCATTACACTGGCTAATGTGGCAGCTGTTTAGAAAAAAAAATAGATTAACAACTTATTAACATGGCTGGTTCATCTTTTAAAGCATGCTTAAATAACACAGATGAAACATGAGGCATTTTTATTTTTTTAACAGCCAACATAGCTGCTAATTTGCTTTCAAATTGCATTTTCAACTTCTTTTGGATTTATTAAAAAAAAAAAATGAATGTCAACAGACCAGAATTAAAAAGGTGACAAACTGTGAAGAATTAAAAGTTCTAATTTAACAGATGAGCAATTGCAAATAACAAAATCTCACACAAACACAATTCTAATGAAAGCTGACATGCTGGAGATTCTTTTTTTGTTTTCTTCCTTTTCATCAGGTAGCAACAAATTAGTTTAAGAAGCCATACTAGAATGTTGTGACTGGGATAACCAGCTCATAGCCCATGCTGTTAGCTTTGGTTCTTGTTTGTTTCCTGAAACTATACATGACACTTATTTTGTACTAAGTGCATTTTCTTCACTCAGATGTATCACAAGTTGTTCAAGATCGGACTAGTTCTCATGTGTTATTGCTCTCAGATGCTATTCTTGTGGTTCCCACTTGTGGAAATATATTTCTATCCATGTTCAGAATTATAGAGAACCTCATGGGCACATAGTGAGGAAGTATAAAGATTTTTTATGGAACAAGAATATTTTGTGACTTATCAAAAGAACATAGATACTGTCTTGCCTTGCAAACTCAGAGAAAGCATTAATTTAAATTGGGAAGGGGATTAAATGTGATTAAAGAATGGGAAAAATTGAATGTGATTAAGGAAATTTCTGTCATAACAATGTACAGAAATGTTCTTTTTAAATTTGTTCAGGCTTCTAATATATGTTTGCTGATTAATTAGACAGATATGTATCTTTCTGTTCCTTGTACATTCATAAAGCAATAAAAGCAAAAAGTTCATAGTATTAATGAAATTTGTATGCACAGCACCCACTTACACATTTGTAAACATGCACCTGTGAGTGTTCCCCATCCATCCCTGCACACTAATTTTGAACATTCAAGCATGCTTTTCTAGCTTCCCTTATTTACAATTCAAACCATTTCTGTATGATTTTAAAGAGGTAACAGGAATTAATACAATGAGAAAATAAATCTTCAAAGAATATTTTTTCTTTTCATTTAAATGAAATTACAGTTTAAGGTTTTCATTATTTTCCTTTAACATACACTTAATTCCTCTATATTTAAATATTTATTTATAGTTGACCTTGAAGAATATTCTTATTACCATTTGTAAGCATATTTTATTTGATATGGCTCAGTGGATAAAGAATCCACCTGCAGCACAGCAGACACAAGAGACTGGTTGGATCCCTAGGTTGGAAAGATCCCCTGAAGAAGGACACGGCAATTCACTCCAGTATTCTTGCCTGGAAAATGGCATGGGAGGAGCTTCACAGGCTATAGTCCAAAGGCTTGCAAAGAGTCGGACATGACTGAGCACAAGCATGGACAGAGGGATTATACAAATTATATTAATTTTTCATTAAAATAAGTTATATATATATATATTAGTTATATATATATATATTAGATTTATATATATACCACTTATAAAATATTTATCAGCTGATTGTGGACTTTTATACACAATAAATGTGAAGAGTAAGCAAGTAAATTGAAGCAAAATTCTCCAGGGCAAATGAAATCTGGAACTCAAGCATGATATTATCTTTGTTTCCAAATCTCATGGACAGAGGAGCCTGGCAGGCTTCAGTCCATGGAGCTGCAAAAGAGTCAGACATGACTTAGCTTCTTACAGCAAACAATATACTCCAATAGACTTATAAGTAATGCATTCCTATCTGAATGGGGAAAGTCTAATTTTACTGGAAATCTCATTTAGTGGAGGACATAGAACTATTTATCTCTCTACACCAAGCAAATGTCCTTAGTCAAGTAAAATTGTCTTGTCTTTAGAGTCAAAATACTATTATGAAATATTGTATTACTTAACTTTGTAAATATTTTTGCTGTTAGCTAAAATTTAGTGTCTTTAAATAATAAAGACTAGAAATATATTGTCAAATGAGATTTGCTTTATCAAACTCATTCTGTTCCCAAAGCCATCCAACTTGCACTTACAGGTCTTTCATTCATATTTAGAAAAGGCATAAAGTGCTACTTGAAGATAATTTTTTAAATTAAAAAGAAAATAGTTCTTGATTAGTTCTAAGTTTAAGAATGACTGATCATCTCTATTTCCTTCAACCACCATTACCCCAAGGAAGATGAAAGCTTCTATATGAATCCTTCTTTCAGGTTTCTTATCCCCCTGCCTATGAATCAATTCATCAACAACTCTTCTCTGAGCACTTTCTACATGCAAAAATCCTATCACATCCTGGAGTTACAGCCCTCATGGAACCAATTTTCAATTAAGACAAACATTTTTAAAAATCATACTATATATTTATAATTACAACTTAACAGAAATATTCTGAGAAGGAAAAGAATTTGATGAGAAATAAGAACACAATGATGTAGGGCATGCAGCAAAGACTTTTCTGAGAAAATAACGCTTAAAATTTTCACTTAGGCTGAGTGTGGGGGAGAGAATATTCCAGGCAAAGAGAACATCACTTGCAAATGTTCTATTGTTTAATTTCACCAGTATGGAGAGGGAAGAGTACCAGTAGAAGAAGTTCCATAATTAGGGGCTGAGTCATATAGGGCTTCAAAGACTGCGGTGAGTATTTTTAGATTTTAAGTCAGAATTTTATGAAAGTTTTACACAGGGGAATGAAATAATCTGATTTATTTTGTAAATCATTGATTACGTATAATGGGGATGTAAGGTTGGAAGGTAGGCATGAGCAAGGAGGAGTGGCCTAGTCCAAAAAGGATTCAAGCTAATCTGTAAACATTACCCCCAGACACTTCCCAGTGCAGCCCAGGAGAGCTCACAGATGTGCTACAAGATAACCACAGAGATTTTCCCAACTCCAGCACATGGTAAGTGCATACAAAGCAACCACAGGGGCTTCTCCAACTCTGGCACGTGTGCCCTTAATGCACAGTTGTGTCCTCACGTAACCTTTGGCAGCCAGGAGCCTATTAAAGATTCATAAATATTATATACATACATGAAGTAAAGAGAAAGTAAGTTGCTCAGTCCTGTCCGACTCTTTACAACCCCATGGTGTACAGTCCATGGAATTCTCCAGTCCAGGATACTGCAGTGGGTAGCCTTTCCCTTCTCCAGGGTATCTTCCCAACCCAGGGATCGAACCGAGGTCTCCCACATTGCAGATGGATTCTTTACCAGGTGAGCCACAGGGAATTTGATTATAACAATGAATTATGGGAAAGATATGTGCAAAAGAGCCTGTTGTTAGGTAAGCTGCAATTGTCAGTCAAAACTGTCAGTTTGGGCTACAGTCCAAGGGGTTACATGACTGAGCATGCATGCGTGAGGGTGGAGGGAGATGGGTTGGTAGCAATAAACTGGTAGAACTAAAACACAAAATACTGTCAGTCCATGCCAGCCTAGATGAATATGTAAAAGCCCTGACTTGTATACCCTGGTACCTCATCATTCTGGCACCAGTATCTTTCTTGGCTTGGCCCACCTCTCCCTTGAGGTATTCTTTCTATTTTTTCTGTTTCTTTTTTAATAAACTTGTTTTTACCATGGGTAAGACCTCAGATTCTTTTTTGTATCCTTACCAGGACCCGAGGCCCATGAAAAAGGGTCCTCTTCAACCCTCTCCCTACCCAGTGATAGCGACATGGAGTGTGAGGAAGAAGAGGGGTACAAATGGAAATGCTATTTGAGAGGTGCTCAGGGATAACTAAGAGAGAAATAGTGTCAGGAATTAAGATGATAGCAACAGAAGATAGATAAAGACTTAAATGTTCCTTAGTTGGCACACTTGATATGTCTTGGTACTTGTTAGATGTAAAGAAGAACAGAAAAAGAAGCTGTTATTCAGAAAGCTCAGTTAAGGAACCCAGCTAGAAATGTCGAGCTTTACATTTCATTTTTCTTGACAATTGACATTTCCTCATGAATTCTTCCATTACTACTTCATTGTTTTAGTATGCATACATTTCTAGAATGTCTGTTTCATCTTCCCAGATGGCATAACAAAAGTTACTAGAGGATTTTGAACTTTGCATTTCTAAGGATGCATCAATATACATGTCTGAATAGCTATTAGTCACATAAATATCTTTACATGTCTGTTACAACTGTTCCCTATTATTTCATATTTTGAAATAATTATTGAACAAAAATTATAAGTGAGTATAAAAATATTTGCTGAAGAATGGGTATAAAAGTGTGCTAAGCTTTTGATCATGATGGATCTTCAGAATCAGTGTATGAGTTTTTGACTCCTGGGATTACCCACAGTGCATCTGAATGGACAGAGATATCTTATGGAACCATATGAGGGGTATGAAGCTATTGAAGAAAGTTAAAGGCAAAGATGGCTCCCATAGTAGAGACAAATATCAAGTAATCTTAATAGCTTTCTTGGCATTAAAATTGAGCTTCTGCTAGAACTACGTGGATGTATATTCACACTGAACAGACATATATTATTATTTCCAAGAAAGTTAAGTGTCCATCCCCATAGTTGTGCATCAGTTCTCTCCTCTTGATCAGGAACCGGACTATCTCTGCCATGTTTCCTTTTGGCTGCTCACAGTTGCTTTATTATCAGTCTCTCCCCAAGGAGTCATAGTCTTGTTCTCTAAAACCAAGGCCCTTTTAAATTCCGCTTGTTTCTCTCTTTTGTATATTCCTCTGTTAATTAATTGGGGCATAACCTGACCTGGATATCTGTCTTAATATGGTAACGTGCTATGTGTTTTTGATACTCATGAAGGAAATGTAATTCAGTTTCTTTTCTTTTTTTCTAGGCAAGTCCCTACATGAACTGCTGAATATGCAACTTAATGGTACCATGAAAAGATCTATGGAATAGAATATCTACCTGATTTTCTCTTAGTTATTAATGAGGTATAGCCAACCATAACACTACTTTCTGTCAACAAGAAGAAAAAGTTATAAAGAACATTCATCTCTGTATTTATTATAAAGTAATAATTTAGAGGTAGTTACATTCTCTTATGAGTGCCACTAGAGAGCTATTGAACTTTAAAAATTAGCAGCCTGCTATAATAAATATTCAATTTCAATGTAAATGATCCCTCTATAGCCTGCCATTTTAGAAATTTAGGAAGTCCAAAAGTCATGACACAAGAAGTAGTGTTAACAGTGATTTAAGTCAATCAGCAACCATCAATGTGGTAGGACATCCATGGAAACTAAGCTCTGGTATCATTACCAGAACTGACAGGTCAGGTGCAACCTCTTATTGCAAAAATGAATCATGATAAAAGATAGCATTATAAATTTTGTTAAATTTAATTTCTGAATTTAAAATAATATATTTTATTAAAAATAATATTTTAATGTAACTCATGGACTAATAATTCATATTAGGATTTGCATGAAGAACCTACTATGTAGGAAGTCATGATCTTAGCTATCTTCAAGTAAGGGCACATGTTTTGTATCTCTGTTTTCAATTACATATATGTACATTTTAATAATTTAGATCCATCATACAGTATGAATTGTTATAAAACTAAAGCACATTATAGTATATAATATTAAATGAGCTCAATCTTCAGTCACATTAATTCAGATGAGTAGGATTTCTGTATGAATAGCTGTATCTTTTATAGAAAAGTATATTTATATTCCACAGTATGTTTACACATTTGAAAGACATCTGATCTTAGGAAAAGCATTATACACACACACACGCACACACACATACAATGTGTTAAGTAAACTTCTAGGAAATATGGATGACTGAGCTGACATGGAAAATATCCACACTTAAATACAAATAAAGCTATAAAGCCACATATAATATCGTGTTTATAATGGCTAAGTTTAAAAATAGGAATATAATATCCTTAGTCAATGCAGAGATCATTCAAACCCGGAGTGCTGACCAGTAACTCATGGCCTGTGGTTTATGTGGGGTTTAGAGCAAGACACTAAGGGTAGGAGTAAGCACTGGAGAGGTTACCTCCCATGACAAAATGGAAAAAATGACTCGATAAGCTGTGTGGAGAAAGCAAGGAAGGAAAATAGCATTTTTCTGGCCCTGTACTAAAACATTTTTTTACTCATAAGTGGGTTATCATTTATAGTACCCATGCTTTACACATAACACAAGTTGGTAAGTGAGAAATCTCTTTCTCTTTTTTCCTTCTTGTTTTCTCTCTTCTCTCCTAGCTCCCCTCTCCTCTCTTCTCTCTCTTCCTATATATATATATATACACACACACACACATATAATATATAGTATACATGTATACATTATATCAACAGATATATATCATGCACATATACACATGTGTGTAAATTCATATATATTACAATATATGCAAATATACATATAGACCTCCCACATATATATAGCAACATTTAATGAATTAACAGATAGGCTTTGCCAGTCAACAGTTAAGTGTGCGTGTGCTCAGTCACTCAGTCATATCCAACTCTTTGTGGCCTCATAGACTGTAGCCCTCCAGCCTTCTCTATCCATTTCCCTCCTCTGAAATTTCCTAGGCAAGAATATTGGAGCAGCTTGTCATTTCTTACTCCAGGAGATCTTCCCAGCTCAGGGATCGAACCCATATCTCTTGAGTCTCTTGCACGGGCAGATGGATTCTTTACCACTAAGCCACCTGGGAAGCCCACAACAGTTAGTACCATCATGAAAAGAAAGTCATGGAGATACACTGTGTCTCCTAAGGGAAGAACAAACCACCACTCATGAAGTAGACTTGATATACAAAAAAAAATCTTCCTGAATCTTTTCAGTCCAATAGATCTGACTCTAATACTACAGAGTAAATACAGAGACTAGAACATATTAATCATATCATTTATCAATTAAGAGATATAATCTAGACTATAAAAAATAATGCAGATCATATGATTTAGTTACTTCAAACAAATAAATTATAAGAGAATGAAGAGATGAAATGAAAACCTATAGATTAGAGGAGATAACTAACATACAAACTAATTACAATATGTGGACTCTGTTTAGTTGTGTATTAGTCTCTCAGTCATGTCCTAGTCTTTGCTACCCCATATACTCTAGCCCACCAGGGTTTTTTTTGTCCATAGAATTGTCCAGGCAAGAATACTGGAGTGGGTTGCCATTTTTTTCATCAGAGAATCTTCCTTCCTGGATCAAACCCAGGTCTCTGCATTGCAGGCAGATTCTTTACCACATAAGCCACCAGGGAAGCCCTACATTTCGTTATTTAAATTCTTAGGCAAACGAAACAACTAAACGTATATAACATTTATAAGATAATTGGATATCTTATCATTTACTAGATATTTGATAATAGTAAAAAATTGTTTTATTACCTATTTTCAAAAGGTATTTAAGAAGTAAATACTAAAATGTTTATTAATAAGTCATGGAATTTTCTTTAAAATAATATGAGAAAAAAGCAAATGAGTAGGAATATATATGAGAAAACACCAGCCATGTGATGACTGCTGTAACTGGGTGATAGACATTAAGTTCATTATATTATTTAATCTATACTTGTATGTTTGAACTATAGCTCTTAATAAAAAAATTAAGAATAAAATAAAATATATTTGGAGTGGTAAAATTTATTTGAATTAGGATTATAGTATATACTACAATAAAAAATAAACAGTGATTTAAGACATTATAAGGAGAAGGCAATGGCAACCTACTCCAGTACTCTTGCCTAGAATATCCCATGGGTGGAGGAGCCTGGTAGGCTGCAGTCCATGGGGTCATAAAGAGTCGGACAACTGAGTGACTTCACTTTCACTTTTCACTTTCATGCATTGGAAAAGGAAATGGCACCCACCCAGTGTTCTTGCCTGCAGAATCCCAGGGATGGGGGAGCCTGGTGGGCTGCTGTCTATGGGGTCCCACAGAGTCAGACACGACTGAAGCGACTTAGCAGCAGCAGCAGCAATACATTATAATATAGATAATTTTTTTTAAATAAAAATAAAATTTGTTAAGGACAGATGTTGAAAGCTGAAGCTCCAATACTTTGGCCACCTGATGCAA
Source organism: Aepyceros melampus (assembly GCA_006408695.1). Taxonomy (NCBI): domain Eukaryota; kingdom Metazoa; phylum Chordata; class Mammalia; order Artiodactyla; family Bovidae; genus Aepyceros; species Aepyceros melampus. Next base: position 508,556 of record SJXQ01004425.1, on the reverse strand, counting down.
AGAGCTGACTCACTGGAAAAAACCCTGATGCTGGAAAAGATAGAAGACAGAAGGAGAGAGGGGACGACAAAGGATGAGCTGGTTGGATAGCATCACCAATTCAATGGACATGAGTTTGAGAAAGCTCTGGGAGATGGTGAGGGACAAGGAAGCCTGGTATGCTGCAGTCCATAAGGGTCACAAAGAGTCAGACATGACTGAGACTGAACAACAAGCATTTTAGAAGATTAAATTGATCAAGTAACCTCTTCAAAGGCAGAAATTAAATCCTACACACTATAGGTCTCACAATTCTTGCTATATAATAGTCACTCAATAATTTGTCTTAATAATACAATTTTGTTTTTCCATATCAGCATATGAAAGGAACTTAAATGCTACATGAGTGAGACTTCATGACAAATCCAAGATATATTTTGTACTTAATGATTTAGGTATACCGGTACACTGATAAATATGAGAATTCATTCAGCCAGAAAAAAAGTAACATTTATGTAAAAATGAATTTTAAATATTTTTCATTAAAACAGACTTTAAGAAAAATCAGTTAATATGAATTTCAGAGTTGATACATGATCTATTATTTTGAAAACATTTAATAAAACCTAGAATAGGCTAAAAGAAATTCGTTAACCCTATCTAAAAAGTCTTAGGCTGCCTATAAGTCAATTTTCAATCTCTTGTGGAATCATTCATAAACCATCAACCAAAATAACGTGAATGAAACATAATGAAAACAGAAGCAATGAACTTGATGCATTTTTTTAAAAGTAAATCATGTCAAGCAAACTTAATTACTTTCTCAATTAAATACATAATTCATAGATGAAGTGAATGTAGTAGTTGTGATGGATTTATATTTCATTGAGTGGATGTAATGACTGAGAATTATGATTTCAAAAATAGATTTTAATTGTCTTACATGAGCTGGCATTTCTTATAGAAAAAAATCTGTTTATAGAATGGATAAGGTCTACAAAGTAGTAGATTCACTAGAAAAGATTCTAATACTGGGAAAGACTGAGGGCAGGAGGAAAAGGGGACGACAGAGGATGAGATGGTTGGATGGCATCACCAAGTCAAAGCACATGAGTTTGAGTAAACTCCGGGAGTAGGTGATGGACAAGGAAGCCTGGCATGTTTCAGTCCATGTGGTCACAAAATCAGACATGGCTGAGTGACTGAACTGAACTGATAACTCATACATTCTTGTCTTATGAACCTTAGGTAAAACACAACCTTAGGTAAAACACTGAGCTCTGTCATAACTTTTGAGTTCTCTAAGACAGAAACTGAGACCAGGTAATCAAGAAACAGGGTGCATTCCAGATGAAAAAGTGAATTTAAGCTAGATAGGTCACTTTTACCCTTCTTTCTGCACTGACTCTTTTTAATCATGTAATTTGAAAATATCTTTTTTTTCTCACCTTTCCTATAACTTTGAAAGAAAGCTCTAATAAAATCAATGTCATTAAACAGTGGTAGCTAAAAGTGCTATGCCTCATAGGTTTGATGATATTTACATTTTAAAAAACATAATAAGTAAAAAGCATCTAAAGTGGAAAAAAAATGGAAAACTATCTCTATACACTATCATATATGAAAAATCCTAAGGAATAAACACACATCACTTCAGTTCATTTCAGTCGCTGAGTCGTGTCCGACTCTTTGTGACCCCGTGAATCGCAGCACGCCAGGCCTCCCTGTCCATCACCAACTCCTGGAGTTCACTCAGAGTCACGTCCATCGAGTCAGTGATGCCATCCAGCCATCTCATTCTCCATCGTCCCCTTCTCCTCCTGCCCCCAATCCCTCCCAGCATCAGAGTATTTTCCAATGAGTCAACCCTTCGCATGAGGTGGCCAAAGTACTGGAGCTTCAGCTTCAGAATCATTCCTTCCAAAGAAATCCCAGGGCCGATCTCCTTCATAATGGACTGGTTGGATCTCCTTGCAGTCCTTGGGACTCTCAAGAGTCTTCTCCAACACCACAGGTCAAAAGCATCAATTCTTTGGTGCTCAGCTTTCTTCACAGTCCAACTCTCACATCCATACATGACCACAGGAAAAACCATAGCCTTGACTAGATGGACCTTAGTGGGCAAAGTAATATCTCTGCTTTTGAATATGCTATCTAGCTTGGTCGTAACTTTCCTTCCAAGGAGTTAGCGTCTTTTAATTTCATGGCTGCAATCAACATCTGCAGTGATTTTGCAGCCCCAAAAAATAAAGTCTGACACTGTTTCCACTGTTTCCCCATCTATTTGCCATGAAGTGTATATATATATATATATATGATTTCCTTTAGATCGACTGGTTGGATCTCCTTGCAGTCCAAGGGACTCTCAAGAGTCTTCTCCAACACCACAATTCAAACACATCAATTCTTCAGCGCTCAGCTTTCTTTATACTCCAAATATCACATGACTACTGGAATACTATAGCTTTGACTAGATAGAACTTTGTTGGCAAAGTAATGTCTCTGCTTTTTAATATGCTGTCTAGGTTGGTCATAGCTTTTCTTCAAAAGAGTAAGTGTCTTTTAATTTCATGACTGCAGTCACCATCTGCAGTGATTTTGGAGCCCAAAAGATAAGTCTCTCATTGCTAATTGTTTCCCCATGTATTTGCCATGAAGTGATTGGGACCAGATGCCATGATATTAGTTTTCTGAATGTGGAGCTGTAAGCCAATTTTTTCACTCTCCTCTTTTAATCAACAGGCCATTTATTTCTTCACTTTCACCATAAAGGTGGTGTCCTCTGCATATCTGAGGTTATTGATATTACTCTCGACAATCTTGATTCCAGCCTGTGCTTCATCCAGCCTGACATTTCTCATGATGTACTCTGCATTTAAGTTAAATAAGCAGGGTGACATTATACAGCCTTAACACACTCCATTCCTTATTTGGAACCAGTCTGCTGTTCCATGTCCAGTTCTAACTGTGGCTTCTTGACCTGCACACAAATTTCTCAAGAGGTAGGTCAGGTGGTCTGTTATTCCATCTCTTGAAGAATATTCCACAGTTTGTTGTGATCCACACGGTCAAAGGCTTTGGGGTAGTTAGTAAAGCAGAAGTAGATGTTTTTCTGGAAGTCTCTTGCTTTTTCAATGATCCAGTGGATGTTGGCAATTTGATCTCTGGTTCCTCTGCTTTTTTAAATCCAGCTTGAACAGCTGGAAGTTCACGGTTCACATGCTGTTGAATCCTGCCTTGGAGAATTTTGAGCATTGCTTTGCTGTCGTGTGAAATGAGTGCACTTGTGCGGTGGTTCGGACATTCTTTTGAACATTCTTTGGCATTTCCTTTCACCGCCTGACATATTTAATTTTCCTGCAGCCTAAAAGATTTGGAGAATTTTGAGCATCACTTTACTAGCATGTGAGATGAGTGCAATTGTGCGGTAGTTTGAGCATTCTTATGCATTGCCTTTCTTTGGGATTGGAATGAAACTCCTTTCACCGCCTGACATATTTAATTTTCCTGCAGCCTAAAAGATTTGGAGAATTTTGAGCATCACTTTACTAGCATGTGAGATGAGTGCAATTGTGCGGTAGTTTGAGCATTCTTATGCATTGCCTTTCTTTGGGATTGGAATGAAACCTGACCTTTTCCAGTCCTGTGGCCACTGCTGAGTTTCCCAAATTTGCTGGCATATTGAGTGCAGCACTTTCACAGCATCAACTTTTAGGATTTGAAATTGCTCAACTGGAACTCCATCACCTCTACTTTCTTTGTTGATAGCGATGCTTCCGAAGGCCCACTTGACTTCACATTTCAGGATGTTTGGCTATAGGTGAGTGATTGCACCATCGTGGTTATCTGGGTCATGAAGATCCTTTGTACATAGTTCTTCTGTGTATTCTTGCCACCTCTTCTTAATATCTTCTGCTTCCATTACGTCCATACCATTTCTGTCCTTTATTGTGTCCATCTTTGCATGAGATGTTCCCTTGGTATCGCTATTTATTATTTTTTTTGAAGATATCTCTGGTTTTTCCCACTTTATTGTTTTTCTCTAATTCTTTGCATTGACCACTGTGGAAGGCTTTCTTATCTCTCCTTGCTATTCTTTGGAATTCTGCATTCAAATGGGTATACCTTTTCTTTTCTCCTTTGCCTTTTGCTTCTCTTTTCACAGCTATTTGTAAGGCCTCCTCAGACAACCATTTTGCTATTTTTGCATTTCTTTTTCTTTGGGCTGGTCTTGATTACTGCCTCCTATACAATGTCATGAACCTCTGTCAATAGTTCTTCAGGCACTCTGTGAATCAGATCTAATCCCTGAATCTATTTCTCACTTCCATGTATAATTGTACCAGATGTGATCTAGGTCATACCTGAATGGTCTAGTGGTTTTCCCTACTTTCTATAATTTAAGTCTGAATTTGGCAATAAGGAGTTTATGATCAGAGCCACAGTTGGCTCCTGGTCTTGTTTTTGCTGCCTGTATAGAGCTTCTCCATCTTTGGCTGCAAAGAACATAGTCAATCTGACTTTGGTATTGACCATCTGGTAATGTCCATGTGTACGGTCTTCTCTTGTGTTGTTGGGAGAGTGTGTTTGCTATGACCAGTGAGTTCTCTTGGCAAAACTCTGTTAGCTTTTGATCTCCTTTGTTTTGTTCTCCAAGGCCAAACCTGCATGTTACTTCAGGTAGCTCTTGAATTCCTACTTTTGTGTTCCAGTTCCATATAATGAAAAGGACATCTTTTGGGGGTATTTGTTTTAGAAGGTCTTGTAGGTCTTCATAGAACCATTCAACTTCAGCTTCTTTGGCATTATCGGTCAGGGCATAGAGTTGGGTTACTGTGATATTGAATGGTTTGCCTTGGAAATGAACAGACATCATTCTGTCATTTTTGAGATTGCATACACGTACTGCATTTTGGACCCTTTTTTGGACAATAATGGCTACCCCATTTCTTTTGAGTATTTGTGTATTTTGTGTATTTGTGTATAATTATATATATGTGCATATATATATTTATATATATATGAAATTAAAAATTTAAAAATAATGTCTGGAATAAAAGCTAGATTAGTTATTCTTGAAATAAGAAATGATGACTTTTGAGACACTCACCCAGACGCTGCACACAAGTAACAATTATGAGAGACTAGTTTGAAGACATTGAGGATATACTGTGAGATATATCATTGAAAAACAAACTTACTTTGCTGAGCTTCACTGAGAGAACTTTTTAAAAGATCCACATCAACCAAATGTAATAGGGGGAGTAAAATTTTTAAGCATATAATCTTGATTTATTTACCTACTTACAGAGGATGAGATGGTTGGATGGCTCACTGATGAAAGAGACAGACTTGGGCAAACTCTGGGAGATGGTGAAGAACAGGGAAACCTGCTGCAGTCCATGGGATTGTGAAGAGTATGACACGGCTTGGTGACTGAACAACAAAATGTATTATATAAGAATTAATTAATTAGGAAGTAACAACAATAAGATGAAAAATCGATGAATTTCTTCTGACCCAAATTAAGGATTTTGGTTTAACATAAACACGGTGGATGGAGATAATGGGTAACCAAAAGCTGGAAGAGATACTGTCACTATATTAAACCAGCACTGAGTTAATAGAATAAAGAAGGAGATCTTGAAAAATCAGTAAGTGAAGGACAAGAAATCCAAGAAAAAAATTGAGCAAAGATACAAGCATAATTCCCAGAAAGGAAAACATAAATGACTAGCAAGTATATTAATGAATATTTAAACTCATAAATAATTAGAAAAATGAAAATGCTTAAAAAGGCAATACCTGTTTACAGTCATTGGGTTAGCAAGAATTAAATAGTTATACAGTGTCAGTTCTTGCAGAGTTTGTGGGAGTTTATACACTGCTTTGGCCATTCTAGTGTGTAATGCTTCAGTATGTTGTCAGATTATTTATATTTATGCTGTGTATACATTTATTTTATAACTGGCTGTATATATCACAAACAGGGCCATAGAAAGCCAAATATAATGAAGTGGGGAGTTGAAAGTGATCTTCATGCTACCAGAGCAGATTGTATAAATAAAATATAGTGGATGTGTGCTATGGATCTCTAAAAAAATTAGAAACAACAAGCTAGGTATAAACTCAGCAGTACCAATAACTTTTAAGAACACAGTGCTTAATGAATAGAGTAAGAAACAGAATGTGGTCTTAACACAATAAAATTTATGTGCATTTAAAATATTCTCACAGCAAATCTTGACATATTTTTAAATGGATGTATAAAACTCAAGAATACACATTCAGTACAGTAGAGTATTTGCTTTTGGAGGAATCAATTAAGAACAAAGAATGTTTTTTTTTTTTTATAATAGATAAAATGAGATGTGCCTTACACAGAACAGTAATATAGTTTTCCAGATAGTATAAGTATTTTTCTGTATATCTGAGAGAATAATAATAATGAAAATAGCAGGATAATAATAATAGTGTCAGTTACTCTATTTTTATCAGTAGAGAAATAAATGCTATCAATTGGAAACTACCTAGTTTGAGAATTGTTAATAGACAGTTAAAGTGTGTATGAACAAAGCAAGGATGTCCACTTTCTCCTCTACTACTTAACATTGTTTTGAATTTATTAGCCAATATAATCATAAAAGAGAAGTCAATTAGAAAAATAAAATTAGAAAGGTAGTAAGACTCTGTTTTCAGATGATCTGATTGTAAAACTAGAAAACAAAAGGGGAACAATGATAAACTTAATACAAGTTAAAACTATTCATTATCTTAACAGAATATAAAATTAACCTGAAAATAAATAGCCTGTGACTTCTGGTTGCTGATCTGTCATCTCAAATCTTGGACTTGATTAAAATATAGAATTTCTCCTCTGTGAAAAACACTATTAAGGAAATGAAAGCTCAAGCTCAGACTGAGAAAAAATACTTGAAAACATAAATAATAAAGAACTTGGGTCCAAAATAAAGAACTCTTAAAACTAAACAATAAAAAACAAATAATTTACAATTTAAAATGAATAAAAGATCCGAATAGACATCTCACTAAAGAAGATACATGAATGATGAATAAGTGTATGAAAAAGCACCTCATCACTGCAAATTAAACAACAGTAAGCTACCATAGTACTCCTATGATGGTGGTGGTGGTTTAGTTGTTAATTCATGTCTGATTCTTGTGACCCTATAGACTGTAGCCTACCAGCTCCTCTATCCATGGCATTTCCCAGGCAAGACTACTAGAATGGGTTGCCATTTCCCTCTCCAGGGGATCTTCCTGAAGCAGGAATTGAACCTGGATCTCCTGCACTGTAGACGGATTCTTTACTGACTGAAGCACCAGGGCAGCCCAGCACTCATATGAGAACATCAAAATCACCCAAAATAACAATAACTGTTGTTGGTGAGGATGTAGAGCATTTGCTGCTACTGAAAGTGCAAAAATACTACAGATAGTTTGGAAGACAGTTTGATAGCTTACCAAAAGATCAAGCAGTCTCCTCTAAGTGTTACTCAGCTGATTTGAAATTTATGTCCACATAAAAATCTGCATAAGAATGCTTATAACATCTTAATTCATACAGGCCCCAAACTGAAAGCTACCAAGATTTTCTTCAACTAGTGAATGAATAAAAGAAATTGTGGTATAGTCATATAGTGGAGTATTATTTGTGCTGATCCTATAAGGACCACCACATTTTTGAATCATGCTATCCTGTGCTTGAAGAGGCCTCAAGTGTTTTTACTGTTCTCTTCATAGCCAAAATGTAATTAGTCACAATCAACCAGACTAGGATTTCAGCTAGTATGAGAATAGCAGAAACTTAACTGAAGCAAAAGCAGTTAGTGAGACAGGATTTCCTCTTTCCTCACATCCAACCTGGCTTCCCAGTGGCTCGGCAGTAAAGAATCTGCCTGCAGTGCAGGAGAAACAAGAGACACGAGAGACATGGGTTTGATACCTGAATCAGGAAGATCCCCTGAAGGAGGGCATGGCAACCCACTGCAGTATTTCTGCCTGGAAAATTCCACGGATAGATGAGCCTGATGGGCTACAGGCCATAAGATCACAAAGAGTTGGACACTACTGAAGCACTTAGCAGGCATGTATGGTACTAATTCACAAATTTTTGCACCATATGTTGTAAAACTAGTTTACATTTATATAGTAATAGATATGCATATTTTACCAGGCCATTATGCTTATTTATATTATATGAATACTGTTAGATATCCTTTTTTAACCCATTATAAGATATGTTACATATTTATATAATTGACATGTTACTTATGATTTAAACTTTATTAAATAATCTTTCTGACAAGTAGAGTACAGTTTGTTGTTGTTTAGGCACTAAGTCCTGTCTAACTCTTATTGACCTATGAACTGCAGCTGCAATGCTCCTCTGTCCATGGGATTTCTCAAGCAATAATACTGGAGTGGGTTGCCACACCCTCCTCCAGGGGATTTTCCTAAACCAGGGATTGAACGCATGTCTTCTGTATATTCTGCCTTGGGAGGCAAATTCTAGAGATCCCTTCAAGAAAATGAGAGAAACCAAGGGAATATGGCATGCAAAGATGAGCACAATGAAGGACAGAAATGGTATGAACCTAACAGAAGCAGAAGATATTAAGAAGCGGTGGCAAGAATACACAGAAGAACGGACCAAAAAAGATCTTCATTACCCAGATGATCACATTGGTGTGATCACTCACCTAGAGCCAGAAATCCTGGAATGTGAAGTCAAGTGGGCCTTAGGAAGCATCACTACAAACAAAGTGAGTGTAGATGATGGAATTCCAGCTGAGCTATTTCAAATCCTAAAATGATGCTGTGAAAGCACTTCACTCAATATGTCAGCAAATTTGGAAAACTCAGCAGTGGCCACAGGACTGGAAAAGGTCAGTTTTCATCCCAATCCCAAAGAAAGGCAATGCATAAGAATGCTCAAACTACTGCACAATTGCTCTCATCTCATGCTAGCAAAGTAATGTTCAAAATTCTCCAAGCCAGGCTTCAAAAATACATGAACCGTGAATTTCCAGATGTTCAAGCTGGTTTTAGAAAAAGGAACCAGAGATCAAATTGGCAACATGCCCTGGATCACCGAAAAAGCAAGAGAGTTCCAGAAAATCATCTATTTCTGCTTTATTGACTATGCCAATGCTTTTGACTGCATGGATCACAACAAATTGTGGAAAATTCTGAAAGAGATGGGAGTATCGGACCACCTGACCTGCCTCTTGAGAAATCTGTATGCAGGTCAAGAAGCCACAGTTAAAACTGGACATGGAAAAACAGACTGGTTCCAAATAGGAAAAGGAGTAGGTCAAGGCTGTATATTATCACCCTGCTTATTTAACTTATATGCACATTTCATCATGAGAATGCTGGGCTGGAAGGAGCACAAGTGGAATCAAGATTGCCAGGAGAAGTATCAATAACCTCAGATATGCAGATGACACCACCGTTATGGCAGAAAGTGAAGAAGAACTGAAGAGTCTCTTGATGAAGGTGAAAGAGGAGAGTGAAAAAGTTGGCTTAAAGCTCAATATTCAGAAAACTAATATCATGGCATCCAGTCCCATCACTTCATGGCAAATAGATGGGAAACAGTGGCTGACTTTATATTTTGTGCTCCAAAATCACTGCAGATGGTGATTGCAGTCATGAATTTAAAAGACGCTTGCTCTTTGCAAGAAAAGCTATGAGCAATCTAGACAGCATATTAAAAAGCAGAGACATTACTCTGCCAACAAAGGTCTGTCTAGTCAAGGCTATGTTTTTTTTTTTTTTTTCCAATAGTCATGTATGAATATGAGATTTGGACTATAAAAAAGCTGAAAGCTGAAGAATTGATGCTTTTGAACTGTGGTGTTGGATAAGAGTCTTGAGAGTCCCTTCTTGGACTGCAAGGAAATCCAACCAGTCCATCCTAAAGGAGATCAGTCCTGAGTGTTCATTGGAAGGAGTGATGTTGACACTGAAACTCCACTACTTTGGCCATCTTATGTGAAGAGCTGACTCATTGGAAAAGACCTTGAAGCTCGGAAAGATTGAAGGCAGGAGGAGAATGGGACAACAGAGGATGAGATGGTTGGATGGCATCACCAACTCAATGGACATGAGTTTGGGTAAACTCCGGGAGTTAGTGATGGACAGGGAAGACTGGCTCTGCTGCAGTCCATGGGGTCACAAAGAATCGGACATGACTGAGTGACCGTTCTGAACTGAACTGGGCAAACAGGAAAGCCCAGGAACAATAAACTGTGCAAAAATTAAACACTGAAACAAATCTACTTCGAGTATTTTACTGACATATTTATGTGTAGCCCAATAGATAATTATATTTTTTAGTTCTTTGAAGAAATAAAAGTAATTCAATCTCCCATAGCAACACAGAAGAATCAGATGGAAATTCACCAAATATAACAATAAAGAAAAATATTTATATTCAGTATTAAGAAAAAAACTTAAGTATTTACAGGTCTCAGAAATGTTTTATTTAATATTCATATATGAAAGTGGTTTTTCATTCATTGATACTCCTTATGCTACACTATTGGTTCTTTATAAACTACTTCTAAAATCAGTCTAATAACAGTGATTTAAAAACTAGAAGAGTTTAGCTTCTCTGCATAAACATGTTGATGTTTTCATTAGCAATAAAAATCTAAATTTTATTTAATAACATAAAAATTAACTTTTAATATTTTAAATCCTTAACACTTTATATTATGGAAAAAAAAAAACAACTCTCATTTGTTATTAGTGGAACATATAAACTAACCTTTTAGCACATGTTTTTCCCTAGCTATATGTACATGCTTTGAGGGAATTTCATTTTACAGAATCTATTTTACTTAAGTAGAAAATTTAAAAAATTTTCTTTTAAATTGTCAGAGTATTTATTTTTAATTTATACTATTAGTGATTTTAATGGTCATTAACCGTACACTTTAATATCCCCCAAACGTATATCTGTATTAATAAAAAAAGGCATAGCAATGTAGATTGAATTATTCAGCTTTGTATCATCTAGGGACATTCATTTTTTGGAGAAGAATTTTCAACCTGTCTCATACTACTGTATACAGAGAAACATCACTGCGATGGAATGTACCTGTGCTATGCTGGGGTTCATCTTCCATTCATGAGTATTCCAAAGGCATCCAAAGTGCTTGCTAACTCCCAGTCTCCAAATTCTATTGGTGATTGCATAAAAATATTCAGTTGGATGGTGAAGTGCCAAATCCTTATAAGCTAAGTGGTTATAGAGTAAAAATTTGATACACGCCCAAGGAAGAATGATACACTCTTCTTCTTGCCAAGTGAAAGTAAAAGCTTGTGGTATTCTATGCACGTTTGAGTGAAGAAAAAATAATTTACTAGGATAGCAGCTATATTCCAATTGCCACAGGCTGCATTGATTTGACTACTGCAAATTATGACATTTTTTTTATACACTCTAAGAAGATCCCTGAGTTTGAACATTAGCCATAAAATAAGAATTTAGGATGCAAGGGTATTTATTTTGTAATTTCCATCCATACTGATTGGCTAATAATGTCCCCTAGGCTAATATTCTCCACACCATTCTGCCTGACTCAGCATGCTCCGGCAGAGAGTAAAAGTCCTTGGGCAGATGATGTGGTCATAATAAAAAGCCTTCAGTGTGTACAAGAGAAATGGAAGTTTAGGTACATGGACAGGACACTCACATCATCTGCTAAAAATTGAAAAATAAAATACACTATTCCCTCTATTTGTTTTTGTTGTTCAGTCGCTAAGTCATGTCTGACTCTTTGCAACCCCATGGACTGTAGCACACCAGGCTTCCCTGTCTTTCACTTTCTGAGGAGGGAGTGTTTTTGCTATACACAGTTTGTTCAGATTCATGTCCATCAAATTGGTGATGCTATCTAATCATCTTATCCTCTGCTGTCCCCTTCTCTTTTTGCCTTCAAATTTTCCCATAATTGGGGTCTTTTCCAATGAGTCAGCTCTTTGCATCAGGTGGCCAAAGTATTGGAGCTTCAGCTTCAGCATCAGTTCTTCCAATGAATATTCAGGGTTTATTTCCTTTAGGATAGATTGGTTTGATCTCCTTGCTGTCCAAGGGACTCTCAAGAGTCTTCTCCAGCACCACAGTTCATAAGCATTAATTCTTCAGTGTTCAATCTTCTTTATTGTCCATCTCTCACATTCAATACATAATTACTGAGAAAACCACAACTTTGACTAGATGGACCTTTATCGGCAAAGGATAGCCTCTGCTTTTTAATACACTGTCTAGGTTGGTCATAGCTTTTCTTCGAAGGAGCAAATGTCTTTTAATTTTATGGCTGGGGTCAACATTGGCAGTGATTTTGGAGCCTAAGAAAACAAATTCTGTCACTGCTTCCACATTTTCCCCTTCTATTTTCCATGAAGTGATGGGATTGGATACCATGGTCTTGGTTTTTTTGAATGTTGCATTTAAGCAAGCTTTTTCACTCTCTTTCACCATCATCAAGAGGATCCTTAGTTCCTCTTTGCTTTCTGCTGTTAGCGTTGTATCATCTGCATATCTGATTTTTTTGATATTTCTTCTGGCAACCTTTATTTCAGCTTGTGATTCATCCATCCACCCTGGCATTTTGCATGATGTACTCTGCATATAAATTAAATAAGCAAGGTGACAGTATACAGCCTTGACATTCTCCTTTCCAAATTTTGAACCAGTCTGTTCAATGTGTGATCCTGTTGTTTCCTGACTTGCATACAGGCTTCTCAGGAGGCAGATAAGGTGCTCTGGTATTCCCATCTCTCGAATTTTCCACAGTTTGTTGTGATCCACACAGTCAAAGGCTTTAGCATAGTCAATGAAGCAGAAGTAGATGTTTTTCTGTAATTCCCTTTCTTTTTCTATAATCCAACAGATGTCAGCCATTTGGTCTCTGGTTCCTCTGCCTTTTTCTAAATATAGCACATTCATCTGGAAATTCTCTGTTCACGTACTACTGAAGCCTAACTTGAAGGTTTTTGAGCATTACTTTGCTAGTGTGTGAAATGAATGCAATTGTGCGGTAGTTTGAACATTCTTTGGTGTTGTCCTTCTTTAGGATTGGAATGAAAACTGACCTTTTTCAGTCCTGTGGCAGTTGGTGAGTTTGTCAAATTTGCTGGCATATTGTGTGCAGCATTTTAACAGGATCATCTTTTAGGATTTGAAATAGCTCAGCTGAAATTCTGTCCCCTTCACTAGCTTTGTTCATAGTAATGCTTCCTAAGACCCACTTGGCTTCACATTCCAGGATGTCTGACTCTAGGTGAGTGATCACACCATCATGGTTATCTAGGTCATTAAAATCTTTTTTGCATACTTCTTCTAGATTTTCTTGCCACTTCTTCTTAATCTCTTCTGCTTCTGTTAGTTCCTTACTGTTTCTATCCTTAATTGTGCCCATCCTTGTATGAAATGTTCCCTTTATATCTCCAGTTTCCTTGAAGAGATCTCGTTTTTCTTGACAAAACGTTGTTAGCCTTTGCCCTACTTCATTTTGTACTCCAAGGCCAAACTTTCCTGTTACCCCAGGTATCTCTTGACTTACTTTTGTATTTCATTCTCCTACAATGAAAAGGATTTTTTTTTTTTTTGGCATTAGTTCTAGAAGTTCTTGAGGGTCTTCATAAAACTGATCAACATCAGCTTTGACATCAGGTGTTGGGGAATAGACTTGGAGTACTGTGATATTGAAGGTTTGCCTTGAAAGCAGATCATTCTGTCATTTTTGAGACTGTACCCAAGTACTGCATTTTGGACTCTTTTGTTGACTATGAGGGTTGCTTCCTTAGTTCTAAGGGATTCTTGCCCATGGTAGTAGGTATAATTTTCATCTGAATTAAATTCGCCCATTCCTGTACATTTTAGTTCACTGATTCCTGATGTCAGTGTTCACTCATCATCTGCTGCTTGACCACATCCAATTTACCTTGATTCATGGACCTAACATTCCAGGTTCCTATGCAGTTCCTATGTTTGTTGCAGCATCGAACTTTACTTTCACTAACAGACAGAAACATCCACAACTGAGCTTTGATTTCACTTTGGCCCAGCCGCTTCATTCTTTGAGGGGCTACTAATAATTGCCCTCTGGTCTTCCTCAGTAGTATATTGGACACCTTCCAACATGGGAGGCTCATCGTCTGGTGTCATATCCTTTTGTCTTTTCATACTGTTCATGGCATTCTCAAGGAAATGATACTGGAGTGGTTTCCCATTCCCTCCTTCAGTGAACCACATTTTGTCAGAACTCTCCACTTTGACCCATCCATCTTCGGTGACCCTGCATGGCATGGCTCCTAGCTTCATTTAGTTGCACAAGCTCCTTCACTAAGACAAGGCTGCAATCCATGAATAGGGCTATTCCCTCTAGCTACTGCCCTATTTCTCTCCTTCTTAAAGCAAAATTCCTTTGAATAAGTCTTTAATAATTTTATTTGTAATTTATTTCATCATTTGCATGTCCAATCTTGACATTATTTTCTCAGACCCACCACATCACTGAAACTATTCAATATGGCTGTAGCTTCTTCTAGTTTGACATGTTCTTGGTACTCAGGAGTATTTAGCATATGGAGGTTGAAGTCTAACTTGTGCTTTACTTACCGAACCATGCCTCTTTTGTGGATTTTTATCCACCGAGCAAAAATAACATTTTTTTCCTAGTTTGTACCAAGGGACAGGATATGTGACTTATCTGTCACCAATGATTATTCATCTAGTTAACTTCTGTGACTGGTTGTGAGTAATTATCTTGGTCCACAAGCAACACTCATCAGATCTGGAACACCTACTCCTACTCTGCTTCTAGTTCGGCACATCCTCCAACGTGACCGTTGTCCATTTTTGCTAATTTCCTTACGTCTCAGATCACGAAACATTTGAGGGTCCAAACACTTAGAATTTGGGAACTTTAAAATTTTTTGTTATTGACATACCATTCTCTAAAGGTATCATTCATTCTCCTACTTGATGTGTTGTTTTAAATATATATAGAGCGCTGACTGCTGTTTTAGAGTCCAGATTCAGCTTGAATTTAAAATACTTGATTGTATAACATATTCTAATCAGAAATTTTGCTCTCGTTTCCACTTTTTTTTTTTTTTTTGGTCATTTCATTAAATTGCTATTCTATCCTTCCTTGGTCAGGCAACAGATCTTAGAGTTATCTTTGTCTTTTTTTTCCCTGTTTTTACCAATCTCCATAGCCAATCCAGGCAAATACTGTTACTTCTGCCTTCAAAATCAATTCTAAATATATGGCTGAAAGTTAGGATGACTGATGAGAGTGTATATAGATAGCAGAAAAAATATAATGATGATATTTATTGAGCCTTACTATGTGCCAGGCACTTTCACAATACGTTAAACCCACTTTATTGCTAGATATCCATAATGCTACTTATCTGCATCAAGATTGTTGTCTCATGCTATAAAGAGAAACTCAGTACCCTAAGTTTCCCTATAGAGGATGCTGTACCTCTCGGGTGCATACCAATTTTTACTCTACTCTGGTACTCTTGACATAAAAGGTTTATTCAGTGCACCCACTAAAATGAGAATAATTCCCTCTAACTACATTTGCTTAACATTAGACCCAAAGGAGTGTTTTCTTATGCTTCTGACATAATTTTTAGGGAAGCTTCTTCTATTTCTATTTTCAGCTCCTCTGCTCAAAAATCAGATATACAGCCATGGATCTTAGTCACTAGTGATTCAACAAAAGTCACCATGTTGCACTTAAACTTTCCTACTTTCATTCATTCAGGGTTGCATCTTTCCAAGGAGATTACCAAACTTTTAGCTAGAAAGACCTGTGGTAGAATTCCACACTTACCTGAACTAATGATTACAGCAGTGCTTATTGAGAGCTAGCTTTTCAACAGGGAGAAATTTGCACCATTTGAATTTATATTGAGATCTTTTATTCTGACCTAAGCACCTGAATTGTCAGCTATACTAGAAAAGGATTCTCTGGCCTAATTATGAATTTAAACGTAGAATTTGCCTTTTCCCACATCTCTTATGTGTTCCCTTTCGGTTCTTAATTTTCCTGCTGATCACTTGTTATTCCCTTCATGATGCTTGATTTTTTTCCCCCTCAGATGTTAGGTAAGAGGCATGAATATTATCTGTATCTCAGCTTGAAGTTTAGTATTAGTGGTTTTCTTTGCAAGTGTGCCCTTTGATATTGACATGCCACTGCAGGGATGACATTAATGATAAACCCCAGTTTATTACTATTTTAAGTCATTTTATTCATTTACTACAGTCTGAAGAGCTAAAAGGCACTTTTACAAAATGACAACTAGTAATTTATTTTCACTGCAGCCCTTAAAGAGACACATCAATATCAAAGTTCCAGGGCTGGTTGAGAGAATTAGCTGTCTCACACACTACAGAGGAGCCTCCAGTAACACTTTGGCAGGTTGTTGGTTAGCAAACAATGACAAAGATTTACCTGAAGAGAGGAGAAGGTTGACAGGGTAGAAGTTAGGATGTGATGTAATTTATTTGATAAAAATATGAATAACAAATTTAGTAAGTGTTACCATAATGTATATAAAGATGGCTTTTAATGGTATTTCACAATTTTTAAACTCATGTTTTTATTGGTAAAATAAACAACCAATATTGTTTTGTTTATGTCACAATAATTTTTATATCTTATTTCCTTGATAATGTACTTGTCTTTTCCTAGTGAAGTTGCTCGGTCGTGTCCAACTCTTTGCGACCCCATAGACTGTAGCTTACCAGGCTCCTCTGGGATTTTCCAGGCAATAGTTCTGGAGTGGATTGCCATTTCCTTCACCAGGGGATCTTCCCAAACCAGGGCTCGAACCCAGATCTCCCACATTGTAGACAGACACTTTACCGTCTGAGAATATGAATAATGTAAGGAAGAATATTATAAATGTCTTGATTCATAATTTTTAATACTAGGTCTATTTTTTTATATAAACAACTACTTAGTTATATATTGGTTAGGTACCAAATTAATTATAATCTTCACTAACTATATTTCCCTCCATATTTTAGCCTTATTAATGGGTCAGAAAATTGAGGCTGCATATGATTCATAAATGCCAGAGGATGATATTTGCATTAGAAATTTCCTTTACTTTCAAGTTTAAAATTTTAAACTTGACTGTCTTTATTAGGAAAAAGTTGTAAATTTCTATTTATTTTAATATTTATTGACTAAGTAATATTTGCTTATTATCTAGAAAAGTGATAAATTTTATACCAGAGCTGAGAATTGCAAGCCTTCAAAGATGTTTTAGTTTTATAGAGAAAATAAAAAAATAAAAAGGGAAAGAAAATTCAGTATTCCATGTATTATTATGGGTAAAGCACAGATGGGCTTCCCTGGTGCCTCAGACAGTAAAGAATCCACTTGCAATGTGGGAGACCTGGATTTGATCCCTGGGTTGGGAAGATGCCCTGGAGGAGGGTATGGCAACCCACTCCAGTATTCTTGTCTAGAAAATCCTCATGGACAGAAGAGCCTGGTGGGCTACAGGCTGTGGGGTTGCAAAGAGCAGACATGAGTGAGCAATTAAGCACAAAGCACAGGTACTAAATGAGGATGTAGTAGAAGTGCCTTATGCTAGGGAATGTTTTCTTCCCTATGTGTCACATAGTCAGAAGAGGGAGACTTGACTAGGATTTGTCTGGGGAAAGAAGGAGTAAAATACGTTTTTAGAAAGAAGAGATTATGTAGACAAAGACCTGGAAACTAAATTAAATATGATATATTTGCAAACTAAGAAGAATTCCATATACCTGATGTGTATAGAATTTATAGGGAAAAATGGCAAGAGAGAAAATGAGAAAGCAAAGGAAAAAAGAAAAGATATAAGCATCTGAATGCAGAGTTCCAAAGAATAGCAAGAAGAGATAAGAAAGCCTTCTTCAGTGATCAGTGCAAAGAAATAGAGGAAAAGAACAGAAGGGGAAAGACTAGAGATCTCTTCAAGAAAATTAGAGATACCAAGGGAACATTTCACGCAAAGATGGGCTCAATAAAAGACAGAAATGGTATGGACCTAACAGAAGCAGAAGATATTAAGAAGAGGTGGCAAGAATACATGGAAGAACTGTACAAAAAAGATCTTCACGACCCAGATAATCATGATGATGTGATGACTAATCTAGAGCCAGACATCTTGGAATGTGAAGTCAAGTGGGCCTTAGAAAGCATCACTACGAACAAAGCTACTGGAGGTGATGGAATTCCAGTTGAGCTGTTTCAAATCCTGAAAGATGATGCTGTGAAAGTGCTGCACTCAATATGCCAGCAAATTTGGAAAACTCAGCAGTGGCCACAGGACTGGAAAAGGTCAGTTTTCATCCCAATTCCAAAGAAAGGCAATGCCAAAGAATGCTCAAACTACCGCACAATTGCACTCATCTCACATGCTAGTAAAGTAATGCTCAAAATTCTCCCAGCCAGACTTCAGCAATAAGTGAACCGTGAACTCCCTGATGTTCAAGCTGGTTTCAGAAAAGGCAGAGGAACCAGAGATCAAATTGCCAACATCTGCTGGATCATGGAAAAAGCAAGAG
>SJXQ01004425.1:448393-487738 GCA_006408695.1 Aepyceros melampus | reverse complement strand
AATCACTGCAGATGGTGACTGCAGCCATGAAATTAAAAGACGCTTACTCCTTGGAAGAAAAGTTATGACCAACCTAGATAGTATATTCAAAAGCAGAGACATTTGCCGACTAAGGTCCGTCTAGTCAAGGCTATGGTTTTTCCTGTGGTCATGTATAGATGTGAGAGTTGGACTGTGAAGAAGGCTGAGCGCCGAAGAATTGATGCTTTTGAACTGTGGTGTTGGAGAAGACTCTTGAGAGTCCCTTGGACTGCAAGGAGATCCAACCAGTCCATTCTGAAGGAGATCAACCCTGGGATTTCTTTGGAAGGAATGATGCTAAAGCTGAAGCTCCAGTACTTTGGCCACCTCATGCGAAGAGTTGTCTCATTGGAAAAGACCCTGATGCTGGGAGGGATTGGGGGCAGGAGGAGAAGGGGACGACCAAGGATGAGATGGCTGGATGGCATCACGGACTCAATGGACGTGAGTCTGAGTGAACTCTGGGAGTTGGTGATGGACAGGGAGGCCTGGCGTGCTGCGATTCATGGAGTCGCAAAGAGTCAGACACGACTGAGCAACTGAACTGAACTGAACCATGAATTTATGCTCTCTTGTATTTTACGTATCCATATTAGCTAATCAAAATCCTTTTTGAAACCAGGTCCAGAAAGGAATTACAGACGCAGATGTTTACAAAGACAGAAAACATGGCACACGTATAGTGCAGCTATCACAGGGGATTCCTGGGTTGGCCAAAAAGTTTGTTCAGGTTTTTCTGTAAGATTCCTTTTTTTTTTTACCCTTTTGTTAGTGTAACTATTCTTAAGGAAACTAGTTTGCCCAAATATCAAAAGTCTTATAGAAACATTCTAGATTAGAATGTTGGGAACCCTGAGGGAATATTATCACTGATAGCTAGAAGTTGTTTATTAAGAAAAACAAGGGCAAATTCTCTGTCATTACTAAATTGGTAGATTATAAAGGAATTACCAGACTTAATACTTCTAAGACGGCTCCCCTGTGGCTCAGATGGTAAAGAACCCACCTGCAATGTGGGAGACCCAGGTTCAATCCCTGGGTTGGGAAGATCCCCTGGAGAAGGGAATGGCAACCTACCTCCAGTATTCTTGCCTGGAGAATCCCATGGATGGAGGAGCTTGACGGCCTACAGTCCATGGGGTTGCAGAGCTGGACATAACTGAGTGACTGGCACTTCCACTTTCTTTCAATACTTCTAAATTTTAGGACAACACTGCCTAACATTGACCCTGGTCAAGGTCTGAACCATGCTGGTTAATAGTGCTGAGAGGTGTTTCCAAGCAGTCTGTTATCAGCTCATCAGTATTGGTAACAGTGAAATTACTGGTTTGCTCTTGGATTCTCTGGGACCTCTGAAGGGCTCTGCTGCTTCATAGCAGGAATATACCAACACAATCAAAACCCTAGGATCCCTAGCTGAGATTCCTGGGGCTGCCTGGTTCCGAGGTGTTCTATGTGTGTATCTGTGGTTCCAGAGCCGCTGAGAAAGTTCATCTTCCCAGTCCTGACTGAAGAGGACAATAGGAGCCTGTACTCTGGACCTGGCTGATGGGTTATTGTTGTTCAGTGGTTAAGTCGTATCGGACTCTCTGCGACCCCATGGACTGCAGTGTGCCAGGCACACTTCACTAGTTTGTCCTTCACTAATCTCCTTGAGTTTGCTCAAATTCATGTCTGTTGAGTTGGTGATGCTATCTAACCATCTCATCCTCTGCTGCTCACTTCTTCTGTCTTCAATCTTTCCCAGCATCAGAGTCTTTTCCAATGAATTGGCTCTTCACATCAGGTCACCAAAGTACTAGAACTTCAGCTTCAGCATCAATCCTTCCAATGAATAGTCAGGGTTGATATTCTGAATCAACCGAAAATTTTGACTGGTTTGATCTCCTTGCAGTCTAAGGGACTCAAGAGTCTTCTCAGCATAATCCAAGAGCATCAATTCTTCGGTGCTCAGCCTTCTTCATGGTCCAACTCTCATATCCGTATGTGTTGGCAAAGTAATGTCCCTGCTTTTTAATACTCCGTCTAGGTTTGTCATAGCTTTCCTTTCAAGGAGCTAATGTCTTTTATATTTCATGGCTGCAGTCACCATCTGCAGTGATTCTGGAGCCCAGGAAAATAAAATCTGTCACTGCTTCCACTTTTCCCCCTTGTTTGCCATGAAGTAATGGGACCGGATACTATGGTCTTAGTTTTTGAATGCTGGGTTTCAAGCCAGCTTTTTCACTCATCTTTCACCTTCATCAAGAGGCTCTTTAGTTCCTCTTCTGCCATTAGAGTGGTATCATTTGCATATCTGAGGTTATTTCCCCTCACAATCGTGATTTTAGCTCGAGCTTCATCCAGCCCAGTATTTTGCATGATGTACCCTGCATATAAGTTAAATAAGCCGGGTGACAATATGCAGCCCTGATGTGCTCCTTTCCCAACTTTGAACAGTCCATTGTTGCAAGTCTAGTTCTGTTGCTTCTTGACCCACTGTACCCTTCTCCTTTAGTAACTCAAGACTTGTAAGCACTACACTGTCTTTAACAACTGACCCATTTAACTGCCATTTGTTAGTACATCTGGCATCTAAATTCATTCTTTCATTTTGTTTTCAAACTCAACATGAAATCCACATTACATAAAATTAACCAATTTAACAGTGAACAATTCGGGGAATTATCTGTGCTTCCACCACAGCGGGGATAGGTTTGGTTCCTGGTTGGGGGACTAATAGCTCACAAGCTGCGCCTCGTGGCCAAAAAAAAAAAAAAAAAGTGAACACTTCAGTGGTATTTAGTCTACTGACAATGCTAGGCAGCCTCCACCTCTGTCTAGTTTAAAAACATGTTCACCACCCGGAAAGAAACGCCCTACCCAAATAAGCAGTTACTTTCCCCATATCCCTGTCCCCCTAGCCCCTGGCAAGCATCAATCTGCTTTTGGTTTCTATGGATTTACATACGCTGGCTATTTCACATAAACGGAACTACATAATGTGTGGCCTTTTGTGTCTGGTCTGCTTCACTTAGGATAATGGCTTCAAGGTTCATCAGCGTTGTGGAATGTATCAGTATGTCATTCCCTTTTACAGCTGACCAGTATTCCACTGTATGTATAGATATATACACCACATTTTGCTTATCCGTTCATCAATGGATGGTCGTAAGAGTTGTTCGCACCTTTTGCCTATTGTCAACAGAGACTCACTTCGCTCATAGCTCAGTCGGTAAAGATTCTGCCTGAAATGCAAGAGATATGGGTTCAATCCCTGGGTCAGGAAGACCCTCTGGAGAAGGAGATGACAACCTTTTCCAGTATTCTTGCCTGGAGAAACCCACGGACAGAGGAGTTTGGCAAGCTACAGTCCACAGGGTTGCAAGAATTGGACAGTCCTTAGTGACTAAACCACCACCACCATTGTTTGAGCACCTGTTTTTAATTCTTTTGGGTATATACCTAAGAGAAGAACTGTCAGGTCATGTAATAATTGCTTCATTTTTTTTCAGGAACCCCCAAGTATTTTCCACAGTGACTGAATACTTCTTCTGGTAATGACAAGTAAGTAAGTAAAGGTCACTCAGTCATGCCCAACTCTTTGCGACCCCATGGACTGTAGTCTACCAGGTTCCTCCGTCCATTGGATCTTCCAGGCAAGAATATCGGAGTGGGTTGCCATTTCCTTCTCCAGGAGACTTTCCCAACCCATGGATTGAACCTGGGTCTCCCACATTGTAGGCAGACACTTTACTGTCTGAGCCACCAGGGTAATGTACAAAGGTCCCAATTTTTCCACGTCCTTGCCAACACTTGTTATTTTTTAAAGGTTTTTACTTAGTTATGGCTGTGCTGGGTCTTCATTATGCATGCTGGCTTCCTCTAGTTGTGGCCAGTGGGGGCTACTCTCCAGCTGCAGTGCATGGGCTTCTCATGGTGCTGGTTTCTCTTAATGCTCAAGCTCCAGAGCACAGGCTTAGCAGCGTGGTGTTTAGGCTTAGGTGCCCTGAGGCATGTAGCTTCCCTGACCAGGGACTAAACCCATGTCCCCTGCACTGGCTGGTAGATTCTTTACCACTGAGCCACCAGGGAAGCTCAACATTTGTATTTTTTTAATAACGCATATTATTACGTATGAAGTGGTATCTGATTTTGATTTGCATTTCCCAAGTGGCTAATGATATTTAAAACATTTTTTCATGTGCTTAGGTCATTTGTATATCTTTGGAGAGATGTCTATTCAAGTTTCACTCAACTTCATAATTGGGCTGTGCTTTTTTTTCTGTTAGCCGTGCCAAGAGGCTTGCAGGATCTTAGCTCCCCAATTAGGGATTGAACCATCACCTTCAGCAGTGACAGTGTGAAGTCCTAACCTCTGGACTATCATGGGCTTTCCTTTTTTGTTTTTGGGTTGCAAGAATTCTTTACATATTCTGAATACTCTACCTTTATCAGATATATGACTTGCAAACACTTTCTCCCATTCTGGAGGTTGCCTTTTTACTCTCTTGAAAAATGCCCTTTGAAACACAACTATTTTTAACTTTGATCAAATCCAATTTATTTATTTTTCTTTTGTTGCTATTTTGGTGTCATATTTAATAAATTCAAATTCATAAAGATTCAGCCCTGTATTTTCTTCTAGGAGCTTTAGATACTTGTAGCTCTTGAGGTTAGGTGTTTGATCTATTTTGAGTTAATTTTTTTATATGTGTGTGAGGTATGGGTCCAACATCTTTATTGCACATGTGGACACCCAATTGTTCCAGCATACCTCAATTATTCTTAAAATACATGGTTAAGGAATTATTTTGAAAGAAAAAGGATGATTCTGATAAGAGGGATGAAGATAAAACTCTTGAGCTTGGGTGACTGCCAAACCACTGCTGGTTTGAAGTAGTACTGGCTTTTAAATCAGTGGGATCTGAAAAAGATAAATCTGAACCTTAGCAGCTAGCATAATGGATTGGAAAGGAATCGCAAACTGACAGCAGGTATGGCTTTGGTCTGAGAAAGCTCAGGCTTCTTCAGACGAGTCTCACTCACTTTGGGCAGCAGGTGGAGCTCTAACGAAAGAAACTTGCGCCACTGTTAACTTAATGAAGGCTTCCCTGGTGGCTCAGAGGTTAAAGCGTCTGCAGTGCGGGAGACCCGGGTTCTATCCCTGGGTCGGGAAGATCCTCTGGAGAAGGAAATGGCAATCCACTCCAGTATTCTTGCCTGGAGAATCCCATGGACGGAGAAGCCTAGTAGGTTACAGTCCACGAGGTCGCAAAGAGTCGGACACGACTGAGCGACTTCACCTCACCTCACCTCACCTCACCTCACCTAACTTAATGAACCAGTGAGGCTTCTGAGAAATGCTACAACTAAGATAATTCAAGTATGGCAAAGTGTCTGATGAAGGACAAAAAAAAAAAAAAAATCAGAGACCCTTATCTCTTAAGGTTTAGTACGCAGAATACTATGTAAAGAACTCTGCAACTAAAAACAAAAAGATAAAATAGTTCTATTAGAAAAGAGGCAAAAGAGCTGAATGGACATGTCTCCAAAGATGATATATAAAGGTCCAATAAGCACACAGAAAGGTGCTCAATGAGAGATAGGAAAATGCTAATCAAAACCAAAATGAGATACCATTTCTTTTGTGTGTGTGTGTGAAAATTATTTATTTTTGGCTGCTCTCGTCTTTGCTGCGTGTGGACCTCCTCTAGTTACAGCGCGTGGGGGATACTCAGCACAGCGGCTTCTCTTGTTGCAGAGCACTGGCTCTAGTGTGCCCAGGTTCTGTAGTTATGGTTCATTGGCTTAGTTGCCCTGGGGCATGTGGGATCTTCCTGGACCAGGGACTGATTGAACCGATGTCCCCTGCCTTGCAAGGCAGATTCTTTTTTTTCCACAAGGACGATTCTTAACCACTGGACCAACAAGGAAGCCCAAGACATCATTTCACATCCTTTAGGGTGGCTATCATCAAAGCAAACGAACAAAACAAAACCCCCAAACCAAAAAACAAGTGTTGGTGAGGATGCAGATAAATTGGAACCCTTGTATATTGCTAGCAGAAATGTCAAATGGTGAAGCCACTATGGAAAACAGTTTCAAGGGAGCAATCAACGGGTGACATAAAAGGAAAAATTTAACGTAATTTTGTGCCTCAAGAGATGCTTAAAGCAAGACAATACTATTTCTCTTAGCCTTGACTCGGAAGCTCCTTGGGGCGGAGGGCTCTGATGAAATCTCTTTCTCTTTTGAAGAGCCTAAACAGAGCTACACAATAGCCAACGTAACAAACACGCTTCCCAGAGCGACATATGTTCTCAAAATGGACAAGAGATGAGAGCTCTGTGTTTGACTATATGAAACAATACAAATGTAGCTAGTTTGGGGTTTTTTTGTTTCTGATTCTCATGTCATAGGATGGATCTATTATAGAGGAGCTATGTTGGGAAGCAAACTGTGGGAATATTTAACAGGTTGAACTTGAAAAACACTGATTAATAATAATCTAAATGAACATTATGTAGTCATCAATTGTGATGATGGTTTAAAAGAGGTACCACAATATGATGGTAGAATGTCATCTACTCTGTTGATGAGATCAAAGGTTTATACTTGGTCTCTGTAGAGCTGTTACAGAGCAGGAATATGCCAATGAGACCAAAATCCAAAAATCCCTAGCTGAGATTCCTGGGGCTTCTTGGTTCCGAGGGGTTCTATGCATGCATTTGTGGTTCCTGAGCCCCAGAGAAAACGCATCCTGCCCGGTCCTTACTGGGGAAGGACAACAGGAGCCTGCACTCAGCTTCTCTGGACACGGCTGTGAGAGAGCCATTGGCTGTGATAGCTATTCTCACGTTAATGCTGTTGGTAAACTGTGCCCTTCTCCTGTAATAAACTGATAATTTGTAAGCATGGTCATTTTAGGTCCCATGAATCTACTTTGATAAGCTCTGCTGCTATTACTGTAATTATGATAAGGAAAGGAAATAAAATGAATTAACTTATGTTGTTCCAAAGAGAAACAATTAAGATCATAGATAAAAAGACACAAGAAGGATATCTGATTTGCCTTCCTAAGTACTGCACAAGTCTCTAGACACACTCGCTAAACATCAACGCAGAAGCTCTACGTCCATGTGCCATGAGACTACTGCCCTGGGTACATAACCTCAGGGTGCCCACTGAACCTTAAAAGCTGGACTTTTTTAATATGGGAAGAACTTTTTCGGTAGGAACCATACCTGTGATGTCAGCTTCCCAGCAACCTGCATCCGTTCAATTTCTGCAGGAGATTTGATCAGCCTGAGGCGCTGTACCAGCTGCTGCACAGCCCGAACCTTGTTCTTGCTCCTGGCTTTGACCTCTGCCAGCTGCTGCATGTAGTCACAGTGGAGTTGTTTGTGAGCAGGCCTCATCCAGTCATACCACAGTGTATGTGTCTCAGCTTAAAACAGATTTAAAATAAGACAGCAACAAGAAATACCACCTGTCATAGACTTGAAGAGTCAAAACTATTTTAAAATGTGTAGTATAAACTCTAAAGGGTTGAACACACTCTCTCAGGACCTAAAGGAATGGGTCATAAGTCATTGGGAAGGCCCTTCCTGAAAATGGCAAGATATTCTGAGACTGGATATACGGCTTTTCTGCCCTCAAACCTCAGTGTTTTTTTGTAAAGACAATAGATGAAACTAGAGCTTTAC
The DNA here is from genome assembly GCA_006408695.1 of Aepyceros melampus. Taxonomy (NCBI): domain Eukaryota; kingdom Metazoa; phylum Chordata; class Mammalia; order Artiodactyla; family Bovidae; genus Aepyceros; species Aepyceros melampus. The sequence continues at coordinate 480,029 of SJXQ01004425.1, read as the reverse complement.
TCAAGCTTTGATTATTAACTGTTTAAGAATAATTCTGACAATTGTTCTCCACACCGCAAGTCAGCTAGAGGTACTGTTAAATAACTGAACACAGAAGGACAGAAAAAGTACTCAGCTCACAACCTCATGGTTCAAAGTGCTCCATCCCTCAGTTTCAAACAGTCTTAGTACTAGAGAGAGGGGGTCTCATAGCCGATAATCCACATTCATCCAGAATACCTGTCCTCTTTCATCTGCCATGTGTTTTCATTACCGATAACCACAGTTCACCTTTTCACTTTGTAGACCCAAGGAAATGGTTGATTTTTGCTCAAGACACAAGATAAGGCACACCATGAAAAATTTTCCCGCTTAGACCATGTCTCTATTTGTTTCCCCGCCTTTTTATTTCCTGACAGAAACCTATGAGTAGTATTTCCAACAATTTAAATATGAAGATTTCTATGTTTCATACAATGGACTTGGGACAGAAGAGGGGGAAAAGCCCTAAAAATGTTGATTGGATATGCATTAGTGATACAATCTCCAAAATATTTTTACTTTTTAAAATAAAAACAATTTTAAATATAGACTACATGTAAAACTCTAGTCTTACTTTCAACAGAAATTTAGTTGTAATTTTTAAAAAGTAAAACAACCATGACTATTTGCTGTCATTTTATAAAATCATAGGCCAACTTTTTCAGGCTTTTAAAACCTTTTTAGATTTTAAACTTTCAATCTAGGATTGTTGGAAGCAATTTTGAAATCCTCTTTTAATTAGAGAATGACTTCAGAAATGTTTATAAATCTTATAAGAATATCAGACTGAAATTTTGCAATCAAATACCTTGTTTTGTCTAAAATCAATATTTTATAACTTGACCATCTATCTTATTTACCAAATTTGGCTCTAAGTGACTTTTGGACACTTAAAAAAATAAAATACTTCGTGGAACTGTAGATGTATAAGAATCACTAAGGAAGTTTATAATGTAGTATACATTCTGAAAAATTCTAGAAAAGGAATCTCAAAACATTGAGTGATCACAATTCTACCAGAATAAACATAGAGACATTTTTTAAGGGGCATGAACTCAACTGTGTACATGAACCACCGGAGAATCTTGTTAAAATGCAGATTCTGATAGGAGGTATGAAGTGGGGGCCACAGATTTTATACTTCCAGTATCTATTCTGCATTTGTTAATTCTATAATGCATCGCCAGGTGTTTCTGCTGCTGGTGAACGATAAATCATTCTTTGAAAATACTGCCCGTTTTTGAAGAGTTGGCAAAAGTGGTAAGATAAGTCGCAGGCAAGGGTCAACAGACTCATCAGTAATCTTGAAGAGTGGCCCATGTCCATCCTCCACATTAAAATCCTCTTTCTGGGATTTCACACTAGAACAGACTCTGAATGAATAATCTAATGAAGATATAGCAAATGAATAAATGAAATCCTTAAAGTCTTATGGAAAAGCTTTATATTCTTTCACAGTGCCAAGGGAAATGTTGCCATGCTAATAGTTTTAGCAAATGAAGAACAAACGGGCAAGGTCTTAGTCCCAACCTGGCCTGTGATCTGACTTCTGCTCCCATCTGTTACCTTTCAGCTTTGGAACGAGATGTTGAAATTCCTCCAGTGTATAGGCTTCATCCACTCCAGTCAGAGCTATTGCTCCATCGGTGCCAGATCGAGGGCCATCCCAAAGCTCTCGACTGGGGTCTCTCCGAGGCACAAAAAGCATGGCCTTGTGTGCTGGTAACTGCTCGCCAGGGAGGCTCTGAAGGACCAGAATGCTATCGGGCTCCTGGAACCCACACAGGTACAGGAAATTGTTGTCTTGGTGGAAAGTATAGGGGATGTCATTGCTCATGTAGTACGTAGGGTTGGACAGCAGTACCACTGTGTGGTCTGTGCCGCTCTGCTCTTGTGCTTCCTTGTGGATCAGAGACATTAGTTTGTGTCTGCGAAGGGCATATTCCACCTGGGACAGTCCTGGCGCACCTCCCCTAGAAACGACAGATAACAGTAAAGCTTCTCATTTCTATAGTGGCAGAGTATCGATACTTAAGATAGTTTAATATTAGATGGAGACACTCAAGTTCATTTCTTCAATTTATGCCCAATCTCCTCCCAGCACATGGCAAAATCAAGGAGATAACCCAGATTTCAACTTTCTATTCCACTGCAAAAATTTGGAAGAAATGATAGTTAAATGTGGTCTGCCTGAAAACTGGAATCACGACCCCTTAAGGTCTTTTCCAGCTCTCTGGTTCGTTCTTTTACTCATTCGCTCAAATATTTATTAAACGTTATTATGCAGAAGGCACTCTCAGGGACACAATCCAAGTTGCCCTTAAGTTTCAATATACAAGGTGAGGAGAAGGATCACATTTTCTGTGTAAGACTTCCCGAAAAGAATATAAGTTCTTGGAAGACATCGAATTTTGTCTGTGTGCCCAATGCTATATTCTCAGGGCCCAGAATAACAACTGGAACATAGCAGGCCTTTGAACTCTAGTAATATTCTCTACCTCTTGGGGCTGTCATGAGAATCAAACCTGATAAAGTGAGTGGTTCTGAAAGACGTGAAGATGCCCTAGAGAATCTTTTGAAAGCTATGGATTTATTTTGTTTACTAAACTCCGTGTAGGCACATACAAACTTTTGAAATATAATTTCAAGAATCTCAGATTCCTTTAAGCTCACCCAAACAACCCATTTTAAGAACCTTTGAAGGGTTATGTCTTAGTTCTTAATACTAGTACCTAGAAGACTGCCTGGCTGCTAGTCCAGTGATGCCTGCGTGAATGCTTCACTTCTGAATGGAAATTATGCCTGCTTTCACTTCAGGTTCTCAAACAAAAGAACTACTGAAACAGTTGTTTCCTAAGCCTACACTTAACAAATATTAAAACAACATCTAATGCTTACTGAATGCTTACTATGCATCTGTACTATTCTAATTATCTACATGTATCAACTTATTTGGGCTTCCCTTGTGGTAAAGAATCCACCTGATATGCAGGAGATGCAGGTTCAATCCCTGGGTCGGGAAGATCCCTTGGAAAAGGAAATGGCAAGCCACTTCAGTATTCTTGCCTGGAAAATCCCATGGACAGAGGAACGTGGTGGGCTACAGTCCAATGGGGTCACAAAGAGTTGGACATGACTTAGTAACTGAACAGTAACAATCAACTTATTTAATCTTCACAATGACTTTGAGAAGTGGGAACCTAATTATTATTCCCTGTGGTAGCCAGTCTCCATAAGCAAGTATGAGAAAATGGCCACGAAACACTGCTGTATATAAGAAGCTAAGTATCAAGATGGACAATATGTTCCCATTATTTAAAAAAAAAAATTAAAGGAGAGAGAAAAAAAAGAATTTATAAAAATTTGGAAAAGAATCACAATTTTTATAGCGGTAACCTATGGAGAATGAGATAAACTGAAATTCTCTAACATGATTTTTATATTATTTGAATTTTGTTTCAGTGAGTATATATTCTTACAATTAAAATCTCAAATAAAGAGATAAAAAGGGTAAGAAAGGGAAACCATGGACAGTCCACTCCATACACATAACCTATAATGGTTCTCTACTGTCCATTAGATCAAATTCAAACAATTAAGCTATTTTGACGCTTACATTTAATATTAACATATTAACGTTCTTTACCAGTTAACTTCAACTTATCTGGCCAACACTTTTGGTAACAGCTTTATTGAGATATTTTCATACCATACAATTCACCCACTTACAAGTACAGATTTCAATGCTTTTTGGTATATTCACAGATTTGTGCAACCATTACCCAAAACAATTTGAGAAAATTTCATCACTCCAAAAAGAAGCCCCACACCAATTAGCCTAGGTCATTTTGTTTCCTCTGAATCCACCTCAACCTTTGACAAGTGCTATTTTCCGTCTCTATGGATTTGTCTATTATAGAGATTTCATATAAATGAAATTACACAATATGTGGCCTTTGGAGACTTAAACTTTTTTCTTAGTATTCCTCCAATTATTGTGAAATTAATTCTTCTAAGTCTCAAGTTCAACTTGCTCCTTCCCTAATACCTTGCTTACAATGTGCCCCTTTTCTAAAATTTCTTCTCCTTCCAAAGCAATTCCACTCCAACACTTGAAGCTCAAGATGTTTGCTTTTAGACCCTTGTCATTCAGAACACTTTCTTAATTAACCCTGTTCATGCTCATTTGTTCCTTTGATCTACTTTTTAAAAAATTAACTATTTCTTTTCCATATATACATCTTATAGTTGTGTATAAATGTAATCACACCATACTCTTCCCCCTGCCCCGCACCATTTCTTCATTATTTGAGCCCTCATTGTCCTTCCCTCCTTCTACCCACATGAGAGCCACCCTCATGGTTTGTATTCTAGTAAGTAAACTTCCCCTTGATGGATCACAGCCTTGTCACAGGGGAAGGAGCTTGCATAACTCAATGAAGCTATGAGCCACGCTGTGCAGGGCTACCCAAGATAGGCGGTCATAATGAAGAGCTCTGACAAAACGTGGTTTATTGGAGAAGGGAATGGCAAGTCACTCCAGTATTCCTGCTGTGAGAACCCCATGAACAGTATGAAAAAGCTTTTTAAAAAGATACGACACTGGAAGATGAGCCCCCGAGGTTGGAAGGTGTCAAAGATGCTACTGGAGAAGAGTGGAGGCAATTACGGACATGAATCTGAGCAAATTCCAGGAAATAGTGGAGGACAGAGGAGCCTGGCCTGCTACAGTCCAGGGGATCACAAAGAGTCGGACATGACTTAGTAACAACAACAGGACTTAGTAACTGAACAATGCTATTTTTCTCAATATTCATATAAATGCATACGTATTACCTGCTTTTAGGGTTTTATGAGTCCCTAGTGTTTTACAAAAATGGGACACCACACAGTCTTCTCTTCACATTGCTTTTCTAACACAACAATACCTGATAGAAATCCCTCCCACCAACTCATCTGGCATAACTTCAACTCAATCTGCTTGATGTCTCCATATTATTTCTTGGGGCACTGTATCATAATTTCTTGATTATTTCCCTACTGGTGGGAATTCATATAACTTTCTGCTATCGTAATAAATATCTTTATACTTATATCCATAGGGTGCCTTCATGCTCTATGTACACTGGTGCTTTTATTTCTGTGGGATAGTCCCGGGAGAGAAATTGGTGGATCAAAGTTCTTCGAGTTTTCCTAGTACTCATGTCCAGGACATGCAACTCAGTTGTTTCTGATTACTTGGGAAGTGTCTAGTAGTTTTACCTGTAGCTGTATCCTATTAATAATTTTTAACTTTTATTTACCTACAATAGAAACATTGACATTTTTATTAACGAAATTGGGGAGAAGTGAGATAGATAAATGAGGGGTCTTGTGACAATGTGAATCGGCAAAGCAACAGAGCTGGTCCTAGAAGAGCTCCTATCACATTTCTTTCACTCAGGATTAAGTTGGCTAGGAGTACCCTAGGGCTCCACCGCAGAATGCTGAACTTTGTACCAGAGCCTAAGAATAGCTTAACCATTTATCTCCCTGATAATTACTCATGTTAATTCTGCTGCTGTTACTCAATATTGGAAATGTCCCAGTTTACCACAAACAACATACTCTTTTCTAAAAGCAGAGGCTGCTTATAACAAGTGAATTATCCAGCTTTTCCTTTTTTTGTTTTACTTTTGTCCCTTTCCTGTGCTTCACTTTTGGTTATTTCATAGCCTTAGTCCATGTAATAAAAACTAAACTTAAAAAATCAATTCATTTTGTATTTTTAAAAAAATTTTTGAAAGAAAGCTCACAGTATTAGTGATCTTAATTAATGAATGTATTATCTCATTTTCATTAATAACAGTATACACATAGCATATTAGGAAGTAACTTCTGAAAAAAGATAAAATCAAAGCAGGATTGCAAAACCATCTTTCACATTCTTCAAGCATTCATCATTTGAACGTAATTTCATACAAATGACTGTATGAGAAATATTTAAAACACTGGCTACATTTCCCCAAGCTTACTAATTATAAACACTATAGAGTGACTATTAACTAAATGCTCTAAACTTCTGAAATTTCAAGAACTCTTGGTCACAACAGAAAAATTATCCAAGGAAAAACATACCTTATCAATTGAAGGAGGGGGTAAAGTGTGATAATGCAATGAACTTTAACTCTAGAGGTAAACCTGACAGTTATTATGACCTTTAATCACAGAACTAACCATTATGGTCAATGTAGCCTGAATTTCTTCAGATAAAATTGTATCTGAATAGACTTTATGGGTAATTTCATCAAACTGTAACGTATTAAAAGGCAGAGTCAGTATTTTATCCTGTGAAGTCAATTAAGGATAGAGGGGCTAATCGAACAAGCTTATTTAGCCAATCAAATGCCTAGATGTCACAATCTGGACTCTTAAACAGCAAAGTCTCATAATCAATCTTGAAAGTCAGCTGCCAAGAAGAAAAGCTCTTCCAGGATTTCGAGAACTGGGCCTCTGAAGACAACAAGAAAAATGTTCTTCATATTTTATCAGCCAGGCAGAAAACCCAGAGAGGAAAGTTTTATGAAGACTAAATATGGACGGAAAGATGCAAGTCTTTGCTACAATCTAGGTATGTATTTTAATTACTTCCTGAAACTAACTAGATTAGGGTTTTCTTTTCTGGCTGTGCCTTGTGGCATGTGAGTTCTTAGTTCCCCGACCTGTGCCCCCTGCAGTGGAAGAGAGGAGTCTTAACCACTGAACTGCCAGAGAAGTCCCTAGGTTAAGATTTTAACATGGTCTGATTTGAAGACGTGTCCTTGAATTCTGTTTAATATTAAGTAGCTTTTATTGTGTAATAAGAAAGAAGTGCATAAAATGATCTATTACTATATAGTTGGAAAATGGGGATAAAGAAAAAGTTAACAAACATTTCCTTTACAATGTAAAACACAGATGTCTCTGAAAAAATGAAATGTCCAATTAATTGAGAAAATCTCTAAATGGATTTTATTTGCATATACTGAGCAAAACAAGCCAGAGAAAAAGGGTTCATACTATATGATTTCACTTACACAAAACTCAAGAACAGGCAAACAATCATGCTGATACAAACGAGACCAGTGGTTAAGGATGGAGGTGGGATTGACTAGAAGGGTATTCGAGGACTTTCTAGGGTGATGGCAATGTTCTATATCTTGGATGGGGTATGAGTTATATTGTTGTATGTATACATATAGGTATAGGGACCATCATTATCCTTATAAAAAGTAATTGTTTTTACATGAAAGCGCCAAATTAATCTGGCTTTCTTGCACAATGACAAGAATGAGTTTCAAGTGGTTCAGCAGACTTTTATTATTCAGTTCTTTAGAAGATTTCCAATTCTTTCCTGGGGTAGATTCATGCTAATCTTTACCCCAGAGAATTTCTTGATATGGACAAGAAATATGCACAAAGGTGTTTCTGTAGTATCTATAATAGTATAAAAATCTCACCCCACTGAAATAAATCTTGATCTTTTAGATACTATTAAAGTCAACCATGTTTAACAAAACTTAAAAAAAAACAAAAAAAACACTCCTTGCTTAAGGCAGAACTACAACTAAACTATCACTAAACTAAAGATGATAACTAACTGGTTTTGAAACTTTTAAGCGAAGATGATTTGGGAATGATGTATAATCCACTGTAGAACTTTTCTTTTCATCATTTTAAATATTACACTTTAACAATAACCATATAGGTTTAGCCATTATTTGATGATAAGGGACAAAAAAGTTCATGGTAAAGGCATTCCCTCTAATTCTGGGCCACACAGTTGTGTTCTGATATGTCCTAGTGAATCTAGTCATTGCTCTAGTTGAAAGAAAACCAAGAAGTGGTTCTGCATAGGTCAGACAATTCATTCTGATAAGCCCAACTCTTTGAATAACTCTCTTTTAAAAACTATTGGAGAAGGAAATGGCAACCCACTCCAGTATTCTTGCCTAGAGAATCCCAGGGATGGAGGAGCCTTATGGGCTGCCATCTATGGGGTCACACAGAGTCGGACACGACTGAAGCGACTTAGCAGCAGCAAGCTCCAAACTATATCACATATTCCAAAATTAATTTGCTTAGGAACATAAACATGTTAGAAATGTAGGTTTTTGGAAATAATTAGGCACTAATTTTTCCTATCCTCTGGAAGGGGACTGTTGATGAAGCTGCACACCTGCCATGTCAAGGAACTACTGGAGTGTCTTTCCTGTACAGATACTGTAAAGTAGACTCATAGTTCTCAACGATATTTAGCTCAGAACGCCACTTGCCTTCCTTCATGGAATCCCTTTTCTTCCTGGTGATAGATAATAAGTAGAAGCCATGTTAATGATCAAGGAGGATGAACTGACATTTCTGTCATGGTTCTTAACACAGAGATGGCAATGTTATAAAAAGAAGAAATAGCCTATAATGCTCAGACTTCTTTAAGCAAAGGACAAGTTTTAACAATCACTGAGAGGACTTGGGGGAGTGAATCTGACTCTTTATTTCCATCTAAAGCAGTGGTAAGCACAGCCAACACAGAACTCCTTTATCTCCCATGTCTTTCTGCTGATATCTTCCAAGTTACTGTTGCTTCAGGAAGCGCATTAGGTATGGCCAAAAGAAATCCAGGGAAATTCAAAATTCAGGTGTTGATCCAGTAATTTCACTTCTAAGAATTTGGGGGTTTTCTTTTTTTGCCACATGGCTTGTAGGATTTAATTCCCTGACCAGGGACTGAACCTGGGCCACTGCAGTGAAAGTACTGAGTCCTAATCACTGGACTGCCTGGGAAGTCCCACTAAGAATTTATTTTAAGGAAATAATCGATCAGTATATAGAGTGTGTATACATGCACACACAATTCTATGTAAGAAATAAGCCTAGAAAAATAAAGCGCTAACATCTCAATAGTTGGCTTTCTTTAAATGGTGGAATTATGAGTAATTTTTAAAAAAAATTATGCTTATCTGTATTCTTTAATTTGCCTATAATATATGTAGAACTTGTATAATAATTAGGAACATGACTGAGATGTTTTCCAAAAGTTTGGCAAGTACTGGGAAAACATGCCAAACACGAAACCTTTGGGAGCAAAACATATCATAGAACATAATTTTATATTTCAAACTAACAAACTGACTTTAGGTCTATAAAAGAGATTTTAAAAAAAGGATCACATGTCTTTTAATTTTTCTTTTTTTTTTAATTTTTATTTTTACTTTATTTTACATTACTGTATTGGTTTTTGCCATACATTAACATGACTCCGCCACAGGTGTACATGAGTTCCCAATCTTGAACCCACTCCCACCTCCCACCCCATAATTTTTCTTAATAACTGACTTTTCCTACACCCCACAATTATTTTAACACTTTGATAAGTTCTGCATTTCTACATGGTGGAAGATAAGAGATTAATACTTTGGAAACTGTATGTGATGGCTTCTTTCACAATGATAATTCTCTGTTCAAATTCCATCTACTTCTATCCCTTCGCACTTACAACAATCCTTATTGTCCAGGAGAATAAAGATTATGACGTGTATTCCTTTCTCCCCATAGTTTATATGAACATATGAACTTGTATGTGTATATTTATTCATACTCACTTTTTACATAGTTACCATGTACGTAACAGAAATAACCATCTAGACACAGAGGCCATCACCCTGAGGATATGATTACTAGTTTCAAGGCCTGGAAAATGCAGCTCACCATGTAAAAGTATCTCACCACGAGAAATCAGTAATTTTCAAAGCTGGTAAAACTTAATATCAAACTGAAACTACAGGCAGGTTGACTGGATAGAGAAATATTTAAATTAGCACCAACTGTACTGCTACAAAGCTTACCTTACAGCTTTGAAAAACTCTGATTTCTTGTGTGTTTCAGTGGTGAGCTGCATTTCCTGAGTCTCGGCCGACTTCCCAGCAGGAACTCTAGTCTGATGAAGAACCAGCAACAGGAAGCCCTCACTGAGAGACACACTGGTATCATTCACTGAGTGGAGATAGTGAAAGAGCAACATATTTCCAAAGGCAATTCAGATTGTATTAATAATCTAGGCTCACACAGTAAATACAGATTTAACTTCCCATGGCAGAAGCCTGGGAAAACCTGACTGCATTTTTACAAAGCATTTGGTTTCATCCTATCTACCTCTTTGGGATGATATTCATTCATCCTAACTGTCTCTTTGAAAAAACAAAACCTTAGGTATGAATTTGAACAATAGTAATGACATATCTTCATGTGAAGAGCTGACTCTTTGGAAAAGACCCTGATGCTGGGAGGGATTGGAGGCAGGAGGAGAAGGGGACGGCAGAGGATGAGATGGCTGGATGGCATCATGGATTCGATGGACATGAGTTTGAGTGAATTCTGGGAGTTGGTGATGGACAGGGAGGCCTGGTGTGCTGCAGTTCATGGGGTTGCAAAGAGTTGGACACGACTGAGTGACTGAACTGAACTGAATGAGATATCTTCTAGCAGCAATACTGGAATCTTAAAGTAGAAAAAACAATCAGCGTGGTAAACCTTTACCAATTTATAAAAATTAGTAAAGTAAACTTTTATCAACTTTTTGCATCACCTTTATCATTGTTAGCACCTCTCAAAGCTGGGACAATCACATCTGGAAATCTTGTGTAATCTTTACAGAAATATTTTTGTTAATACTGAAACGAGCATTTCATGTTTTCAAGAAAAATGTTTCCTAACATGTCTTTCGGAGAAGGCAACGGCACCCCACTCCAGTACTCTTGCCTGGAAAATCCATGGACGGAGGAGCCTGGTAGGCTATAGTCCATGGGGTCACTAAGAGTCGGATACAACTGAGCGACTTCACTTTCACTTTTCATTTTCACGCATTGGAGAAGGAAATGGCAACCCACTCTAGTGTTCTTGCCTGGAGAATCTCAGGGACAGGGAAGCCTAGTGGGCTGCCGTCTATGGGGCTGCACAGAATTGGACACAACTGAAGTGACTTAAGCAGCAGCAGCAGCAGCAACATGTCTTTAACACAGTTCACAATGAATCGATAGTCAGAACATAGTTCTAGAAACCATGTTTTAGGAAACGTTTCTTTAAAAACATCTTGAAATATTTTTTTCACTGATACTTTTGAGTTTTAGCCTAATCATATTTACTCCCTAGATGGTGCTGTCTCAACAGTACTATTAGCCCTACAGCTATTTAAATTTACATTAATTAAAAAATTCTACTGGATGGCATTGTTCTAGACAAAGCATCTGAAGTGAGAGATGGTCATTACAGTTCAAAGGGCTTACCTGGTCTGAGGAGGTGTGGGTGTGTAAAGGGGCTGGGCTGGCCTAAGTATCGGTTTGGTATCCTCCTCTCTGGGATGGGCTGCAGGGAGTATCTTCGCCGTGAACATGACAAGCATCCTGAAGGAGAAATAAGGACAATGAAATGGGAACAGTGCATCTAGCTACTCCTCACAGTAAATCCACATTTATCTGTCTCCAGCAGTGGGTTGCTTTAGAAAAATGTAAGTCAGTATCTCCTTCAATATTTGCACAGCCCTTCCTCTGAGCCAGCCAGAGCCTGTGTTGGGCCTCAGGGATATAGAAATAAGATTATTTTTACCTTGAGTGACTTTAGTCTATTACATAATAGAGGCATATACACACACAGTATGATTAGCATATGAATAAGGAGCTAAGGGAATGGAAGAAAGGAAACAAACAAAAGCAGGGGAAGGGGTAGGAAGCATTTCATTGAAGTAGTGTTACGCTGTGCCCTAAAATTCAGAAAAAGTGAATGTTTTTACTAAGCATGTGTGATGTCTGGGAAAATATGCACATACTATCTCATTTAATCTTGGAATGTTAGAGCTAGACGAAATAATGTATGAAAAATGCTTAATCACGGTTAGTACACAAGAAGTTAGTAAGCTTCAATACTAGTATTGAATACTAGAGTTCAATGAGATCTATTAAGTGTGTGACTGGCACATGCTGGAAAAAACACAAGAATAACATAAGACTACCTGCTCTGGTCTTAAAAGAATATACAGTCTAGTGGATGTGAGACAGAGCAATGCCATATGGTGAGCCCCGTGGTGGATTCACACACAAGGTTACTAAGAGCACAAAGACTAAAACAACGCTGTGGGAAGGCTCGGTGACAAAGAGAGGCACAGAGAAGCACACAATGGGGCCCCTGCGGGGCTGCAGAAGGAGCTGCTCTGAGCAGGCACTGGTCAAGGGAAAGCGACAAGCGGAGTGAAAGGTATCACGAATGGGACACGAAAGGGAAGGCAGAGAAGACACCGTGCTTACACGCGTGCGTGTGTGCTTACTAAGGGAAGAGGTACAGAAAGAGAGTTTCAGGTCAGTGCTGCTGCTGGAGGCAAAGTAAAATATCAGCAAGATGAGGATCAGACAACTAAAGGCTTTGTACACCAAACTAAGGAATAGACTTTTAACTGTCACGAGGTTGGCGTCATCACTTTATAAAAAAAAAAACAAGGAATTAGACTCTGAAGTAATCTGTGCAGTGCTGGCTCATATGGTAAATAGTCTGCCTGTAATGCAGGAGACCTGGGTTCGATCCCCAGGTTGGGAAGATCCCCTGGAGAAGGGAATGGGAACCCATTCCAGTATTCTTGACTGGAGAATTCCATGGACAGAGGATAGAGTCACAGAGTCAGACATGACTGAGCAACTAACACTTCCACTTTCTCATGCAGTACTTAGAAAGCTAGGATTTAAACTCAGTTTTAACTTCAAAATCTTTTTCTTTCCCCTTCACCCTGCCACTCAGTTAAGTCCTCTCTGCTATATTCCCAGTAACACAATTAGTGCCATACAATCTCCCTGTGAACACACAATCACTCCAAGAGCAAAATGTGAAAGTCTACATCAAGTTAAAGGTTCTAGTAGGGATTATACTGCACCCTGCTTAACTTATATGCAGAGTAGATCATGTGAAACACTGGACTGGAAGAAACACAAGCTGGAATCAAGACTGCCAGGAGAAATATCAATAACCTCAGATATGCAGATGACACCACCCTTATGGCAGAAAGTGAAGAGGAGCTAAAAAGCCTCTTGATGAAAGTGAAAGAGGAGAGTGAAAAAGTTGGCTTAAAGCTCAACATTCAGAAAACGAAGATCATGGCATCTGGTCCCATCGCTTCATGGGAAATAAATGGGGAAACATTAGAAACAGTTCAGACTTTATTTTTTGGGGCTCCAAAATCACTGCAGATGGTGACTGCAGCCATGAAATTAAACGACGCTTACTCCTTGGAAGAAAAGTTATGACCAACCTAGATAGTATATTCAAAAGCAGAGACATTACTTTGCCGACTAAGGTCCGTCTAGTCAAGGCTATGGTTTTTCCTGTGGTCATGTATGGATGTGAGAGTTGGACTGTGAAGAAGGCTGAGCGCCGAAGAATTGATGCTTTTGAACTGTGGTGTTGGAGAAGACTCTTGAGAGTCCCTTGGACTGCAAGGAGATCCAACCAGTCCATTCTGAAGGCGATCAACCCGGGGATTTCTTTGGAAGGAATGATGCTAAAACTGAAGCTCCAGTACTTTGGGCACCTAAGATGGTGACTGCAGCCATGAAATTAAACGACGCTTACTCCTTGGAAGAAAAGTTATGACCAACCTAGATAGTATATTCAAAAGCAGAGACATTACTTTGCCGACTAAGGTCCGTCTAGTCAAGGCTATGGTTTTTCCTGTGGTCTTGTATGGATGTGAGAGTTGGACTGTGAAGAAGGCTGAGCGCCAAAGAATTGATGCTTTTGAACTGTGGTGTTGGAGAATACTCTTGAGAGTCCCTTGGACTGCAAGGAGATCCAACCAGTCCATTCTGAGGGAGATCAACCCTGGGATTTCTTTGGAAGGAATGATGCTAAAACTGAAGCTCCAGTACTTTGGCCACCTCATGCAAAGAGTTGACTCATTGGAAAAGACCCTGATGCTGGGAGGGATTGGGGGCAGGAGGAGAAGGGGACAACCGAGGATGAGATGGCTGGATGGCATCACAGACTCAATGGACGTGAGTCTGAGTGAACTCCGAGAGTTGGTGATGGACAGGGAAGCCTGGTGTGCTGCGATTCATAGGGTCGCAAAGAGTCGGACACGACTGAGCAACTGAACTGAATTGAGGGATTATAAAGTAGGAATGACAGTGTATGTATTTAAATTTACTGAATACTATTCTTCCTATGATTGTTATTTTTAGTCCCTATTCCATTAAAAAAGTTTGTCTCAGTGCACTAAAATGGTTTTATCACTGCAGTATTTTGCATGGTAGACCCCAAAAGATATGTCTATGCTGTAATCCCCACACCCTGTGACTGTTAATTTGGAAGAAAGGTTTCTGCAGATGTAGAACTAGATTAAGAAACTTGAGATAAAAAGATCATCCTGCATTATCTGGGTTAGTCCTAAATCCAATGACCTGTGTCCTTTCAAGAGAAATGCAGAGGGAGAAGAGAGACAGAAGAGAAGGAAGCAATGTAACCACGGAGGCAGAAATAGGAGTGATGTGGCCACAAGCCAAGGAATACCTAGAGCCACCAGTGGCTGAGACGGAAAGGATGGAGTCCCTCCTCGAGCCTTTGGAAGGAATGGGCCCTGCTGACACACGAAGTCAAGCTTCTGGTCTCCAGAACTGTGAGACAATGCATTTCTACGGTGTTTGTTGTTTTTTTTTTTTAAATGTATTTATTTTTAAAAAATGTTGGTTGTGCTGGGTCTCCATTGCTGTGTGCGGGCTCTCTCCAGTTGTGGAGAGCGGGGGCTACTCTGCTGTGCTGCGCTTCTCACGGGGTGGCTTCTCTTGTTGCGGAGCACCGGCTTGAGGTACACAGGCTTCAGTAGTTGCAGCACTTGGGCTTAGCTGCTCCGTTGCATATGGAATCTTCCTGGACCAGGGATCGAACCTATGTTCCCTGCACTGGCAGGGGGATTCTTATTCACTGGACCACCAGCGAAGACCTCTGTTTTAAGCAGATATGTTCGTGTTAATTTGTTATGGTAGTTTCAGGAAACCAATACAATGACTTTTTAAGGTTGAAATAAGTATGTCAACTGCTTGAGTACTTTTTCAGAGTTCACAAATTCTTCATTTTTCCAAACCAAAACATGGAAGAACTGAGAAGTAGGTCATTAACGCTCAGCAACCCAGAGGTCGTATTATGCAAGGGGCATGCTGCGGCCATACTACAACAGGCTCCTCTGGTTTATGGGGCACTGTTTGAGGCTTCTAGGAAAACATGGGAGCAACAGTCTAGAGGGTTGAGGATGGTCTGGTCTGACTCTGGACTGGCTCCATTTAGAAGGTCTGATCCCTACACCAAGCCCAGAGTGACACCACAATGCAGCCCTCTGACATAAGCTTATGAGTCTGCTTGCCACATAATCAGTACCCTAACGTCTCCTAGCAGTGGTCCAAGGTAACAACATTGTCCTCAACGTAAAAATGCTTATTTACAGTCACTGCCTCTACCACCAGGACCAGCAGAGCCTGAGCTGAGAGGAAACTACGGTTCTCACTCCCTAGAGCAGCCCTTCCCAACCATCTATTAAAAACATGGTGGATTACTACCAAGTTCTAGGATTGGAGAGACATGCTTCACCTGAGGATATTAAAAGGCTTATCGAAAGGTGGCACTTAAATGGCACCCGGATAAAAATCCAGAAAACAAAGAAGAAGCTGAGAGAAAATTCAAAGAAGTAGCTGAGGCATATGAGGTATTATCACATGATGAAAAACGGGACATTTATGATAAATATGGCAAAGAAGGATTAAATGGTGGAGGTGGAAGTGATTTCGACGATTCTTCTGGATATGGCTTCACATTCCGTAAGCCAGATGATGTCTTCAAAGAAATTTTTGGTGAAAGGGACCCATTTTCATTTCATTTCTTTGAAGACTCACTTGAAGACCTTTTAAATCATTCAAGGAGCTCCTATGGAAGCAGAAACAGAGGTGCCAGATCCTTTTTCTCTACATCCAATGAACACACAGTTTTTGAGAGATCTTCTTCATATGATACAGGCTATATACCATTTGGTTCACTGGGCCATGAGGGACTTTATTCATTTTCTTCCCTGGCATTTGATGATAGTGGGATGGACAACTACGTTACTGTTACAACTTCAGGTAAGATTGTTAATGGCAGAAATACCAATACAAAAAGAATTATTGAGGATGACCTAGAAAGAGATAAAGATGATGGTGAGTTGAAGTCCTTTCTTTCAAATGGTGTGGCAGATGAAGAGGGCTTTGCTAAAGAATGCAGTTGGAGAAGACAGTCATTTAACAATTATTCACCAAAGTCCTGCAGCCCCAAACATGCAAACAATGATGAGCAGGGTATAACTTGGGTCATCAGTAACTGGAATCCCTCTATTTTCTCAGCAGGATTCAAAGAAGGTGGTAAGAGGAAAAAAAAGAAGCATAAAGAAGTACAGAAGAAGAAGTCAACTAAAAGGAATCGTTAAATTGATTCTTCAGACATATTATGTTCATATAACATTTGAACACAACTCTGTGTGTGTTTCTGCTAATCAGTTTTGTAGATAATATTTGTTTAATACTACACTAAGATTATGTTTTTAAGGTGCTTAGCAGGATTGTAGACATCTGATGAGTGGTCGTTTGGATTAGATTGTTAGAAAAAGATCAATTGTGGTAACAGTGATATTAAGAGTTTAGAAAACAGCAACAATTATTTTATTTTGAGATAAATGCTTATATGGGCTTCCCACATAGCTGAGTTGGTAAAGAATCCACCTGCAATGCAGGAGACCCCGGTTCGATTCCTGGGTCGGGAAGATACACTGCAGAAGGGACAGGCCGAGTGAGTGAGTGAGTGCAGTCGCTCAGTCGTGTCCGACTCTTTGCGACCCTGTGGACTATAGCCCACCAGGCTCCTTCGTCCATGGGGTTCTCCAGGCAAGAATACTGCTGTGGGTTGCCATTTCCTTCTCCAAGGGATCTTTCCAACCCAGGGATTGAACCCAGGTCTCCTGCATTGCAGGCAGTCGCTTTAACCTCTGAGCCACCAGGGAAGCCCAAGGGATAGGCTACCCACTCCAGTATCCTTCGGTTTCCCTTATGGCTCACATGGTAAAGAACCTGCCTGCAATGCTTGTATATTATCTATATCATATACGTGCTTATATATTAGGAAGTTTTTCTTTAGTCAAGTCTATAATCTATAATCATTCCTTTGATCTAATTAAAGCTGCATTACAGACTTCCAACATACATAAAGCATTAGCAGCTAAAAATGTATTAAAACACATGAGTTCAGTCTACATAGTCATTAATGAGATGACTTTTTTCAATGATCACAGAGCATTTCATACACAACTTAAGACACTATAAATTAAAAATGAAAATATAAAAGCATTTTAAGTTAAAAACAGCTATACTTATATCTGGATGCCTATGTTCATAGTACATTTATTCACAAAAGCCAAGAGGTGGAGCCAGTCCAAATGTCAATTGACGGTTGGATGGATAAGTAAAATATTTATAGATATAGGCATACTCAGATTCTGAATTCAGCCTCAAAAAGTAAGAAAACCTTGTCACATGTGACAACATGGATGAACTTTGAGACATTATGATTCTACTCATATGAGGTATCTAAAGTCAAATTCATAGCAATAGAAAGTGGAAATATGTTACCAGGGGCTGCAGGGAGGAGGAAAAGCACTGTTAGTGGATACAGATTTAGATTTGCAAGATGAAAAAGTTCTGGAGATCTTTTCACAACTGTTTAAAAATTATTAACATGGTAAATTTGATGTTACATGTATTTTACATGGAGAAGGCAATGGCAACGCACTCTAGTATTCCTGCCTGGAAAATCCCATGGACGGAGGAGCCTGGTAGGCTGCAGTCCATGGGGTCGCGAAGAGTCAGACACGACTGAAGCAACTTAGCAGCAGCAGCAGACAGACTTTTAACTGGCTACCGGGTTTCCCAGGTAGTGCTAGTGGTAAAGAACTCAGCTGCCAATGCAGGAGACCCAAGAGATGCAGGTTTGATCCCCGGGTGGGGAAGATCCTCTGGAAAAGGGAACAGCAACCCACTCCGGTATTCTTGCCTGGAGAATCCTATGGACAGAGGGGCCTGGTGGGCTACAGTCCGTGGGGTCGCAAAGAGTCAGACACGACTAAAGTGACAGCATGCATGCATGTATTTTACCACATTTTTTTTTCTTTTAAAGCCAGACTTATCCTGGATTCTTCAGAGCAGTGTGGCTGTATTATGCATGGGTGGCCATCAGTGACTTATACCAGATAGGCAACTTTCTAATTTTTTGAGTATGTACACAGGATATAAAAATACATTACTCTAAAATACCACCTTTAGCCATCGCAACCTAGGCTTGTGATGGAAGAAAAACAGATAAGTTTCAGAGTTACAGATATATCAGATATCGAGCAACTGGTTTGAGCTCAATGTTTTTATATATTTGCTTCCTTTAAATGGATTTAATTTCAACACAATTACTTCTTAGCTTCCTGTAATTCTTGCATTTTCAAAAACACTGCTTTCATCCTATTTATTCTTTCACTCATTCAATGGTATTTTTTGAGTACCCACTATTTGTGAGGTAGTCCTAGGTCTACTTAGGTCTGTCCTAGGTACCTGGGATACAATAATGAACAAACAAAAAACTCTTAGCTGCCACAGAGCTAGACTGGAGAGAGACAATAAACAAATACGAAGTAAAATATGTTAGTCATAGGTGTAAGTAAAAAAAAAAATCAGGGGAAGGACATACAAGTTTCGGAGCAAGAGCATTAACATTGCAGCCAAGGTAGCCTGGGTGAAATGATGGTTACGTGTGAGAAAAGATCTCAATGAAATGAAGGAGTCAGCCATGTGGATATCTGATCAAAGAGGATTCCAGGTAGCAGGACCAGCAAGTCCAAGGTCCCTAAAGCATGTTGTATAAGGTGCGTGAGGAACATGGAGGAGATCTGTGTGGCCCTTTCTGAGAGCAAGTAGATGAAGTATGAAAGGTAACAGAAGTCCACAGTATGCAATGACTTCCGGATCACAGTATAAACTATGGCATAACATTTGGGACAGGAAGCCACTGGAGGCTCTGAGCAGAAGAGTGACATAATCTGATACACTTAAACAGGCCTACTGTGGCAGCTGTAAGGACTTGCCTGGCGGTCCAGTGGTTAACACTTCACACTTCCACTGCCGGGAGCAGTTGGGGAACTAAGATCCAGTTGCCAAGAGTCAGATACAACTTGGCCACTTGACAATACTGCCTTTCTTGAGCTCCCATGTCACTTGAGTCAAGACTCTAATCACCATCCTTTGTTATATTCTCATTTGTCTGCTGCTTCTCTATCATCTGACTAGACTGTAACTCTAGGCAAGTGGAGATTCGTCCAGAATGACTCTCTAACTCAAAAGTTATTGATTGAAGTTATTCTGGCTCAATAAAAAGTTCCAAAAGAACTCTAGTAAGCTAGAGTAAGACCTAACACAAGTATAACAGGAAAAGGACTATATGGCAGTCACAAAACATTCCTGATTTGCTACTTGTGATACTGTGTTAGTTTCAGTTCCTTATCAGTAAAATATTTGCTCTAACTTACTGGACTTGTGAAGATCCAATGAGATCATTCATTCAGAAAGTCTGTATATGTATGGTGGTGGTTTAGTCACTAAGTCAACTGAGATCCCATGGTCTTGAGACCCATGGACTGCAGCCCCCTAGGCTCCTCTGGCCATCAGATTTTCCAGGCAAGAATACTGGAGTGGGTTGCCATTTCCTTCTCCAGGGGATCTTCCTGACCTGGGGACTGAACCCAGGTCTCCTGAACTGCAGGCAGATTCTTCACTGACTGAGCTACCAGGGAATTCCCCTATATATGTATATTATGATGTTAACAGAAGAGGTAGTTAAATTTACTTATTCTACTGAGGCAAAATGAAGCATGATAAACACATTTTTCAAAGATTTTGGTGTGTATAACCCAGTAAACTAAAAACTTAAACTACAGTCACTCAATAGTGTTCAACTCTTTGCAAGTCCATGTACTATACATATATAGTCCATGGAATTCTCCAGGCCAGAATACTGGAGTGGGTAGCCGTTCCCTTTTCCAGGGGATCTTCCAAACCTAGGGATCGAACCCAGGTCTCTTGCATTGCAGGTGGATTCTTTACCAGCTAAGCCACCATGGAAGCCCTGGTGTAATCCAGTACCTTGTCCTAAACCTTGATTAATCAGGTTTCACGCAAAGTCTCAACAAATACAAAAAAAGAAGAAAAGTCACAAGTAAATCAATGGTTCCAGCTCTAAACCATAAGCTATGGCCTTTGTGCTCAAGACTGACTAACAGCGTATCTGTTCACCTACTCTCGATGGAGAGGGACAGATTTCTGCAGCCTAGCTATTAGAAGCAAAGAGCAAGTTCTGTGCACTGGACAATTATTACTTTTTATTTTTATATTTTAGAGTTAGGAGTAAGTCTTGATATAATTACCATCCCAGTGTCAATAAGTTCAAGTATAGCAACACAACAAATAAATGCCAAGACACAGTTTTGGTGTCACAGACCACATGCTCTGATGCACACAGTGTTTCATCTATCCCCCCACAAAACTAAAATATGACTCAATGGCAGAGCTGCCTGAAAGGCAGACGATTCAGCCTTTACTGATCAAGTTTCATGTTCACTGCATTAATTCCTCACGATACAATACACCCTAAAATACCCGCCCCCATATTCCCAGAATACTCTACCTTGCCTTTACAAGCAAAACTTTCAGACATAACAAGCCTCAGGAGTATTTCCAAACATTACCTCTTCCAAGAGGAACTACTCAAAGGATTTGTATTATTAAATGTAACGTTTCACTTCCGTTTCGTGGGAGCCAGCTCTCATGTCAACTCTTTGAAAACAAGAAAATACGTTTAAGTTATCCCAAACTTATTAGGTTATCCTAACAAGAGCTACTTGATGAGAGACACCTTGTCACCAGAACAAGTGTGATAACTGACACAAGTTTCTTGAGTCCGCATGACTTAGCCACTCGGGGA
Organism: Aepyceros melampus; assembly: GCA_006408695.1. Taxonomy (NCBI): domain Eukaryota; kingdom Metazoa; phylum Chordata; class Mammalia; order Artiodactyla; family Bovidae; genus Aepyceros; species Aepyceros melampus. Next base: position 458,921 of record SJXQ01004425.1, on the reverse strand, counting down.
AGACAGCACACACTTTTCTCTCTGCAGTGATTTCAAATCCCAGAATACCTCAACGGTAGAGAGAAAACCGGGCCCACCCTTTATCAGGGGCAGGAGGAGGAAGAGAAGAAATTCGAGGAGTGCACAGAGGGTTTGGGCGTGGAAGTCCCGGTAGAACGGTCCGCCGAAGCAGGGGTCGCCTGAGACCAACTTGGATCCCGCTTGGCGCGCCTCGGGCTTCGCAGAGCAAGCTCCGGAGGGGACACTGCGGGAGGTTAAGTCTAACCTGAGAGGCTGCGGGCGCTTGCTACCGCGGGAACAAGCCTAGTTGCAGAGAGAAGCCAAGGCATAACTGCCACGCTCAGGCGTCAGAAAGGAAACGAGGAAACCTGCCGGAGAAGCGGTCGCCAGCAGGGCTGCGTCGCCAGGACACCGGCCAGGCGCCCCTCCCCTTCCGGCCGGCGCCTCTCGCCGGGCTTTCCTCCCGCAGCGGCGCAGTGTGTTTACGTCACGCCCGGAGCCGTGAGGGACGCTCCGGCCGGAGGGCCATCTTGGTGGCGTCATGGCATCCTGTTCTATTTAATGGTCACACTCAAGAGACTCTTCTATTCTAAATGACCACCCGCAGAGTCTAACAGCTTCTGCCTCCTTGAAAGCACAAGCTAGGAGGATGATCCCTCTAGAGCACCAGTTCTGTCGTTAATCTAAGAATGATGTATGGAGAGGCAGGCAGCAGCACGAACAGCCGCGCTTCTAGAAGGTTCTGAGCAGTGCGCAGGGCTGCGGCAGCGGGAGTAGGAATGCACAGGCGAAGGACCCGGGGTCACGAGACCGTTGGGTGGGCGGAGCCAGCGGCCGGGGAGGTTCTAGTCTGTTCTGCCTCGCGGCAGCCGCCCCCCTTACGCGGTCACGCTGAAGTAGCGCCCGGGCCTGGAGTCGGGCCGCCGCCTTCGCCGCGCCCGCCGCCTCCCGCCACCGCCAGGCTATGGACCCCCGCAAAGTGAGCGAGCTTCGAGCCTTTGTGAAAATGTGTAAGCAGGACCCCAGCGTTCTGCACACCGAGGAGATGCGCTTCCTGAGGGAGTGGGTGGAGAGGTGAGACCCGGGCCTGAGGACCGTTGGGGGAGGGAAGAGGGACGGCCGGAGCGGGTGCTGGGCCCTGAGCTGGCGCGGGGCGGAGGAGCGGGGAGCGCGGCGGCGGGGCTCGCTCCCTGGAGGCCGCCTCGAGGGGCTGATGGAGGATCGGGACGCTTAGGTGGTTCAGGAGCACGGAAAGAAATGGCAGAGCTGGGTTCCCTGCACCCTGAGCTGGCCAGGGGTGTGTCTTCGTCGAAATGCGGAGATGCAGGGTGTTGCGGGGATCTGGACACTGTAGACGGGAGGGGGTGGGGGAGGGCGGCAAGACTGCTCTTTAGCGTGGAGTTGTTTTTCTTGCCGTCTCTGGTGTCCTGTTGAGGTCGCAGTAATACAAAGCAACTCTTACACGCACTGTGCTCTTAAAAATTGGTGTGGTTAATAAGTTACGGTACAAGTGATAGCTGTATGTGATCACCTTTACGATTTTAAGTGCGTAGAATTATTTTGGGAATCACTTCTTGTCCTTCGGTAGTGGCAGTTCCATCACTTCAAACACTGTAAGAAAAATGATTTTTTAAGAACCCGCTTGTTAACACCGTCTGTTCTTGTTATCTGTAACTCCAGAGTACGTCGCTACGAGCGTGAAATTAATTGAACAGCATTGTGCCAGATGCTAGCTATGAAACAGTATGAGAACAATCTGTTGAGTAATACAAATGAATAAACACAGAAACTCGTTTTGATATTTAGAGGTTAGTATTCTGCGTTTTGGAGGGGAACTTAAGGAAGAAAGGGAACCCTTCCCCGAGATGATTTTTTTTAAATCAATACCTCTGGTGAGGAGTTTGAAAGAGATAACATACAAAATTGCATCTCACGGTGATACGTAGCGACAGTAGAAAGAAACGAGACCCTTAAAATGTACTACCCTAAACATTGATCTGTTTACTTCAGTAATATTTTTATAGGGAAAGCGGCACCAACGATTAGCCAACATTTGGAAGACTGGTTCTTCCAATGAGCTTGTTGTAATGAAGAGATTTAAGTTCAAATCCATCAACGTTGTTTGTGGTGGGATAGTCTTTTCTAAGTTTCTCAGTCCTTGTTTACTCATACGAGATTTCTCGCTACTATAAGATTTCTGCTCCTGATATTTATGTAAAATTCTGAGCACACTTACAGTTAGTTACTGTAGTAGCTTAGTAACAGTTGTTAACAGTTAAGAATACTATTCTGCAAATTCTCCTTTTTGACAGAAAAAAGCCTGTAAGAATTGCAGTTAGATTTTCAGGACTAGAAACAGATCTAGATTTTAGTTTATTGCGTAACTTGATCCAAAAGTGTCACTTAAGGTATTTGTGTGGTTTCCTCTTATTATCCATTATTTAGAGGAAAGACCCTACAATTAGTCCAAGTTCTTAAAATTGCAGGAAAGGGGGACCTACACTGCAGAAAGAAATAACTAGCATCAAAAGTGAACGTTATACCCAGTGGATACATGGTTTGTTCCACTACTAGAGGGGTAGAGAGGACCCTGAAGAAAAGTTAAAACATATCTGAGAACATTGTTGTAACTTAACCGGGAGAGTTGGTTGCTATGTAAGAGAATTCTGATTTAAGGTCTGAAAAATACTCTCAGGTGGTGGTTAAAAAAAAAAAAAAGATAACCTTGTGTCTTATTTAATGTTTCCCATAGGTAATTCCAGTTTTTTTTTCTGGTTCTTTTTATATTTCTCTTTTGGTTGGCTTAAGTATGGAATGAAGGGTCTTGCCATGTGTACACACCTGATTCTGAACGTTTAAGTTGAGGTACTAACCTACAAGCTTTTGTTGTTTCCATCTAAATTTAAACTTGAATGGTTGCGGTCTCTGAAGTGTTTCAATTCCTCTCTTTTCTGCCTTCATATCAGCCTTCTTAAAGCAGTCTAAGGTTATAGTACATAGGGCTAAATGTGGAGATTGCAAGGTCTAAGAATATTCCTAAACACTGCTTCAGATTTCCATTTCACGTTTTCCTCCACTCTGGTACTAAATTAGTCATGGATACCGTGGCTTAGACAATCTGTTTGCTTATTTGCCATAATTTCTACCATTGTTTATACCTATAAACTTCATTTAGTTTTAAGAATTTATAAGTTTAATATACTGGACAAAGAGAAATATGAAGAAAAAAATTTTGGCTTGGTAGCTAGTGGGAACTGGGGAGGCTACATTCTTTCCCAGAAATGTGTTTTGGAATATTTTTGTTTTTCTAGAGGCAGAAGTGTTTTGTTTTGTTTTTTTCTTTAATTTTTATTTTTTAGTTTGTTTTGCTTTACAATACTGTATTCGTTTTGCTACACCAGAAGTGTTTTCTGATGCTGTTTTCTCTTATTTGACAACTTGGTCTACATTCTATCTTGTAGGTGCTTTTTATCCTTTCATTTTATGGTAATTTAAGATAAAAGGGAGTATCCTTGTATTCTGGTCTCCAGCGGAGTACATGGACCGTTGCTCTTCAGCAAATACTCTTTTTTTGTCTTTTTAAAAAATATATATATTTTATTGAAATACAGTTTCAGGTGCACAGCAAGATGATTTAGTTATACATATATTTTAAAATTATTTTCCATTATGTGTTAGTTGCTCGGTCGAGTCTGACTCTTCATGACCTCATGGACTGACCCTTCAGGCTCCTCTGTCCGTGGGATTCTCCAGGCAAGATACTGGAGTGGGTTACCATTTCCTTTTCCAATAGTTCTCTGTGCTATATAGTAAACCTTTGTTTCAGCAGATATTTCACATGAAGTGAACTGAATGCATTTGTACTGTCAGTGAATTTATAATATAGCACCCAGTGTTTTGTACATGTGTGTCAGTAACTATAGTAGAGTAGACTGAATGTTACCAAAGTAAGAGAATTATGACTGAAGTCTTCTGTGATCCCACATGAGAAAGTCTCTGCACTAGTCCTACGTAAACGCCTGTATTGACAAAGTCCAATTTGCAATTTTGACAGGGAACTAGCTTGTTTTCAATCTTGGAGGCATAAAATAAAACTTCTGTACCTATAAATTAGTGTTACCTTCCAATAGTTAACTAGAATTTGGGGTGTGAGAAATTCTAAATCTAGTTTATGAATAAACCCTCTTGGGTTTTCCTCCCAAGTTTTAAATTTTTTGGAAACTGTTTTCTAGCTTGCAAACAGAATGCAAGTGTAGTATGAAGAACTTTTTTCCTGAACTATTTTCAACACTGTGTCCCCAGTGCCATTTAGTGGGTGTTTTCTACAAACAAGGACTGTCCTTTGCAGTGCAGTCGTCAGCTCAGGAAACTGATGCATGAATATTATCTAGTCTGCAGAATTACATGTTGCACTTTGTTGTCATGTCTCTTTGTTCTGAAATAGTACTTCAGTCTCACTGATTTTCATAACCTTGGCAATTTTTAATATTATGAGCCAGTTGTTTCATAGAACTTACCTCAATTTGGGTTTGTCTGATCTTTCCTTAGGGTTAGATTTCGTTTAATACATTACTTGGCAGGACTGTTACCTCCCAAGGTTTTGTGTTTTTTTAATTTACTTATTTTAATTGGAGGCTAATTACTTTACAATATTGCAGTGGTTTTTGCCATACTCTCCCAAGGTTTTAACATGAATTAAACTGTTAGGACTGTGTTTGGATGTCACCCTAAATATATTCTGGAATGCTGCATTTTGAAACTTAGTTTAAGAATTCTAGTGTTTCATTAAAATTTAACTGAAAAGAACTCATATTTGATTACTATGTTCTTTTGAAAAGTTATTTTTAAAGAATTTTGTCCTGTTTGTATGTTCCTTATCATTAAATCCCTTCACTCTGCTGAATTGCATGCTTAGGTGTTTTGGATTGTGTAATGATTTAGTGATTGGTACACAGGAGCCAGTTTTCATTATGAGTATCAGAGATACTGAGTAATTGAAGATTCTTTTTGATAATTATCACATTAAATAGAATGGGAAAAGTGCACATTTAATTTTAGTTTTCTAAATATATTTTTTTCTCATCTTCCTCAAGCATGGGGGGTAAAATACCACCTGCTGCTCATAAAACTAAATTGGAAGAAAATACCAAGGTAAGTTACAAATTTCATTTGTATGTTTAATGATAAAGTACCATAAGATTTCTTAGGAATGTTTTACATCTGCTGCCTTCAAATTACCACCCCTGATTTCTCCAAGAAATCATTTGGAAATAAGATCTTGGTAAAATTTCTATTTTACGGTCAAATCTCTGTAATCTGATTTGACACTTAGAATGTGGGGTTGAGCATTCACTGTGTTGTAAAATAAGTGAGAATAAGTGCTGGATGCATGTTATGTGCATGAGCTGTAAGTGGTAAGCTCTGTCATTGTGTGCATTTGTAGTCTTCGTCATTTGGGGTCCGGGAGGGCAATGCCGCAGTCTTGTTGGATCTTACTTCCCCACTGAGGATCAGGATCAAACCTGGCACTGCAGCGAATCCTAATCTTTGGGCCTCAGGGGAATTCCCATTCATAATTATCATCATTTTTTGGTATGTAGTATAGTATTTTTGTAGGTATTTTATTAATATTTGGAAAGTAAATGAAAAAACAGCCCAAATTTGTTGTGCTCTATTTTTTCTGCCTACTACCTGAGGGGTATTTCTGAGTGTGATTCAGGGTGTTGCTTTAGCATATTTGCCAAAAAGATGTGTACAGTAGGGAGGTTGCTGGAGGAGGTTACTGCTACTGCTAAGTCGCTTCGTTGTGTCCAACTCTGTGCGACCCCGGAGATGGCAGCCTACCAGGCTCCCCGTCCCTGGGATTCTCTCCAGGCAAGGACACAGGAGTGGGTTGCCATTTCCTTCTCCAGTGCATGAAAGTGAAAAATGAAAGTGAAGTCGCTCAGTCGTGGGGGAGGTTACTGGTAGCTTAAGTTTAGAGTTGAGGGTGGGGGAAGAGTGCTCTCTTCAGAATTCTTTTTTCTCTTATTTTGTGCCTCTGTGTCTAGAAGGTTTCCCCCCCTCAGAATTTTCTCGTTAGCTGTCTTAAATTGATGAGAAAATTTGCCGTTTTATTATTTAACATTATCTTTGAGGGGTGAAATGAGAGAAGTAAAAGCTCCAGAAATAGTTAATTCTTTTTTTAGATGAGTCATTTGTCAGTTTGGTAGATTCTGAGCCCTAGATAGACTGTTTTGCCATATGATAAATATGTATGAAGATAAAATTGTGTTTAATATGTATCTCTGCTAAAACTTCTTTATTTTGCAAAAGTAGTAATGTGTTTGATTATGGGGAGTTGTGGACTATAGTGCCTGGTAAGGTATAATATGTGGTATATCCAATTTATTAGCTTCCTAAAATCTTAACATTTTTAAAATTCTAAAACTCATTGTCTAAATGGTTTGGATAAGGGAGTGGACCTATACTTAACTTAAAAAGAGCAATAAAAATAGAAAACTAAAAGTAGTTGACCAAAACACAACAAGAAAGAACATTAACAATTGAAATATAATGTATGTGAATAGTATATATATATAAATCTGTATAAATTAGTAGAATATATATTGGGTGTGTTATTAAATGTTGATAGCATTGTTTGCCTTCCCTTTGCTAGGAAGAAAAAACAGATAGTAAGAAGGCGGAGGAAAACATAAAGACAGACGAACCATCAAGTGAGGAGAGTGATCTAGGTGAGGAGATGGTAGTTAGTGTGTATTTGATAATATAATATGATCACTATAATATGATCCCGTGTTGATTTTTTTACTAGATTGACTAATCGTGCTAATAGTAGTGTAACATGAACTACATATGAAACTTGAAATTTTCTAGTAGCCACATTTAAAAAATTAAAAACAGTTGAAATTAATTCAAATAATGGATTTAGACTAATATATAAAATGTTATTAGCATTTCAACATGTGATCAATATGGAAAAATTATTAATGAACTGTTTTTCCATTTTTCATACTAGGTCTTCAAATTCAGAGTATTTAAATATTTATAGTATATCTCAATGCAGATGTTATATTTTTGTTGGAAATACTTGATCAGTATTCAGACTTCATGAAATTTGTAAAAACAAAAAAAAAATTTTTTTTTATTTTAAAAAAAAAGTTTGTAGAGAAACTTGGGTCACATACCCAGGTTTTTCTAGATGTGTGTAAAAGTTTTCAAATAACTGAATCAAGTACCAAAAAATCATTTTCCTTTAGTATCTACATCTATGTTAGTAATATTGGTTCAGTTTAGAAGAATTGATGTGTCATGGGCCTGAGTTTTATTTGGTTTTGTTTTTATAGACTACAAACTGATAAATTTCTTCATAAATTTGGAGGTCCTTTGAGACTATAAATAGTTATTAATTGGATAGTCTCTTAATTCATAGAACCTATCTAAAAGCTAAAAAAAAAACGTTAAAATTTTGAATTGGTTCTTGATCTTTGGTATGTTGGAAAGGGCTTGTTGTTTGTGGACTTAATCAGATCTTTTACTTACTGTAAAATATTTTTTAGTCTTATAGTTTATGAAAATTACCATGACTATAATCATTTCTAAAAAATTAAGCATTTTGTGCTTGAATTAAGCTGGTGGCTCGGCAGGTAAAAGAATCTGCCTGCAGTGAAGAAGATAAGAGTTCAGTCCCTGGGTCGGGAAGATCCCCTGGAGGAGGAAATGGCAACCCACTCCAGTATTCTTGACTGGAGAATTCCGTGGACAGAGGAGCCTGGTGGGCTATAGTCCATGGGGTTGCAAAGAGTCAGAAACAACTGAGTGCGCACACACAAACTGAGTTCCTGTTAAAATGAATTAAAAATTTTTTTGTTGGATGTGAATTCTGATTTCAGGTAGCTAATTTTAATTTCATTCTTTTTTGACTGTTCAGTTCAGTTCAGTTCAGTCGCTCAGTCGTGTCCGACTCTTTGCGACCCCATGAATCGCAGCACGCCAGGCCTCCCTGTCCATCACCAACTCTCGGAGTTCACTCAGACTCACATCCATTGAGTCCGTGATGCCATCCAGCCATCTCATCCTCGGTCGTCCCCTTCTCCTCCTGCCCCCAATCCCTCCCAGCATTAGGGTCTTTTCCAATGAGTCAACTCTTTGCATGAGGTGGCCAAAGTACTGGAGCTTCAGTTTTAGCATCATTCCTTCCAAAGAAATCCCAGGGTTGATCTCCTTCAGAATGGACTGGTTGGATCTCCTTGCAGTCCAAGGGACTCTCAAGAGTCTTCTCCAACACCACAGTTCAAAAGCATCAATTCTTCTGCGCTCAGCCTTCTTCACAGTCCAACTCTCACATCCATACATGACCACAGGAAAAACCATAGCCTTGACTAGACGGACCTTAGTCGGCAAAGTAATGTCTCTGCTTTTGAATATACTATCTAGGTTGGTCATAACTTTTCTTCCAAATCCCTTTCTCCTCCTGCCCCCAATCCCTCCCAGCATCAGGGTCTTTTCCAATGAGTCAACTCTTCGCATAAGGTGGCCAAAGTACTGGAGCTTCAGTTTTAGCATCATTCCTTCCAAAGAAATCCCAGGGTTGATCTCCTTCAGAATGGACTGGTTGGATCTCCTTGCAGTCCAAGGGACTCTCAAGAGTCTTCTCCAACACCACAGTTCAAAAGCATCAATTCTTCTGCGCTCAGCCTTCTTCACAGTCCAACTCTCACATCCATACATGACCACAGGAAAAACCATAGCCTTGACTAGACGGACTTTAGTCGGCAAAGTAATGTCTCTGCTTTTGAATATACAATCTAGGTTGGTCATAACTTTTCTTCCAAGGAGTAAGCATCGTTTAATTTCATGGCTGCAGTCACCATCTGCAGTGATTTTGGAGCCCAAAAAAACAAAGTCTGACACTGTTTCTACTGTTTCCCCATCTATTTCCCATGACTGTTTAGAGGAAACTGCTTTTATCAAATTCACTTTGCTAAATATGTTTCCTAATACTGTATCAGTAGTAGTTGCTGTGCTAAGTCACTTCAGTTGTATCTGACTCTTTGTGACCGTAGCCCTCCAGGCTCCTCTGTCCATGGGATTCTCCAGGCAAAAAGACTGGAGTGGGTTGCCATGCCCTTCTCTAGGGGGTCTTTCTGACCCAGAGATTGAACCCAAATCTCTTTTGTCTCCTGCATTGGCAGACTGGCTCTTTACCACAAGTGCCACCTGAGAAGCCCTTTCAGTAGTATACCTTTAGTTTAAAATTTATCCGTGCTGTGTTCAAAGACAGAAAATGGTAAAGTTAAGTATTTTACTACGATTTACAACAGAGTTTCACAGTAACTTGTGCTATCTGCGTAAAATTTAAAAAAAAATGAAAAATATAGTTTATTGGTATGTAGAACAGAGTATTTGCATTGAATCAGTTTGTTGACATTGACTAAATCAGTGGTGTGTCTGTGTGTAATACATACTGGGAATAGTGTGTAATGCTGCTCTTGTCAGGGTACCTACTACAGTGTGATAACATACCTTACATTATGTGCCTATTAAAATGAAATGTAATCTCACCAAAACAATAGGATTGTGTTTTACAAGGAAATATTTTAGTATATCACTTTAAATAAAACTAACAAAGTAAAATATTTAAGTTAACCTAGCGTAAAATATTCAGTTCATCAGTTACACAAGCCAAGGTTAATTCATTTTTAATAGCCTCCTGTGGCCAGTGGCTACTATATTGGATAGCACAGCTCTTATTGCTATTTTCTTAACTTTGACAGAAATTGACAATGAAGGTGTGATTGAACCAGACACTGATGCGCCTCAAGAAATGGGAGATGAAAATGTAGAGGTAAAGTCAATGGCTTATTTTCTATTTGCTGTCAGGACTGTGAAAGCTTAACTGTTGCAGTTATCTTATGATGTGTTTCTCCTGGGAAAAGGGCATGTTAAATCTTACTCTGACTTAAGGCATCTAGGAAAGCATTTATTCCTTAAAATATTTGGGGAAATTCGCTGTATTTTTAATCATACTCTAACAAAATGCTTGTTTTCTGTTAACCTATTTCAGTTTCGCATCTGGTTGAACTGCTCTTGAAACTATAGAGTTCACCTCACATTCATTTCTACAAGTGGAATTGCCTGTTAATGGGGTATCTAGCACCAGTGTTTTCTAAAATGATTTTGTCACAACACACTATATTAATCTCAAGGTGGTGAAAATTGATTCTTGGGAGGCGGGTCTTGACAAAAACCTTGAGGTGTTAAAGTGGTTAGTGGCAGTCCAAAGATCGTAACACATTAACATGTATGGAGTATATCTGCACAATTAAAATGGAGGAGGTGAGAAGTAAGGGGAAAATGCCTAGTAAGCTTTTTTGGGGATTGATAATGAAATGGAGCTTGAGAAACAGTGTAATATACTAATCATAGCTTAAAAGATTGGTCCAGGCCCTTTTCACTATTTAATATTGTCATATTTCATCATTGCCATACTTACGTGTAAAATGTGGTGTTCATCTCAGTGTGTTTA
>SJXQ01004425.1:423106-448189 GCA_006408695.1 Aepyceros melampus | reverse complement strand
TTTTTTTTTTTTTTTTTTTTTTAGTAGGCATCTTAAATCCTAGGGTGATTAACTTTTTTTTTAAGCTCTGGAGTATTTACAGCTAGTATCTTTCAAAGTGGCTTCTTTCCCATTCTCTCTACTATCATTCAGGAGCCGTAGTTAGATACACATTAGACCTTTTCATCGTTAAGTTCCATCTCTTTAACACTCTGATGAATTATATATGCTTTCTTTGTCTAATCAGCTGTCCTGTCGAAGTTGGAATTTGAATGCTTGTTTTTCATTTTGATATTTTCACTTTGATTTTTATTTTAAAGATGACTTGGTTATTTATAAGTGTCTTGCTTCTTACTCATTTTCAGATCTTTCTTAATAGTCTTAAACCACATTAAATTCTTTTATCAGATTGTCTTGCTGGTCTTATTCTCCTGTTATTTTTTCTGACTCTTGCTCTTTGAGGTACTTTGTTGATGTGCGCGAGAGAGAGAGTGAGTGAGTGTGTGTGTGTGTGTGTGTGTGTGTGTGTGTGTGTGTGTTTTATGGAAAGTTTTTGAGGCCTAAATAGATGTGTTTCTCCGGTGTGTGTGTGAGACTGTGTGTGTGTGTGAGACTCTGTGTGTGTGTGTGTGTGTGTGTGAATGTTTTATGGAAAGTTTTTGAGGCCTAAATAGGTGTGTTTCTCTGGTGTGTGTGGGTGTGTGGGTGTGTGTGTGTGTGTGACGCGAGAGAGACTCTGTGTGTGTGTGTGTGTGTGTGTGTGTGAGAATGTTTTATGGAAAGTTTTTGAGGCCTAAATAGGTGTGTTTCTCTGATGTGTGTGTGTGTGTGTGTGTGTGTGTGTTTTATGGAAAGTTTTTGAGGCCTAAATAGGTGTGTTTCTCTGGTGTGTGTGTGAGACTCTGTGTGTGTGTGTGAGACTGTGTGTGTGTGTGTGTGTTTTATGGAAAGTTTTTGAGGCCTAAATAGATGTGTTTCTCCGGTGTGTGTGTGAGACTCTGTGTGTGTGTGTGTGTGTGTGTGTGTTTTATGGAAAGTTTTTGAGGCCTAAATAGGTGTGTTTCTCCGGTGTGTGTGTGAGACTGTGTGTGTGTGTGAGACTCTGTGTGTGTGTGTGTGTGTGTGTGAATGTTTTATGGAAAGTTTTTGAGGCCTAAATAGGTGTGTTTCTCTGGTGTGTGTGGGTGTGTGGGTGTGTGTGTGTGTGTGACGCGAGAGAGACTCTGTGTGTGTGTGTGTGTGTGTGTGTGTGTGAGAATGTTTTATGGAAAGTTTTTGAGGCCTAAATAGGTGTGTTTCTCTGATGTGTGTGTGTGTGTGTGTGTGAGTATGTTTTATGGAAAGTTTTTGAGGCCTAAATAGGTGTGTTTCTCTGGTGTGTGTGTGTGTGTGTGACGCGAGAGAGACTCTGTGTGTGTGTGAATGTTTTATGGAAAGTTTTTGGGGCCTAAATAGATGTGTTTCTCCGGTGTGTGTGTGTGTGTGAATGTTTTATGGAAAGTTTTTGGGGCCTAAATAGATGTGTTTCTCCGGTGTGTGTGTGTGTGCATGTTTTATGGAAAGTTTTTGAGGCCCAAATAGGTGTGTGTGTGTGTGTGTGTGTGTGTGTGTGAATGTTTTATGGAAAGTTTTTGGGGCCTAAATAGGTGTGTTTCTCCGGTGTGTGTGTGTGTGAATGTTTTATGGAAAGTTTTGAGGCCTAAATAGGTGTGTTTCTCCGGTGTGTGTGTGTGTGTGTGTGTGTGAGAGAGAGAGAGACTGTGTGTGTGTGTGTGTGTGTGTGTTTTATGGAAAGTTTTTGAGGCCCAAATAGGTGTGTTTCTCTGGGGAGGGGGGGGGTGTGTGTGAATGTTTTATGGAAAGTTTTTGAGGCCTAAATAGGTGTGTTTCTCCAGAGAGAGAGATGATTGTTTCCATCAACACTTGATTTGGTGCTACTGACTGAAAGGCCACTTTAAGTTTTCATGGTTTTTTCCTTGAATTTTAACTACACAAGTCATGTGACTGTGGTTATGAATTTTCAGTGGAGATTTCTTTTTCTTCTCACTACACAGCCCTCCCTCTTTGCACAGGTTTAGTTTTGGAATAGGCATTTGGGGTTCCTGATTGGTTTTGGAGGCTGAGTAGGCAGCAAACATTTGTGTCACCTGAATCTAGACTTTGTTTCATGTGTCCTGCACTATCTTCAAAAACAGAATTGCAAGGTCACCAGGTTTGATACCTTCCACAGTGTTAAAAGCAGATGGAGTGCCTGGCACCTGGCTGAATTTCATGTCTTCATTTAATCTTGTTCTTTGAGGATTTCTACATTCTTAGGTTATAGATGGCTTTTGAAACATGTGTTTTAGACTTGTTCAGAGTATCGTGTGTACCATATTGCCATAAACTAAAGTCATTTTTTTTGCAGATTATCCTGCCTCTGCAAGATGTCTTACTATCTGACAAGTGTGTTTTCCTTTGTTCTTTTTAAAAGGGTTTTTTAGTTTGTCCAAAACTTGTATGAATTTTTGTTGGGATTGCTTTGAATTTACTGAGTAACTTAAGGTTCAGTTCAGTTCAGTCGCTCACTGTTTGTGACCCCCTGAATCGCAGCATGCCAGGCCTCCCTGTCCGTCACCAACTTCCGGAGTCCACTCAGACTCATGTCCATCGAGTTGGTGATGCCATCCAGCCTCTCATCCTCTGTCATCCCCTTTTCCTCCTGCCCCCAATCCCTCCCAGCATCAGAGTCTTTTCCAATGAGTCAACTCTTCGCATGAGGTGGACAAAGTACTGGAGCTTCAGCTTTAGTATCATTCCTTCCAAAGAACACCCAGGGCTGATATCCTTCAGAATTGACTGGTTGGATCTCCTTGCAGTCCAAGGGACTCTCAAGAGTCTTCTCCAACACTACAGTTCAAAAGCATCTATTCTTCAGCACTCAGCTTTCTTCACAGTCCATACATGCCACTGGAAAGATTGATGTAGTCAATAGATTTTTCATGAGCATAGTGTTTATCTGTGTCCTTTAACAGAATTTTATCTCTTGCCCCTTCCCCTCCCTTGAAAGTCTTGTGTGCTCTTAGAATGGTATCCTCTTCTATTGTATTTTAGAATTGACTTTTACAGATGTGGAAGAACTCGGGGTTTATTTTTTATGTAGCTTTTGTATCTGAGAACTTCATTCAATTGTCATAGCAAATCTAATAACTTGTCAGTTCTATTGGGTTTTCTAGGTATAAATACAGCTTGGTATTTGCCTTCCAGTTTTTAAATCTGTCAAATCATTTTCTTAATGAATTAGCCAGCATATTTTATAGTGATAAGAGTGGATTTTTGTTTGTTAAATTGCTTCTTGTAGGACATTTGCTATGTTTTTGTCATTAATAATCTTTGTAGTGTCAGCATCTTGTACAGTGTCTTGTTGTGTCTAGTATAGGTGCTCATGGATGGTTATTGGACCAAAAGAATGAGACATTTTTCTTGTGAAGATTCAAGCCTCTTAGGAACTAACTTTTTCACTTGTGAGGAGACTGAGTTTTAGAGTACAGGCATGCCTCCAAGATATTGTGAGTTAGGTTTCAGACCTTTTGGATAAAGTGAGTCACAAATTGTTTTGTGCATATAAAAAGTTATGTTGACACTTTACTGTAGTCTGTTAAGTCTGCCTTAGCATTATGTCTTTAAAAATGTGCATACCTTAATTTAAAAGTACTTTATTGCTAAAAAAAATTGACCATCTGAGGCTTCAGCAAGTCATAGTAGTTACACCACAGATCACCACAGCAAGTACAACACAAAGGGAGCAAGTGCTGTTGGAAAAATACCTCCTGTAGACTCCTAGGGTTGCCAAAACCCCTCAGTTTGTAAAAGATGCAATGTTTCTTTGCAAAGTACAATTTTAAAAAAGCTATGCCTATACTTGTGAATAACTAGAAAAGATTTGAAAAAACTAGGTTGGGAAAAACCTGCTCTGATCAGGATGGAGGAAGCAAAAATCATGTCTAGGGCAGAGTATAGGAAGTGAAATTTATTGTTTAGTATGAAAGATTAAAATGTATCCTGTACGATTTCTTACTGATTATCCTCTTTATTCCCCGAAGACCAGAGACAAATGAATGAAAATGGGAGTTGTGATTACTGCACCCCTAAGAAAATCCAAATTGTTTCCTCTTTCTCTTTGCTTTTCTACTAATTCTGAGTTGATCTTCAATTTCCCCCTAGGTAACTGAGGAGATGATGGATCAGGCAAATGATAAAAAAGTGGCTGCCATTGATGCCCTAAATGATGGTGAGTGTTATTTTTTTTTCTCTTTGCTATATTTCTGTAGTAGTCTGAATATTCTCTTCTCTAATTTTCTGCTACAGTAACTGTTAATAATGGGAACGTGAAAGGGAATTTAAATTTTTTGAGTACTTTGTGCTGGAGAAGAAAGTGTCCTGTTCTCCATTCAGCTCTTGCCCATTGATAGAGAGGCTGGAATGAGCACTCAAGTATCATTATCTTGCCTCAGAGTGTGGACAGATCCTGATTGTCACTCCAAGACTGTGCTTTCCTGACTATAGTGTTTTTCCCCTGACAAGAGGATTTTAAAAGGTGGATGACTTCACCCCAAAGGGTATTAGATCAGTGAGCCTCAACTTTTTACATAGTAAAACCCTTGGCAAATACTGTCCATTGACATAACAGTCTTGTTCTAGTCTCTGCATGTTAGAACCTCTTCAGAAAATCCTATCAGAATGGGAGAGTGCTGATAGTATTAAGTACATTGTAATTATTAATTACTTAAAATGTATAACAACAAATTATTTATTAACTGGGTACTAAGCAGACCCCTTCATAACTGTGTAGTGTCACAATGCCATTGTTGAATAGATGCTGTTGTGCATTTGAACTTCATCCATCGACTTAGAAGATAACTAGTTTTATTTTAAAATGGTTTCCACGCCATCAGGGAAGGCCCTAGAATGAGTTCAGTATTGACTGTTATTCAGGTTCCTTTATGTGATTCAGTTACCTCAGTCAGTTGTCTACCTGAAATGTCTCTATTGCTTTCTGATCACTGTTCCTAGGTTATTATTACTTAGAACTTGTTTTTATTGTTACACACTTGGTTGTAACCTGCAATTAACTTTTGAATACATTTTGAAGATAATTATAGCATTAGACCTGCTAGAGTCAGATCCCATGTTTGCCGTCCCAGCCTTGTTCTCTTTTTGAATATTAATCTTCCATTCTCATTTTCCTTCAGTGTTCCTTTACTTGTGCTTTACTGCTTCTGTATAAAGGTCATCTTGACTTATTTCAACTTTTAATTTGTACCCAGCAATTCGTCCCAGCCACTTCTCTTCCTGACCATTCCTTTTCCACACTAATCTTTTCTTAATTGCCCTACCCCCTAGGATTTCTGTTTATCTAACAGAATGAGGAGTGGTTAGACTCTAGATACATTTTAAAAGTAGAGACAGAGGGGTTTTGGTTTCAGATTGTGCAGTCAAGAATAACTGCAAGATTTGGGGCTTGAGGGTAGATCAGGAGTTTCCACACTGCAACCTCATGTTTTTATAGAGTTGGTGGAACAGAGCCACACCCATTTATGTTTTGTTGGAGGCTGCTTTCCCACTAAAACTGCAGAGCTGAATAGTTACGATTGTTAGTCTGCAAAGCCTGAAATAATTATTAAATGGCTCTTTCTAGAACATGTTGCTGACCTCTAAACTAACTGAACGAAGGAGTCATTTAGTTTGTAAAGTTAAAATCTTTGTCTCTAATATATTTACTTGTGTTATCCTATTATATACATAAAAAGTGTTTAGTTGAGAATGTAGGGTAGGGGAATAGATTTGGAGATGGGGTAGGAGTTTCATTTTGAACGTGGTAGATGTTTCATTTTGAATGTGGTAGATGTGAATTGCTTGTTAGACATCCAAATCTAACTTCTAATAGACATCTGTAGGAGTAACTGATAAGACAGAACATTTTTTTTGCATTGTTTCATGAGTTCTGTTAAGATCCTTAACACTTTAGTTAACGGGTAAATATTTTTAATAGTGACTTGTGGCCTTTACTTTAAAACTGTTTTGTCTCACTAGTTTCCTGTGTATTATGTTTATTTATTAACTGACTTTACTGAAGGTACTAATAAACAAAAGAAGCCAACTATGAGAATGGGATACTGCAAATGAATTTAAAATACGAGTATGGTCTCTCATCAGTTCTAGTCCACCACCCCCTCCTTGTTTTTTGGCTTTTGAACCGTCTCTCATATGTATAGTTTATTGGTCTCTGATACGTTTAGTTTTGTTTTAATTTCTATATCAGTCTCATGAATGTAGTATGGGTACTTTTTCCTTTATAAGTTTAATTTTATCCTTTTAATGGATAAAAGAAAATTAATTAATGGAATAAAATTGCCTTAGCCTTTGATATTATCTTAATTTAAAAAGTCAATAAGTCCTACAAAGAGTGTGGTATTCTGATATTTTTAAGGGGGGTTGTGTTCCCCAAAATTGTCTCTGTCTTGGGTGATTTACAGTATAGGTATAGTAAAGATTTGCTTTGAAGAACTACTTTTGTGTATTAATTTATAAACTAGTCTTCTACTGGACTAAAAGGGGAATGTGAAAGGCTAATAAAAGAGATAAACAGTTAATATTTTTTATCCACTATTTCTCAATAAACTTGTTTCACTTTAGGTGAACTACAGAAAGCCATTGACTTGTTCACAGATGCCATCAAGCTAAATCCTCGATTGGCTATTCTGTATGCCAAGAGAGCCAGGTGAGAAATCTAAATAAAGGAGTAATTTCTGCTTATTTGTTTAGATAGAATTGCTTCTTTGGCAATCCTAAAGATGTTATTGTTTGAAATGAATACTTTTTAATACCAAACTTATTTTTTAGTGTCTTCATCAAATTACAGAAGCCAAATGCTGCCATCCGAGACTGTGACAGAGCTATTGAAATAAATCCTGATTCAGCTCAGCCATACAAGTGGCGAGGGAAGGCGCACAGGTAAATAACGGAACCTAGTTATTTTCAGAGCTCTTTAAATTAAATCTGGTATTTTAATATACCTTCTTTTTATTAAAAAAAGAAAAGAAAAAGAACCCTAATGTGGTACATGCTCAATATGTAAAACTGAGAGAGACTATGTCATACAGAACAAGTAAGAAAAATAAGAATTCTTTTCACTTCTTCCATTCAATGAAAATCAGTGTTAACGCCTTTGGCCACGAAGTCAATGGCACCCCACTCCAGTACTCTTGCCTGGAAAATCCCATGGACGGGGGAGCCTGGTGGACTGCAGTCCATGGCGTCGCGAAGACTTGGACACGACTGAGCGACTTCACTTTGACTTTTCACTTTCATGCATTGGAGAAGGAAATGGCAACCCACTCCAGTACTCTTGCCTGGAGAATCCCAGGGATGGCAGAGCCTGGTGGGCTGCTGTCTATGGGGTCGCACAGAGTTGGACACGACTGAAGCGACTTAGCAGCAGCAGAGCAGCCAAGGATTTTTCTCAAAGTTGTCTCTAAGAAAAGAGAGTAACTTTATATCAGTGTCTTACAAACTTTCTCTTATTTTAAGACTTTGTAACTTAACATTAGGCAACCAGTATATTATGGAGGAAGGAATACAGTAACTTGAAACTACTTCAATCACTGCTCCGTAACATGAACTATCAGATAAGGTGGAAAATAAATGAATTTCATGCAGATTAGTAATCAGACCTGAAAGCAAAGTTTAATATATGGATAAGTCTTTGTGGTTTGGGTTGAAATGTCCTGTGCTGTTTACATCTTACTGGATTGGAAAAGTTCTGTGCTTCAAGGGCGGGTGCAGATGGAGATGAACATGCTTGGGATCTATTGTATTCAGTTCAGTTGCTCAGTCTTGTCTGACTCTTTGCGACCCCATGAATCGAAGCACGCCAGGCCTCCCTGTCCATCACCAACTCCCAGAGTTGACTCAGATTCACGTCCATCGAGTCTGTGATGCCATCCAGCCATCTCATCCTCTGTCATCCACGTCTCCTCCTGCCCTCAATCCCTCCCAGCATCAGAGTCTTTTCCAAGAGTCAACTCTTCGCATGAGGTTGCCAAAGTACTGGAGTTTCAGCTTCAGCATCATTCCCTCCAAACAAATTCCAGGGCTGATGTCCTTCAGAATGGACTGGTTGAATCTCCTTGCAGTCCAAGGGACTCTCAAGAGTCTTCTCCAACACCACAGTTCAAAAGCATCAATTCTTCGACGCTCACCTTTCTTCACAGTCCAACTCACATCCATACATGACCACTGGAAAAATCATAGCCTTGACTAGACAGAGCTTGGTTGGCGAAGTAATGTCTCTGCTTTTCAATATGCTATCTAGGTTGGTCATAACTTTTCTTCCAAGGAGTAAGCGTCTTTTAATTTCATGGCTGCAGTCACCATCTGCAGTGATTTTCGAGCCCAAAAAAATAAAGTCTGACACTGTTTCCCCGTCTGTTTCCCATGAAGTGATGGGGCTAGATGCCATGATCTTTGTCTTCTGAATGTTGAGCTTTAAGCCAACTTTTTCACACTCCACTTTCACTTTCATCAAGAGGCTCTTTAGTTCCTTTTCACTTTCTGCCATAAGGGTGGTGTCATCTGCATATCTGAGGTTATTGATATTTCTCCCATCAATCTTGATTCCAGCTTGTGCTTCTACCAGCCCAGCGTTTCTCATGATGTACTCTGCATATAAGTTAAATAAGCAGGGGTGACAATAAGCAGCCTTGATGTACTCCTTTTCCTATTTGGAACCAGTCTGTTGTTCCATGTCCAGTTCTAACTGTTGCTTTCTGACCTGCATATAGATTTCTCAAGAGGCAGGTCAGGTGGTCTGGTATTCCCTTCTCTTTCAGAATTTTCCACAGTTTATTGTGATCCACACAGTCAAAGGCTTTGGCATAGTCAAGAAGGCAGAAATAGATGTTTTTCTGGAACTCTTGCTTTTTCAATGATCCAGCGGATGTTGGCAATTGTATTAGGTGACTCAGTAAAGTAGCTCTAATGATTATGAAGACAATGTTAAAGATACAGGTAAAAGATTGGAAAATTGTTGTTAATGCTTTTGGGTATACGAAAGATCATGCATTGCTGTGGATTGTCTTGAAGATCCCGTTTGTCTTTGAGCATTTCTTTGTCTTCTAGTACAAGAAGTCATTCTGTACTTTGACTTGGAATAGACCATTTCTCCAAGAAATCATGGTTTGTTTTAGTGGGACTATTTTGTGGAAAACTGAAGTTTGGCCACTAGGTGTGTTTATTGTTTCCAGGATATCATCACTGTCATTTCAGTTAATTAAAAAAATAATGCTCTTGGGGTGAAAAGTTTAAAAATTTTGAGTTTATACTGACATTTTCAATTAAAATTTTCCGTTAAATGTTTTCCCTTCCGTATTTTTTGACAGTATTCTCATAGAATCATGCCTTAAAAAATAATACATCCTCTAAGTGGGTTTTTTTTTTTTTTGTAGTTTTTTCTTATCCTTAGAATATATCTCACTTAAGAAGTAGTCAAAATACTATTTTAAAAATTACTGCCGTAAATTTTTCCTGCATGGTTAATGTTGTCAATGTGATAAACAAGTAGCCTCTTTTTATTTCTGCTTGTGTTCAGGGTTAGGGCTTGCTTTATTTCTGTCCTTTCTTATTTGAATATGTGAGACATTTGCATGTTTAAAGAGTCAAAACTGAGTTAGTAAGGTATACCCAGAGAAGTCTCATTTCCATTGCTATCCTCTACTCCATTTGGACAATCCCCTGGACGGAGGAGCCTGGTGGGGCTACAGTCCACAGGGTCTTAAAAGAGTCAGACACTACTGAGCGACTTCACTCACTGACTCACCAAACTTTAGTTTCTTATTCATCTTCTATTTTAAATAAAATGCATGTATTGTTTCCTGTCTCATATAGAAGTTAGCATGTTAAATACACATCATGTTAACTGTTTTTTGTTTGTTTGTTTTTGAGGGGCAAGGGCTCATGTTCGCCACAGATGGGAGGCCAGCTGGGGAGAAGGTGGCAGGTGGCACAGCCACCTTATACAGCATGCCATGCTGGTCCACTGTCAGACCAGTGATGGCTCGGCTCATTGCCCCCCAGGCTGACTCTGGCTCCTGCCTGGCTCTGCTCGGCCACCACAACCCCTGGGGACCATTCAGAGGCATCACTGGAGGGTGTGTGGTTAGTTGAGCAGCTGGTGGTTCTCCCCATATCCTCATCGGTCATGGGGAGGTCTCTCCCATGGTCTCTCCTCCATGATCGATGAGGAGGTCTCTTTTTTTGCTGGAAGGCATTCCTGACTACTCTCATGAACAGATTTCATACTGCTTTGTGGTGTTCTGGATCCTGGAAAGGGTTGGCTTACTCCTTGGGGCATCAGAAAGGGCTTCTTTGTGACTGCCCTGCACTCCTCTGTGCTATTGGCTGGAGCGCCCACATCTCAGCTTCCAGTGGGGCTTCTGAGCAGCTGTAATAAGAAGCAGTGTCCTCCCCACTGGCTTAGGAGCCGGCCCATCTTATGGCGCTCCCTGGGTGGTTCCTGCTGGTTCTGGAGCCGCCACAACAGTGACTGCTGCCATCCCTGGCCCCAGAGCCACCCCACACCCCTTAACTCTGTTTTTGATGAGTTGAAAGTTGTGGCGCTACATAATTTTTTTTAATGTATTCTAAATTAAAAAAAAATTTTTTTTAAGTTTTTAAACGTTTTTTAGTAAAACTGCTTCCCAGTTACCATAGAGGAAATAAACTCATACTATATTTTTATAGAGTGGAAATGTAATAATTAAATTAGTTCATGAAAATTTGTAGTTCCTTATCTAACTTAAACTTGTTCTGTTACAGTCCTTTTTTATAAGAAGGACACTGTGCTACATAAATGAATATGGATAAAGGCCTCCAAAAATTCCTTTAAATCTGTTTCAGACTTCTGGGCCATTGGGAAGAAGCTGCCCATGATCTTGCCCTTGCCTGTAAGCTGGATTATGATGAAGATGCTAGTGCAATGCTGAAAGAAGTTCAACCAAGGGTATGTTGAAGTAAAGGAAGGGAAGGTCATTACGGTGATACTCCTTGGCTCTATTACTTAACCCTTGGCAGTAAATTTACTGCAATGCAAAGAAACAACCGTTAGAAGTTGTAGTCTGTAATCACTTAAATTTGTGTTGAATTCAGGAAATTTCATTGAGTTTTCATGCTTTAATTTCTCATTCAGTTATTTACAGCAAGCTCTGTTTGCAGGCCTGCAAAGTTATAACCAGAAAGTTAGAAATGGTAAAGGGGGCATCAACTTTATAGCACAGGAGAAAACAGAAAATCTAGAAAATGTGACCCAAGATTGAGTCTGGTCTGTCTGTATTTCTGTCTAAAATTGTTGGTTAAAATAACTTAGTACATCTATATGGCAAATCTTTCCTTTTGTGTGAAATTCCACTCTGAAGAATTTACTCTCAAAGACTTTAAGATAGTGGAAGTTTTATTAACTTTAATCTGTCAGATGATTTTATTTTCTTTCTTTTTGTAACAGGGCTAAATCAACAAGGTTATTGAGTGAAATATTCTAGGAGGCAAAGTTCTTAAATAATCATGAAGAAGCAACAGTTGAATATGAATCTTAGATTTTTAGTCTATGAATAAATGCTAGATTCCAAGTATTTGACATGTACTCTGTACTAGTACCTGGTTGATTCTTATAGTTAAAACTAACATACTTCTCTTCCTTGCCCCCTCATTTGATTGATGAGGAAAACTTAAGTATAATTAAATTGTGGGAAATAACTGCTGTATGTGTTCCCAGTCTCTGCCTTCCCATGGCAGGTATCGGACAAGAATTGTCATGCAATTTGACATCTATTCATCATCTTTGCACTAGTTAATTGTTTGAAATTTTTAACACTCCTCTAACTTCAAATCCCAGCCTCTTTTCTCTGTGTCACAGTTGATAAGCCTCTGCTGTGCTTAGTTACTCAGTCGTGTCTGACTCAAAATTTTAAGACCCTGTGGACTGTAGCCCGCCAGGCTCCTCCCTCCATGGGAATTCTTCAGGCAGGAATACTGTGGGTTGCCATGTCCTTCTCCAGGGAATCTTCCCAGCCCAGGATTCGAACACAGGTCTCCTGCATTGCAGGCGGATTCTTACCATCTGAGCCACCAGGGAAGCCCAAGAATACTGGAGTTGGTAGCCTGTCCCTTTTCCAGGGGCTCTTCCCAACCCAGGAAACGAGCTGGGGTTTCCTACGTTGCAGGCAGATTCTTTACCAGCTGAGCTGCCAGGGAAGCCCACTCACGTCATCATTGAGGTTCTGAGTCTCACTGCTTGGTCATGGTAGCTCTAAGATCAGCTGCTGCACGTGAACTGTAGCTGCCCAAACATGGTTCCCTCTTCACACTCTTTAATGTTGGCCTCATTAACCCAAAATTTATCTACCGTCTCCTTGTGCCTGAGTTAGGTCTTTTTCTGTAAGATAAACCTAACTCATTTTTCAGAACTGTGTGTTGTTTAATCTTTCCCCAAAGAAAAATAATTCTTTAATAAAACCATTGATTTGTGTTGACCTTATTCCATTTTCAGAGAAGACATTTTCCTGTGACTGTTTCTTTCCTAGGCCCAGAAAATTGCTGAACATCGGAGAAAGTATGAGCGAAAACGTGAAGAGCGTGAGATCAAAGAAAGAATAGAAAGGGTTAAGAAGGCTCGGGAAGAACATGAGAGAGCCCAGAGGGTAAGATTTCTGTACCTAAACCATTAAAGAGAAATAAAGTAGATTAGATTTTTTTGGATATCATCTAATTCCTGGCTTTTTTAAAATAAAAAGAGCTGGCTGCAGTTCTATAGGATAGTGATACTACTTAAAAGGAGGTTTTCCTTCCGTTCATTGCTTAGTCTTGAAGTTCTTAAGTGAGTTTTTATAGCACCAATTTATCCTTGCTTGTGTTCTCCTAAAATCAAGACTTCTTGGCCAGGTAATTAATTTAAAACTTGGCAGTATTATTTGCTTTGTTTAGAATGCATGCCCTGATTTTAAGTTTGATGATTCCTTCTGTTTTAGTAGTGAATTCATAGCTATTTAAAATTAGTTTTAGTTCCAAGTCAAAAATACTACTTAAAATCATTACCAAAAGTAATGCTGAGTTGCTTCAGTCATGTCCGACTCTCTAGACCCTGTGGACTACTGTAGCCCACCAGGCTCCTCTGTCCATGGGATTCTCCAGGCAAGAATACTGGAGTGGGGTGCCATGCCCTCCTCCAGGGGATCTTCCCGACTCAAGAGTTTGAACCTGCTCTTATGTCTACTGCATTGGCAGGCGAGTTCTTTACCACTAGCTTCCACCTGGGAAGCCCACCAAAAGTAATACTTCCTCATTGAGAATCCAATTGAAAATTGGTTTTTTGAGGGATAGGATGTTGTCTTTAGCCCATTATTGCCTTTTGAAACTTGTCATTCTTGTATCTCCTCTAGCTAGTTTATTTTACAATTTTTTCATGGTTTGTATGGATAAGGTAGGCATGGACAGCAGACTTCTTACTATGTAATTTATTTCCTTTTCATATTAAAGGAGGAAGAAGCCAGAAGACAATCAGGATCTCAGTATGGCTCTTTTCCAGGTATTTTGAAAGAAAAATTAAAATTCCTAATATTGTAGATAATTGGGGATTATTCTCATTTTGGGGCTCAGGTGTGTATATTGTATTTAGTACCATTAGTCCCTGGGAAAGTTTCATTCTTGGTAAAGTTTTGTTATTGGGAATACAGTATATTATTTTCCTACAAGCCTTGAATAGTAGCAGTGAAAGTGTTAGTCACTCAGTGGTGTCCAACTCTTTGCAACTCCATGGACTGAAGCCCGCCAGGCTCCTTCTGTTCATAGAATTCTCCAGGCAAGAGTACTGGAGTGGATTGCCATTCCTTTCTCAAGGGGATCTTCCCCACCCAGGGATTAAACCTGGTTCTCCTGCATTGCAGGCAGGTTCTTTACCTTCTTTACTGTCTGAGCCACCAGCAGAGGCCTCTGCAATACGGGTAGAAGAGCTGTTAAAAAGGTACTCAGTATATTTTTGGATACTTTATGAATTGAGGCAGTGTGACGTCTGTGTAAAGATGAAGAGTTTTTTTTGTTTGTTTTTTTTTGAGTTTGTCATTGTAATGGGGAATTGGCAGCTTCAAAGTAAGTAGCTTTCTGTGAAGGGTTATAGAGGCAGCTTCGCACCACCTCTGTACTTAGAATTTACGTGATCAGAGGCTAGAAAAGGTAGCTGCTGTTGTGAACGACGGTCATGTGCTGGCAACTAAAAAAGGGGGTGGGGATGACTTGGAGCAAAAGCAAGAAAAAAAATTTTAGCTCATGGCTTACTTTTTGTTTATGTTAATACCTCATATCAGGTTCCTTGTTTTAGAAAATGACCATTAATGCGGGCTAGCACTTCAGATAATTTTTTGTATGATGAGATTTATTACGTAGATTTGACAAGCAGCCTGGCTCACTGTTGTTGCCTTGGGTCAGTAATTTTTGTGGAAACTTAGTTTTAAAAAGTCACAGCAGCATAAGAAGCTAGAAGTTGTTTTCAGGTCTCCTTATCTGATTCAGTTCAGTTTAGTCACTCAATCGTGTCCGACCTTTTGCGACCCTATGAATCGCAGCACGCCAGGCCTCCCTGTCTGTCACCAGCTCCCGGAGTTCACTCAGACTCACGCCCATCGAGTCAGTGATGCCATCCAGCCATCTCATCCTCTGTCGTCCTCTTCTCCTGCCCCCGATCCCTCCCAGCATCAGAGTCTTTTCCAATGAGTCAACTCTTTGCATGAGGTGGACAAAGTACTGGAGCTTCAGTTTTAGCATCATTCCTTCCAAAGAAATCCCAGGGTTGATCTCCTTTAGGATGGACTGGTTGGATCTCCTTGCAGTCCAAGGGACTCTCAAGAGTCTTCTCCAACACCACAGTTCAAAAGCATCAATTCTTCGGCGCTCAGCCGCCTTCACGGTCCAACTCTCACATCCACACATGACCACAGGAAAAACCATAGCCTTGACTAGACGGACCTTAGTCGGCAAAGTAATGTCTCTGCTTTTGAAAAGTAATGTCTCTGCTTTTGAATGTGCTATCTAGATTGGTCATAACTTTTTTTCGAAGGAGTAAGCGTCTTTTAATTTCATGGCTGCAGTCACCATCTGCAGTGATTCTGGAGCCCAAAAAAATAAAGTTGACACTGTTTCCCCGTCTGTTTCCCATGAAGTGATGGGACCGGATGCCATGATCTTCGTTTTCTGAATGTTGAGCTTTAAGCCAACTTTTTCACTCTCCTCTTTTACTTTCATCAAGAGGCTTTTTAGTTCTTCACTTTCTGCCATAAGGGTGGTATCATCTGCATATCTGAGGTCATTGATATTTCTCCCGGCAGTCTTGATTCCAGCTTGTGCTTCTTCCAGTCCAACGTTCTCATGATGTACTCTTGATTCTTAGTTATTTATGGGCATGTTTGAATTGTTGAGACAGATGGAAATCACTTTGTTGTATATATTTTTTCTTTAGAGTAGCTTTACTTGTAATGATTTGATCCATAGAATATGTTAATGTTACCTGTATTTCTCTTTAGGATGTCCCTATATTATTATAGTGTGTTAATTGTGATTTTAGGATATCTCCAGTGAATATAAAGATTAATGGTAGTGAAAAATTGAGTAGAAAAATTTGAGTTTATAATCTAAAAATATACTAGAATTAGATTGTTTTTTGTTAGAACTTTTTTTTCACTTTCAGAAATTTTGATGCAATTTGGGTAAAGATTAAAAAATCCATAGGCTATTTTTTTTCCCCCCTTTAATTTTGGCCACATTGTGTGGCTTAAAGGATCTCAGTTCCCTGACCAGGGATTGAACCCAGGCCACGGCAGTGAAAACATCAAATCCTAACCACTAGATCACCAGGGAACTTCCAAAAATCCACACCTTTTTAAAACATGTATTTAGGGTAGTTCTTGAAGGAATAACTGCTTAAAAGAATATTGTTTTTAAGAAGAAAAAAAACACGAATTAACTTTAAATTGAAACAGATGAATAATGTTAAAGACTGAGAAGATAGAAGGTGACTTATTACACTTTCTAATTTTATTTCTTTTTAAAAAAATACTTATTTTTAATTGGAAGATGATTGCTTCACAATGTTGTATCAGTTTCTGCCATATATCGACATTGGTGTGTGTTCTGTTGCTCTGTCGTGTCCGACTTTTGCAACTTCATGCATGGACTATAGCCCACTAGGCTCCTCTGTCCATCAGATTTCCCATGCGAATACCAGAGTGGGTTGCCATTTCCTTCTCCAATATCAACATTAGACTTTTTAATTTTATAATTCCAAGGGACTATTAGCTTTCTCTCTAGTTTTGTTACTAGGGGAAAAGTATTTACAGCCTTATTTTTAAAGAGAAAATTTGATGATAAAAATTACATCTGGTAGCATCCAGTTTGAATGTTCAGACTGTTTAGTGTTCGCAGCACCCTTGTTGGTTATGCATGCACATGTGTTTTATCATGAGGAAATAATATACTCTCAGACTACTTGGGAATATGGTTGGTGTCTATACAGATCTCTCATTTATTCTTGCAGGCGGCTTTCCTGGGGGAATGCCTGGTAATTTTCCTGGAGGAATGCCTGGAATGGGAGGGGGAATGCCTGGAATGCCAGGAATGCCTGGCCTCAATGAAATTCTTAGTGATCCAGAGGTCCTTGCAGCCATGCAGGTAAGACTTGGAAGAACAAAGTTGAACTTTATATCATTAAAGTGTTTCTTTCATAATTCTGTGTGGAAACATATTAAGGTTACTCTGATAGCCATATTTTACTGAGCTGAATTTACCCAATAGCTTATTATGTAGTCGTGACATTCATTTTCTGTTTTTCAGAATGAGTAGTTCAGGTTTTTAAAAAGCTTGAACTTTTTAAAGGGAACTTTATAGGGAATACTCTGCAATAGTTGCTAATTATATCCAGTTGTCCTTTTCTTTATATCAAAATTGTTTACCTCTTTTTTCAATTGTCTTGAGTGACATAGTTGAGTTTGACTTTGAAGTGCGCATTAATAATATTTATGCTTCAGGGGTTTGTCCAAATCTGAGTTGATTTAGCCATGAGGAAGATTGGAGGATGATTGCTTTCGGTTGTGTCTCTTTCGTGTGTAAGAGATAGGATTTATAAATAGGATAGATAGGATAATAGATAATATTCTATCTATAGATAGGATAATAAAATGATGACCCATAGAATATTTTTTAATACTAAAAATATATATACCTATACCTTTCTTTGCAGGATCCAGAAGTTATGGTGGCCTTCCAGGATGTGGCCCAGAACCCGGCAAATATGTCAAAATACCAGAGCAACCCAAAGGTTATGAATCTCATCAGTAAATTGTCGGCCAAATTTGGAGGTCAAGCATAATGCCCTTCTGACATAAAGCCCTGCTGGAGGAAAAGCAACTTAGATCACCTAATGGATGTTGCAATAATACAAACCAGTGTACCTCTGACCTTCTCATGAAGAAAGCTGGGGTGCTTTGAAGATAATCCCTACCCCTTTGCCCCAAATGCAGCTGAAAACATTTTACAGCGGTTTGCCATTAGGGTATTCATTCAGATAATGTTTTCCTACTAGAAATTTAAAACTTTAAGCAATTTTTAAACCTTAAAAATATTTTAAAAGGTGTATTAACCCCTACATTTTTCTTTACTAATGATTTTGATTTTTTTCCTTTGAATTAATTAGGCAAGTAAGATACATCAGTGTGGAAGATTTATTGTTCCAGGTTTGAGTGAAATAAAGATTTGTTAGTGGGAGACAAATACAACATTTAAATAGATAAAGTTTGAATTGGACATATGGTTACTGAGGCATTTTGATTTGTCTTTTTAATTGCTTTGTTTTTACTCTCTTAAATGATTTGCTTCTGGAACTCTTGGGACCACCAGTATTGCAGTAGGACCTGGGGAGGGACTGGAAGTACTTGGCAGGGCAGCAGCCGTCTTACTACATTTTATATCACATGTCCCCTTGTGCACATGCAGTTAAATCTTACACTGTGGTGAAGGGATGGTTTTTATAATGCTGCAGTAAAATTGGATTACTTAGCTCTGTTCTTGTCTGATACCTAAAATAAATGTTTCATATTTCCACATAGGGGAAATAAGGGAATGTTTTTCTTTCTGTATTTCTGTGTTTAAAAATGTCCTTTTCACATCAGAAAACGCCCAATTTGTCTGCTTTTTCTGCTCGTTTCAGTTTTTTCCTCCTACTCTTCTTGGGCTAAAGATGGTCCTCTTTGACTAACATCATTGCTATTATCATTCATAGCATAATTGTGCAGGCATATTTAATACTGGGTTTAATATTTAACACAGTGACTATGTAGGATAATACCCATAATAGCTTCAGTTTCTTACTTGGCGAAAAGATTTCATATTTAAGTATTAGATTTTCTCTGGTGAAATCGTAACATATCAAAGGACCTTGGAAGAAAGGATTCTCTTTGATGTTTGGTCTCCTACTTAGGAAATACCTATTGCAGTTTGAGTTTATCTTGTAGTATTAATATTTGGAGAAGTTTGAATTAATTGATACAAAGAATTTGGAAACTTGACTTCCTAATCACTAAAGAATTAATGAGATTCATGATTCTTCATTGTGGAGTTGTCAGCATTGTGAAAGATACATTGTTCTATTCAGTTTTTAAATACTGCAACACTCTACTTCCCTTCCCTCTTCCAAGGATAAAGAAAATGATTTTCTGTTGTACATCCAATTCTTACATTAAATGAGACTTAAGTCCAAGCACTGTAACAGGAATTGCTAGGTTTCTACTTCTATCTTTCAATTTAAAGTGTCAGTGTTTAACAGAAATTTTAAGGGGTGAGACCCCCTATACTTTGATTATTTGAGGAATCAGTGGTAGGAGCAGTGCCGTAAATTCCATGGAACACATTTCTGAAATCATAAGTTAATTCAGGTTCTCACCCTTTGCTGTATACAAGCAAATAGAAATGCATCAATGAAGTGAGAAAAAACTATGCTGATTGAGCATGCGTTTTAAACCCTTTAGAAATACTCAGCATATAAACCTGAATTTGAGCTTGCTGATGCTCTTTTTATTAATGTGTGTTCTCCATTCAAAATTTCCAGTGTATGCTGTGAGTACCTCAGGACCAGCTACTGCTGGATTTTTTTATTTGACTTATACATTTCCTAAGTATGTTCTAACATAAGTGGGTAAAAGTAAAATTTTTTTTCTGAAAATGTAATCTGTGCTTTTAGATTTCTAGGTTAATATAAAGTACGTACTTCATTTCAGTAGGAACTCAACATCATAACATCATTTCTAAACCAGAAATGTCCTTTTCTTGTGCCAATGATGCTATAAAAAGAAGTAAAGGCATTTTTTTCTGCTTAAAAATACATCATTACTGGATATTTCTAGCTACATTAAAAATAAAGTATGGCTTCAAACTGAATATTGACTCTTCCCACCACCGTCAATCCCCTTTTTTTCAGCACATGTCCTATATTTTTTATGTGTATCACTCCCTGGTGGCTCAGAGGTTAAAGCGTCTGCCTGCAGTGCGGGAGACCTGGGTTCGATCCCTGGGTTGGGAAGATCCTCTGGAGAAAGAAATGGCAACCCACTCCAGTACTCTTGCCTGGAAAATTCCATGGACTGAGGAGCCTGGTGGTCCTCAGTCCATGGGGTCGCAAAGAGTCGGACATGACTGAGCGACTTCACCTCACCTCACCACCTCATCCTAAGGTATTTTCTAAGCACAGTATACTTTAGATTATACAGTGTTGTTAAGAAGGACCCCTAAAAATATATTCTCTCAAGTAAAATGGAGCTTTACATATCCTCAGGGAGCAGTTCAGAGGTAAGCAATTCTGCCATATTCAGAAACAGGAGAGGGCATCAAGGAAGCCTATGCTGAGATACTTTAAAAACTGGGAAACTAAACGTTCATTTGAAGGGCATTGGTTAAGTAAGGAATGTCACATCACTGGGTGTGATGAAGTGCTTGTTAGTCCTCTTGTAATGGGCCCAATAGTTTAGTTGCTCAGTCGTATCTGACTCTGACCCCATGGACTGCAGCACGCCAGGCTTCCCTGTCCATCACCAACTCCCGGAGCTTGCTCAAACTCATGTCCATCGAGTCAGCGGTGCCATCCAACCAGTAAGGGACTAAAAGAATTAGTTTTTATTAAAAACTGGTGCAGTGATTTTAAAATTAAATGTGTAGCAATATTTATAACCAATAAAGCACACTTTAAATGAAGTGCTGTGTTAAGTAGGCAAACATAGTTAATGATCGCTGATAAACTTCTAAAAGTTAAATCGAAACTGAAGAGGCATGTTGATTTGGCAAAAACTTGAAAACTATGGCTTGTAAGTAAATAGGTGGAACCAGCGTAGTAAAGAGGTAAATAGCATAAATGTGTGTAAATACTAGGAAAATCTAGGTATCCTGTTACATAATAAGGATGTTTTTTAGTACATACAACCGGGACATTTTCAGGTTGTGTAACCTGACATGGAAGTGTAGAACAGGAAGGTGATCAGTTCTAAGTTCCTTTTTTATTTTGTACTGATAATACAGGTGTGAACAGAAGGAGGCTAAAGACTTAATATGCTGTTTCTATAGTGTGGGACTTAATGCCTGTACAGTTCAGGGAGCTCTCTTTTAAGAAAAGTAGTACATAATTGGATGTGAACTTATTTTTTGATAGCTGGTATGCAAAAGATTTCACAGAGATGGACATGCTGTCTGCATATCATACCATACAAACAGGAAATAAGAAAAATTGTGTTCAATTACCACTATAAAAGGATTCATAAAGTGTGTTTATAAGTCTGTATGCTACATAAGACTGTTTTCTTGAGAGTGTCCAAATTAAGTAGGAGTCCACAAGGGCTGAGTCTTCTGATTAAGATTACCAGCGGACAAGGTTCTGTGTTCCAGTACAGAATCCTACCTTCTTTTAACTTGGACCTGCACCTTCATGTCATGACTAGGGAGTGGTGGGAGTGTTCCTGGGAGATTCCTAAAACAGGAGGTCTAGCAGAAACATGTTAATACATATGAATAGGTATCCCTAAATCCAACTATCTCCCCAACTTGCTTTGTAACAGCTGTGGTCACTGTAGCAACACTAAATGTGCATGCTTAGTCGCTCAGTCATGTCCGACTCTGACCCTGTGGGTGGTAGCCTGCCTGTCTCTCTCTCTCGGGATTCTCCAGGCAAGGGAACAGGAGTGGGTTACCATGCCCTTCTCCAGAGGATCTTCCCAACCCAGGTCTCACTTGCAGGATTCTTTACTGTCTGCACCACCAGTGAAGCCCCAGAGTTATAAACGGATCTTAACCAGTAGCAATTAAAATATTTTCAAATTTTGTGAAAACAGGACCAGGTAAACACTGTTAGCGCCCTCTCCTGGCAGTAAATGTGATAAAAGGTGTAAACCATTGGGCCTCTGGTAATAAGCAGTCACTTCAGTTCAGTCGCTCTGTCGTGTGTCTGCGACCCCATGGACTGGAACATGCCAGGCTTCTCTGTCCATCACCAACTCCCAGAGCCCACTTAAACTCACGTCCATCGCATCAGTGATGCCATCCAACCATATCATCCTCTTGTCGCCCCCTTCTCCCACCTTCAATCTTTCCCAGCATCAGGGTCTTTTGCAATGAGTCTGTTCTTCACATGAGGTGGCCGAAGTATTGGAGTTTCAGCTTCAACATCAGTCCTTCCAATGAATATTCAGGACTGATTTCCTTTAGGATTGACTGGTTGGGTCTCCTTGCAGTTCTAGGGACTCAAGAGTCTTCTTCAACACCACAATTCAAAAGCACCAATTATTCTAAGGCACTCAGCTTTTTTTATAGTCCAACTCTCACATCCATACATAACTACTGGAAAAACCATAGCTTTGATTACACAGACCTTTGTTGGTAAAGTAATACCTCTGCTTTTTAATGTGCTGTCTAGGTTGGTCATAGCTTTTCTTCCAAGGAGCAAGCATCTTTTAATTTCATGGCTGCAGTCACCACCATCTGAAGTGATTTTGGAGCCCAAACAAAATCTCTGTTTCCATTATTTTCCCATCTACTTGCCATGAAGTGATGGGACCAGATGCCATGATCTTTGTTTTCTGAATGTTGAGTTTTAAGCCAACTTTTTCACTCACTTTCATCAAGAGGCTCTTTAGTTCTTCACTTTCTGCCATAAGGGTGGTGTCATCTGCATATCTGAGGTTATTGCTGTTTCTCCCGGCAATCTTGATTCCAGCCTGTGCTTCATCCAGTCCAGCATTTCTCATGATGTACTCGCATATAAGTTAAACAAGCAGGGTGACAATGTACAGCCTGGACATACTCCTTTCTCAATTTGGAACCAGTCTGTTGTTCATGTCCAGTTCTAACTGTTGCTTCTTGATTTCTCAGGAGGCAGAAAAGGTGGTCTGGTATTTCCATCTCTTTAAGGATTTTCCACAGTTTGCTGTGATCCACACAGTCAAAGGCTTTGGCATAGTCAATAAAGCAGAAGTAGATATTTTTCTGGAACTCTTGCTTTATCGATGATCCAGCAGATGTTGGCAATTTGATCTCTGGTTCCTCTGCCTTTTCTAAAACCAGCTTGAACATCTGGAAGCTCACAGTTCATGTAATGCTGAAGCCTGGCTTGGAGAATTTTGAGCATTACTTTGCTAGTGTATGAGATGAGTGCAGTTGTGTGGTAGTTTAAACATTTTTTGGCATTGCCTTTCTTTGGGATTGGAATGAAAACTGACCTTTTCCAGTCCTGTGGCCGCTGCTGAGTTTTCCAAATTTGCTGATATATTGAGTGCAGCACTTTCACAGCATCATCTCTTAAGATTTGAAATTCAACTGGAATTCCATCACCTCCACTGGCCTTGTTCATAGTGATGCTTCCTAAGGCCCACTTAACTTTGTATTCCAGGATGTTTGGCTCTAGGTGAGTGATCACACCATCGTGGTTATCTGGGTCATGAAGATCTTTTTTGTATAGTTCTGTGTAATATTGCCACCTCTTCTTAATATCTACTGCTTCTGTTAGGTCCATACCATTTCTGTCCTTTATCGAGTCCATCTTTGCATGAAATGTTCCCTTGGTATCTCTAATATTCTTGTAGAGATGTCTAGTCTTTCCCATTTTATTGTTTTCCTCTATTTCTTTGCATTGATCACTGAGGAAGGCTTTCTTATGTCTCCTTGCTATTCTTTGGAACTCTGCATTCAAATGGGAATATCTTTGCTTTTCTCCTCTGCCTTTAGCTTCTCTTCTTGTCTTAGCTATTAGTAAGGCTTCGTGAGACAACCATTTGGCCTTTTGCATTTCTCTTTCTTGGGGATGGTCTTGATCACTGCCTCCTGTACAATGTCACGAACCTCTGTCCATAGTTTTTCAGGCACTTTCTCTATCAGATCTAATCCCTTGAATCTATTTGTCACTTCCACTGTATAATCATAAGGGATTTTATTTAGGTCATACCTGAGTGGTCTAGTGGTTTTCTCTGCTTTCTTCAATTTCAGTCTGAATTTGGCAATAAGGAGTTCATGATCTCAGCCACAGTCAGCTCCTGGTCTTGTTTTTGCTGACTGCATAGAGCTGTTCCATCTTTGGCTGCAAAGAATATAATCAATCTGATTTTGGTATTGACAATCTGGTGACGTCCATGTGTAGAGTCCTCTTGTGTTGTTGGAAGAGGGTGTTTGCTATCACTTGTGCATTCTCTTGGCAAAATTGTTAGTCTTTGACCTGCTTCATTTTGTACTCCAAAGCCAAATTTGCTTGTTACTCCAGGTAGCTCTTGACTTCCTACTTTTGAATTCCAGTCAAAGACTATCAATCAGCAAGGGTTTTATGAAAGTAAACTTGATGGTTCTGAAACTGGCAGAGACCCATGACAATGGTACCTAAGTAACTGAAGTTGAAGTCCTGAAACCTGATGTCACAGTATGCTGTGGGTGAGGGGTAGAATGTGGTTTTTCTAATTTTGTGTAGTTTGTTTTCACTTAGCAACATGGAATTGTTCCTTCAGTATTTTCTAAAGTACATTTAAATTTACATAAATTAACTTTTGTAATCCTAGAAGTATTAACACTGTCATTTCACAAAGGAGGAAACCAATAGGTTAAAAATTTTTTACTAGGTGCCAACTAATTTGTTCCCACCTCCATCTGATCATTTTGATTTCCTGACGCTCAAGTCTCTTCCCACCAGGGTTTTTCAGAGGGGAGAACATTGCCCAATCAACACGTATTGCGGGAAGCCAGCGTGAGGAATCCCACCCGTGACAGAGTCACGAGGCACACTCAGATGGCAGAGCAATCTGAGTCATCGGATTTCTCCTGGTTTTTCCTGAGCATGTGCCCCAATAATAAAATTTGTTCTGTATTTGTCTGTTTCTCCACTGTTTTCTGCCAGTTTCTCGGACAGAGTTAATTCACTGTCTTAGCTCCCTGCATTTGAAAGGAGTGTTGCAGCCCAACCCCCCTTGATAATGCTCTAACCTGCCTAAATGGATTCCTTTGACCTTTTACAAGCCTGTGAATTGCTCGCAACCCCCAGCTGTGAGGGGCAGAAGAGCCTTGAAGTGTCTTAAGTTACAAACTAACTTCTCTTAAGAGCCAAAGCCTTAATAGATTTATTTCACTGTTGCTTCAATGACTGTTGCCAGACCTCCTTATCTGCACCTGGAAGTTTCTGATATACAAACTATATTTGGGGATAGGAATGTAGTAGTTTTTTTAAATGTTAGCAACACTAGGCCTTTGAGTTAATTGTTTCTTTTATAAATCATTTGTACTCCTGTTTGCTGTGTCCTTGCATTTATGAAAACCCAATCTTGTTCGGCACCTCCCGAGAATGGCGCCAGACCTTGGAAAAACTAACACTTATCAGAGAAGAGCTGTAAATTGTCGAATTGGCCTTTTGGCTGGAAGATCATGTAAATTACCTAAGACTTGTGTATACAATTAGGTATGCAGAGACTAAGCCTGCTCTCGATAAGAGTCAGGGCTGCTGTCATTGCCAAAAAATTTGTG
>SJXQ01004425.1:412372-423064 GCA_006408695.1 Aepyceros melampus | reverse complement strand
AATTGGCCTTTTGGCTGGAAGATCATGTAAATTACCTAAGACTTGTGTATACAATTAGGTATGCAGAGACTAAGCCTGCTCTCGATAAGAGTCAGGGCTGCTGTCATTGCCAAAAAATTTGTGAAACTCATTGATCTTCATGGTATAAAAAGGGGATGGGAAAAATAAAGTTTGGACCAGTGTCTCTCGGGAACAGTTTCTCAGAGCGGTTTTTATTCCTCGGACCAGAATTTCTCAGACCGGTTCTGCAGGCCGGTTTCTCCGATGACTCGCTCTCCTAGACTTGTTCTTTAGGGACATCTGGCTCCCACACCTCTCTCTCTCTACTTTTCTGTCCTCTTGTGCTTTACCTCCAGGCTGAATTCCCATCTGGAGCGGGAGGCTCACCATGTCTACTTACTTGCCCTGGCTATAAGTTCTGCGAAAAAAGTGGACCCACGGTGGGGCCCCTTTAGAGATTCAAGCGGACGCCGGTGGCCTACGTAGATGGTGCAAACCTCTTGTCTTGAGGTTTTATTGGCTTTCCCCATAAACCAAGTTATTCAGCCTCCTATTTTCATTAATTTCCTACTGTTCTATCCTGTCCTGAGCTATCCTGTCCTATCCTGTCCTATCCTTTCCTATCCGCCTGCTCCGTCCCACCTTTGAGCATCCCTGGATCCACCGGGGCTGGACCCCGGCGCCCTATCTCTTCCTCTTTGGTTTGGTTTGGTGGGCATTTATCCTGTTCCTTTACCTGCTGGGTATTCCTCTGTCTCTTCATCGTGTTTATATTGCTGTGTTTGGGGTGGTCTTTCTGTATTCTGGCAGTTTGTGGAGTTCTCTTTATTGTGGAGTTTCCTCACTGTTGGTGGGGTTGTATCAGTGGCTTGTCAAGATTTCTTGGTTAGGGAAGCTTGTGTCAGTGTTCTGGTGGGTGGAGCTGGATTTCTTCCCTCTGGAATGCAATGAAGGTCCAGTAATGAGTTATGAGATGTCAATGGTTTTGGAGTAACTTTGGGCTGCCTGTATACTGGAGCTCAGGGCTGTGTTCCTGTGTTGCTGGAGGATTTGCATGGTATGTCTTGCTCTGGAAGTTGTTGGCCCTTGGGTGGTGTTTGGTTTCAGTATAGATATGGAGACATTTGATGAGCTCCTATTGGTTAATGTTCCCTGGAGTCAGGAGTTCTCTGATGTTCTCAGGATTTGAACTTAAGCCTCTTGCTTCTGGTTTTCAGTCTTATTTTTACAGTAGGCTCAAGACTTCTTCTATATTTCACCATGGATAAAACATCTAGGTTGAAGATGAAAAATTTCTCCACATTGAGGGACACCCAGAGAGGGTCACAGAGTTACATGGAGAAGATGGAGGAGGGAGTTAGAGGTGACCCTAATGAGATGAGGTGGAATCAAAAGAGGAGAGAGCAAGCTAGCCAGTAATCACTTCCTTATGTGCACCCCACAGTCTGGACCACTCAGAGGTGTTCATGGAGTTATGCAGAGAAGAGAAGAGGGAGGTAGGAGACAGAGGTGGCCAGGAGGATAAAAGAGAGGAATGAAGAGGAGAGAGACATATCCAGCCATTAACCAGTTCCCTAAGTGTTCTCCATCGTCTGGAACACACAGAGATTCACAGAGTTGGGTAGAGAAG
Organism: Aepyceros melampus; assembly: GCA_006408695.1. Lineage (NCBI taxonomy): Eukaryota > Metazoa > Chordata > Mammalia > Artiodactyla > Bovidae > Aepyceros > Aepyceros melampus. The sequence goes on along the minus strand of SJXQ01004425.1, from coordinate 421,434 downwards.
AAAAGGGGGAGGGAGGAGACAGAGGCAACCTGGTGGAGAAAAAGGAGAGTCCAAAGGAGGAGAGAGCGGTCAAGCCAGTAATCTCACTCTCAAGTAAAAATGAGTACTAAAAATTGGATTTTTGAAGGTACAAAATTGATCACAAATACCAAAAAGCAAAGATTAAAAATCTAGAGTAGAGATTGGATTTTCAAAAATACAATATTAAAGAAAAGAAGAAGAAGGAAAAAAAGTCACAAGAATCATGTGTATATAGATAGATAGATAGATAGATAGATAGATGAAGTTTGCTTTAAAAATAGGGTCTTTTTTTGAAAAGTAATGGTAGGTTATAAAAATGAAAATAAAGGAGTAATAGAGGACTTAAAAATTAAAAACCATTAAAAAAAAAAGATGGAAAAGAAGAAAAAAACAAACAACAAAAAAGAATGATCGTAAAAATAGTAAAGATATGTCCAGGACTTTCTCTGGTGTTGTGGGCAGTGTGGAGTCAGTTCATTTTTGGATAGTTCTTTGGTCCAGCTTATATTTCTCAAGATCTATATGCTCCTTCCTATGTAGTTGGCACTAACGACTGGATTTTAATCTATTGCACCTGTCACTCCAAGGCAGTTCCTCTGTTTTAGCTTCTTCTGTTTGCTGGTCTCTTCAGTGTCTGATTTCTGCCCTGACACAAGGAGGGTGATGGTGGACACTTTTTTTAAGTTCACTTGTTCAGTTGTGCTGTGGGGAGGGAGAGATGCTCTTTTCGAAGACAATGGGCTGCTTTTCTGGGTGTCTGATGTCCTCTGCCAGCATTCAGAAGTTGTTCTGTGGAATTTCTTTTTACTTTTTTTTTTTAACTGAAATATAGCTGATTTATAATGCTTCAAGTATATAGCAAAGTAGTTAAGTTATACATATATAAATATATAGAGAGATTATATATATATTTTTTCAGATTTTTATCTATTACAGGTTAATATAAGATATTGAAAATAGTTACTTGTGCTATAGAGTAGGTCCTGTTGTTTATATGTGGTAGTGTGTATCAATTAATCGCAAATTCCTAATTTATCCATTCCCCCATATTCTTGTATTTCTAAAGCAATCAAGAAAAACAGGTGCCTTGAAAGTCAAAGTTTTGAGAAAGAACAACACTTATGGTGTTTCTGCTGATTGAAAGTCAACTGGTAATCCAAAGCTCTAGAAAAAAATACAAGGTTTACACCTGGGGTGGGTGTAGAACAGAGGACAATTCTCCAGCCTTGAAGCTGGAAGATGCATGTCTCTTGTTGCTATTCCTACCAGAGGAGTCAACAGCTACAATCAGGTCAGACCAGGTTGTAAACAAGTGGCCAGGTTTACACCTTCTACTGGGATCTCCTGTGACATCACTGATGACCTTGACCAGAGAGCCTTAAACTGAAGGTCTCCCAAAACAGAAGCAGGAAGGTCAGCTCCACAGTGAAGGGCAAGGCATCAATGGAAAAAAAAAGGTCATCATCTCAGGCTCCAAAGAGAACCCTTGCATTTCCCTGCTCCACTTCAGTGTCTATCCCAAATCCAGCCATCTCACAATTTCCACTGCAAGGACATTAGTCTAAGCCATCAACAGTCGAGAAAGGACACACTGTAAGAGATTGCATTTGGAGACCTGAAAGACCATTAGTGTGGCTTTAGCTGTAAAGGAAGGAGGGGGAGCAGAAAGGGACAAAACTAGAAAGGTAGGCAAGGGTCGGACTGTAAATTGTTTGGTAAAACTAAGTTAAGGACTTGTTGAACATATTAAAGGGCAAGGCATCAATGGAAAAAAAAAGGTCATCATCTCAGGCTCCAAAGAGAACCCTTGCATTTCCCTGCTCCACTTCAGTGTCTATCCCAAATCCAGCCATCTCACAATTTCCACTGCAAGGACATTAGTCTAAGCCATCAACAGTCGAGAAAGGACACACTGTAAGAGATTGCATTTGGAGACCTGAAAGACCATTAGTGTGGCTTTAGCTGTAAAGGAAGGAGGGGGAGCAGAAAGGGACAAAACTAGAAAGGTAGGCAAGGGTCGGACTGTAAATTGTTTGGTAAAACTAAGTTAAGGACTTGTTGAACATATTTACAAAGAGGGAAAATCTGAAGTTACATCATCGACTCAGTGGACATGAGTTTGTGTAAACTCCGGGAGTTGATGATGGACAGGGAGGCCTGGCGAGCTCCAGTCCATGGGGTCGCAAAGAGTGGGACATGAATAAGTGACTGAAATGAACTGAACTGTTAAGTAAAACATTAAACAAATGGACGTGTTTTGATAATGGCAACAAAGATGATTGATAAAGTTGTAAACTAGATGTTTACAACTATGGATCAAGTACTGATAGATAAAGACGTAGAACTAAGCAACTGACATGTCTGCCAAATGCTGTCCTTTTTTACTGTTTCCTTAACCATTACATTCCAAAGTGAAAATATTAGTTGCTCAGTTGTGTCCAACTGCTTGTGACCCCAAGGACTGTAGCCTACCAGGCTCTACTGTCCATTTGTTTTGTGGAATCTTAGTTCTCCAACCAGGCATCCTTGGCTCTTGGCAGTGAGAGCGTGAAGTCCTGATCATTGGAGAGCCAGGAAATTCCAAAAGATCCCAGTTTTTGATTATGGTAATCTAAAAATAATGAAAAAACTGTGGCATAGTATAAACGACCATATTCTACTACTCTGAAATATGGAGAATTATCTTGGATTTGAATATTTTCACGGTTGACCATCTTTAAGAAAAATGACAGTGTAAATGATGCTGTGAAAGTGCTGCACTCAATTTGCCAACAATGTGGAAAACTCAGCAGTGGCCACAGGACTGGAAAGGTCAGTTTTCATTCCAATTCCAAAGAAAGGCAATGCCAAAGAATGCTCAAACTACTGCACAATTGCACTCATCTCACATGCTAATAAAGTAATGCTCAAAATTCTCCAAGTAAGGCTTCAGCAATACGTGAACCGTGAAATCCCTGATGTTCAAGCTGGTTTTAGAAAAGGCAGAGGAACGAGAGATCAAATTGCCAACATCCGCTGGATCATGGAAAAAGCAAGAGAGCTCCAGAAAAACATCTATTTCTGCTTTATTGACTATGCCAAAGCCTTTGACTATATGGATCACAATAAACTGTGGAAAATTCTGAGAGAGATGGGAATACCAGACCACCTGACCTGCCTCTTGAGAAATCTGTATGCAGGCCAGGAAGCAACAGTTAGAACTGGACATGGAACAACAGACTGGTTCCAAATAGGAAAAGGAGTATGTCAAGGCTATATATTGTCACCCTGCTTATTTAACTTCTATGCAGAGTACATCATGAGAAATGCTGGACTGGAGGAAACAGAAGCTGGAATCAAGATTGCTGGGAGAAATATCAATAACCTCAGATATGCAGATGACACCACCCTTATGGCAGAAAGTGAAGAAGAACTAAAAAGCCTCTTGTTGAAAGTGAAAGAGGAGAGTGGAAAAGTTGGCTTAAAGCTCAACATTCAGAAAACGAAGATCATGGCATCTGGCCCCATCACTTCATGGGAAATAGATGGGGAAACAGTAGAAACAGTGTCAGACTTTGTTTTTTTGGGCTCCAAAATCACTGCAGATGGTGACTGCAGCCATGAAATTAAAAGGCGCTTACTCCTTGGAAGAAAAGTTATGACCAACCTAGATAGTATATTCAAAAGCAGAGACATTACTTTGCCGACTAAGGTCCGTCTAGTCAAGGCTATGGTTTTTCCTGTGGTCATGTATGGATGTGAGAGTTGGACTGTGAAGAAGGCTGAGCGCCGAAGAATTGATGCTTTTGAACTGTGGTGTTGGAGAAGACTCTTGAGAGTCCCTTGGNCCTTGGAAGAAAAGTTATGACCAACCTAGATAGTATATTCAAAACCAGAGACATTACTTTGCTGATTAAGGTCCGTCTAGTCAAGGCTATGGTTTTTCCTGTGGTCATGTATGGAGGTGAGAGGTGGACTGTAAAGAAGGCTGAGCGCTGAAGAATTGATGCTTTTGAACTGTGGTGTTGGAGAAGACTCTTGAGAGTCCCTTGGAGTGCAAGGAGATACAACCAGTCCATTCTGAGGGAGATCAACCCTGGGATTTCTTTGGAAGGAATGATGCTAAAGCTGAAGCTCCAGTACTTTGGGCACCTTATGCGAAGAGTTGACTCATTGGAAAAGACCCTGATTCTGGGAGGGATTGGGGGCAGGAGGAGAAGGGGACGACCGAGGATGAGATGGCTGGATGGCATCACAGACTCAATGGACGTGAGTCTGAGTAAACTCCGGGTGTTGGTGATGGACAGGGAGGCCTGGTTTACTGCGATTCATGGGGTCGCAAAGAGTCAGACACGACTGAGCGACTGAACTGAACTGAACTAAATAAACTTTTAATATGAAATTATTGGATATATTATTTAATAGCACATTCTGAAGGTATAATTAAGTACCCAAGTTATTGTCGGGAATGGAGAAAAATTAAGAGAAAGTTCACTTATTAGGTCTTCCTATAAAGCTTTACAAGGAAATATATATTGTAAAATTGAATGAAAATGGAAATAACTGAAATTCCACAGGTAAGAGTCTTACCATTATCTTGTCACTGTCAATAATGGTGTTCAATCGGTGTGTGATGGTTACCACGGTGCACTGGGCAAATTTCTCATGGATTGTTTTTTTTACTAATTCATCAGTTCTGGAATCAAAGAAGTTCAGTTTAGTTAGTAAAGATAGGAAAAACAGACTTAAGATTTAAAAGTATCATATATAATAATGATTTTTATTTTTAATTCATGCTTTATGACTTAATCTTGTTTTTGAGAAACTAAGTATAAAGAGTCTACTTACAAATTTACCATTTTTCATAAAGCGATGGGAAATATTCTTCCCTTGAAAGCTTGAAATTATCAGAAGCTACATTTAGGAATTTTGCTCTCATAGGAAGTGTCATAACAATATTAATACCATATAACATACTTTAGTTTCTTTGTTTTCTAGAATTAATCTTATCAAGAGATTTCTTTAGGACAAAGAGAACACTTGAAAACATGTTTCAGCATCATCAAGCATTTTCCATTTACCACATTTAAAATTCAGATTCCAGGTTTCATGGACCTCAGCCCCTTACCTTGGATCCACATTCGATGTGGCTTTGTCAATAATCAATATCTGATTTGTCTTGAGAATACCCCTGGCAAGACACACCAGTTGTCTCTGTCCAACACTCAAATTTGATCCTGTTTCTGCTAAGGCAGTATCCATTTTACCAGGAAGACTTTCGATTGTTTCTTTAAGTTGTACCTGTGGATATAGAAAGAAGAACATTTTCCTACACAAATTTCTGTTGAAGGAGATAAGCCTCATATGTTAGAGTTTTGACATCCTCAGGACTTCTTGTGTATGTTACATGTACAGCCACCTGATGGGGAGAGCTCCTTCCAAGGAGCGTTCACTGAGAAAGATGGTGGAGTCAACTCAGGACAGAAAGATCTGAGTCCCCTATCCCTGCCATAGGACATCCACCAGAAACCCCACCAGGGGTTAGTTAAGGAAGTGTCTCAAGAAATGAAGCTATTTCTCCCAATACCTACACAAATTTCTGTTGAAGGAGATAAGCCTCATATGTTAGAGTTTTGACATCCTCAGGACTTCTTGTGTATGTTACATGTACAGCCACCTGATGGGGAGAGCTCCTTCCAAGGAGCGTTCACTGAGAAAGATGGTGGAGTCAACTCAGGACAGAAAGATCTGAGTCCCCTATCCCTGCCATAGGACATCCACCAGAAACCCCACCAGGGGTTAGTTAAGGAAGTGTCTCAAGAAATGAAGCTATTTCTCCCAATCTGACCTAAACAGAAAAGTTAAAAGGATCTTTACAGTTTTCCCAAAGTATATTTTGCCTAGATCTTAGTACACTAAGGGAAAATAATTTTTTAACAAAATTATTTTAGGAAGTATGGTTGTCTAAAGATATAATCTTATCAGTACTTTACCATTTTGGAAGATCTAAAGGTTTAAAAAAAATACAAATTCAAACAATGGCAAACTGTACCTCATGTATTATTAAACCTGGAGCCTTTGGCTTTGGTTCCCTCCAAAATTTAACCCCATATCTGTTTTTCCAGTCAACTGGATTTTCTTCAATGTCATAAATGTTTTGCAGTGAGAAAACTCAGGAAAAACAGGACACAACATAACATCTTATTTCCCCCTAGACCATGGGTATGGGTGGTGTTTATATTAATCTGCTCTGAAAAAATTACAATCATTCTGTATAGTAGGCTCCAGTTTCAGAGAAACAGACATAGAGAACAGACCTATGGACATGGGGGGAGGGGAAGAAGGAGAAGGGGAGATGTATGGAGAGAGTAACATGGAAATTTTCAATACCAATTGTAAAATAGATAACCAAGGGGAATTTGCTGTATGACTCAGGGAACTCAAACAGGGGCTCTGTAACAGGCTGAAGGGTGGGTTGGGGAGGGAGATGGGAGAGAGGTTCAGGAGGGAGGGGACATGAGTGTACCTATGGCTGATTCTTGTTGATGTATGACAGAAAACCAAAAAATTCTGTAAAACAATTATCGTTCAATAAATTCTTTTTAATTATAATCATAAGATTAAATAAAATAAACTTTTAACTCCCAGAGATAATCTGAAAGTCACTGGTTGTTAGGAGTCATTTCAATGAATATTTGTTTTGGAGAAATATTATGGAATAAGAACCAAGCCCATACTATGTTTGAAGTTAAAGAACAAAAAGTAAATATACTTCAGATTAAGAGACCAACAGATTGATGAGTGATGGCCGGTGAGCAGGGACCCAGAATTACAGTGTCAAATAACAAAACACTAGGGGTGAAAGGGCAACATTTTATGGTATCCTAAATGCTGGAGTATTTCTATGAATATGATCCTGAATTATACACCTGATGGAGTTGAAGCTCAGAAACAGGGAATTCTGATTTAGGATTTAGTATGGTGTTGATATTTACAAAATCTAAAAGGTAAGATTTAGATTGTGATGCAGGTGCTTGTAGTGAAAATTATAAAATGTAAGATGTCATCTTAGTCACCCCCTTTCCTCCATTACAAGGAAGAGGACTTAGTATTCTATCTATGAAACAAATTCATACATCTGCACGCAGTGATGGGACTAATCAAACGTGTGACAGTGGCAAAACTTTTATCACTTTTCCTTCTGAGCTGACATTAGTAATCTTTGTACATCAAATTGGTCTTTCATAAGACTGATGTCTTAACTTTAAAGAAATAATCTCACACTTGCTCTCAATTTGGATGATGTCTCATCACTAAGCTGTTTTTTGTTTTGTTTTGTTTTGTTTACTTTCCTTCAGGTTTTCCACTTTGGCCTACAAGGATTGAGGCTCCTGTGAGGTGAAAATGTTTTCCAGTTAACACTGCTTTCTGAGACTGTAAGAATGAGACTAACATGGAGATGAAATAATAAAGGTGTGTATGTGCTAACATCTTCAGAGGATAAAGTGAGTCAGCATGTGCAGAGTGTGCAGTGGTTGATGCAAAGGAATCAGCAGAATCTGCCCTTTATTAACAATGCCGTGAGCTGGCCTCTCCTCATGTTCTGCTTTATTTTCTCTTCACACGTGTCAGCACTGAGAGTTCATCACACATGCATCAACTGGTTTCCATCCTCTCCACAAGAGTTTAAGCTAAACGGTAGAGACTTTATCATTTTGATGACTGTGATGATCCTAGAATCTGCAACTATGCCTGTCTAAAGGGCTCTCAATAAATATTTGTTTGATGTATGAATGAAGCTGTAAGTGCCTCTTCTCTTGTGACGTCTGTTCCTATAAATTAGGAAACAAATCCATACCGATCATTTATATATAATACTATTTTCTTTACTAAATGGAAGTGTAAAAATATATATTCTTCTAACAATTAACTGGCTCCAAGATATCATAACATCATAATGTAAACTGTGGAAGGCATTTTAAAAGGTATAATTTAAGGAAAACAGAGAGAATAATACTATTGAAAACTATATATCTCAGTATAAAATGCTTGAGATTGTTTTTGAGCTTGGGAAAGTAATAAGCTACAGCAAAGCTGAAAGTAATAATATGAATTTATGAGACAACCATTTCTATTATCATGATTTCAGAGTAACCTACTGTATACACTGTATCTACTAGCCAGGTGCCAATACCCTCATAGGAGATTGTGAGATGTCAGATGGTCTCCATATTTTGTAGAACCTTCTTACTTTTCAAAAAGAAAGGCTGGTGTGGGTTGGAAGAGACACTGAAATGCAATCAAAAGAAAGTAAAGGGGGAGTCCATTCACCTAAATACAAGGTCCGGAAAATGGATGTGTGACTGTCTCTACAGCCAGGATTGAATCAGGTGATTCCTCATGCACAGGCCGCTGACAGCCAGATTTCTGAATCTTGGCTTCCTGTGTGATGAGACACACTTGTGTCCTAACAGAGATACTATCAACATCAAATATAACCGGGTTATTTCTTTACAGTTTTCATAAGGAATGCCATCTTTAGTTGTCTACTCCAGGATCAAAGCTGTTTTCTTTTTTTAACAGAAGCAACATACTGCTGATTATTTTCAAGAGTTCTTGTTTATTTGTCTTTTTTTTTTTACTAGAGGATAATTGTTTTATAATGTTGCAGTGGTTTCTGTGACACATCAATGTGAATCAGTCACTACCTTAAATATATATGTACATATATTAATATATAATAATTAATAATTCCCTTTTTTTCCAGAGTTTTATTTACCGTGATTCCTTAACCTTTGAGAGATACAGTGCTTCATCTTCAGGCACTACTCATGTTATACTGGTAGAGCTGCCCTTCCTTTTTAGGTGTCCCAATTGGCATTAATTTCTGATGAACCTTCCTCAATTTACAGTAAGCTATTTATCATTACATCAGGGTCTTTTCCAATGAGTCAACTCTTAGCATCATTCCTTCCAAAGAAATCCCAGGGCCGATCTCTTTCAGAATGGACTGGTTGGATCTCCTTGCAGTCCAAGGGACTCTCAAGAGTCTTCTCCAACAC
>SJXQ01004425.1:399345-412109 GCA_006408695.1 Aepyceros melampus | reverse complement strand
CAGCCTCCCAGGCTCCTCTGTCCATGGGATTCCCTATTTTTTCTAATATATTTTCTAGATTTATTATATTTTTTATTCATTTTTACTGTTTTCCTTGTGATTTCTTATCTCTTTTTTTTTTTTTTGGCAGCACTGTGTGACCATGACGGGGTCATGGTTCCCAGGCCAGGGATCAGGTTTTAGCTCCTGTGGTGGAAGCACTGAGTCTAAACCCCTGGACTAACAGAGAACCTCAGAATTCAGGCACTATTAATCAGAGTGAGCTCTACCAGAGGTCCTCACTGCAGCACTCACCTACGGCCTGCAAACTCCAGGGTTGGACGCCTCAGGCCAAACAACCAGCAAGACAAGAACACAGTCCCATCCATCAAATATAAAAAAGAGAGACAAAACAATTTGGTACAGATGAAGGAGCAATGTAAAAAACTACAAGACCAAACAAATGAGGAGGAAATAGGCAAGCTACCTAAAAAATAATAATAATAAAATCAGAGTAATGACAGTAAAGATGATCCTAAATCTCAAAAAGCGAATGGAGGCACAGGTCGAGAAAATCCAGACATGTTTAACAAGGACCTAGAAGAATTAAAGAGCAAACAAACACGAGAAGAACCGGAATGGAAGACACACTGGAATCGCAGGCTAACTAAACCGGAAGAACCAGTAAGTGAGCTGAAAGAATGGTGGAAAGAACTGCTGAGAAGCAGAAGAAAGAAAGAAGGAACCAAAATAAATGAGGACAGTCTCAGAGACTTCTGGGACAACATTAAACACACCAACATTCAAATCACAGGGGTTTCAGAAGGAGAGAAAGAAGCAGAGATTACAGTTGAAAGTTTCCCTAACACGGGAAACAGTCAAGTCCAGACAGTTCCAAACAGGATAAATCTAAGGAGATACGCAGAGAGACAAATATTCATCAAACTAACAACAAAAAAAGCAGCAAGGTTAAAGCAACAAAAACAGACAAGGGCATCTCCATAAGGTTATCCGCAGAAACTCTGCAAGACAGATGGGATGGCAGGACATGTTTAAAATGATGAAAGGGAAAGAAAGTGCAACCAAGATTACGCTACCCAGCAAGATTAAGCTACCCAATCTGATATCATTCAGACACCACGGAGAAATCAATAGCTTTACAGACAAGAGACTTCTCAGGTGTTTAAAACCTAGCACTTCCAATACAGAGGCCGTGGGCTGGATCCCTGATGGTCAAGGAACTTAGATCCCACATCCTGCACGGCTCTGGCAGAAATAAAATGTAAAAAACCTTTACAAACAAGCAAAAGCTAAGAGAATTCACCACCACCAAACCAGGTTTACAACAAATTCTTAAGGAACTTCTCTAGGCTGAAAATACAAAAAACTGACCCACAAAACAGATACAAAACAATAAGAAAATGGTAAAAGGAACATGTATGTTGTTGTCTATAAGGGACCTACATCAGACTTTGAGACACATAAGGACTGAAAATGAGGGGATGAAAAAAGATATTCCAAGCAAATGGAATCAAAAGAACGCTGGAACAGCATCATTCATATCAGGTAAAATAGACTTCAAATAAAGACTGTTACAAGCGACAAGGAAAGTCACTACACAGTGGTTAACGATCAGTCCCACAAGGAGGTATAACAATTATAAATATTTACTCACTCAAGACAGGAGCAGTTCAATGCATAAGACAACTGCTAATCGTCATAAAAGGGGGAATCGAAATTAACACAATCATGGAGTGGTAAGTGCAGTGTGTCGGTCACTCAGCCGTGTCCGACTGCTTGTGACTCAAAGACTGAACGTAGCCCGCCAGGCTCCTGTCCATGGCATTCTCCAGGCAAGAATAATGGAGTGGGGAGCCATTCCCTTCTCTAGCAGATCTTCCAGACCAAGGTTTGAACCCAGGTCTCCTGCACTGCAGGTAGATTCTTTACTGTCTGAGCCACCAGGGAAGCCCAACACAGCTACAGTGAAGGATTTTAACACTCCCCTTACGCCAATGCACAAATCATCCAGACAGAAAATAAATAAACACGATCTTCAATTAACACACAAGACGGGATAGACTTAATTGATATTGATGAACATTCCACTCAAAAGTGGCAGAATGCACTTTCTCTCAGTGCACATGACACTTTCTCCAGGACAGATCACATCTTGGTCTTAAATCAAACCTCACTAAATTTAAGAAAATGGAAAACGTTATCAAGCATCTTTTCTGACCATAGCACTATGAGATTAGAAATCAATTATGGGGGAAAAAACTATGAAAAACACAAAAACACATGGAAGCTAAATAACATGCTACTAAATAACCAAGAGATCATTGAAGAAATTAAAAAACAAATACATAGAGGACTTCCCCGTGGCCCAGTGGTTAAGAACCTGCCTGCCAGTGCAGGGGACCTGGGTTGGATCCCGGGTCTGGGAGGACTCCACACGCTACAGGGCAACTGAGCCCGTGCGCCCCAACTACGGAGCTCACATGCTGCAAACACTGGGCCCACGCCTCCCAACTGCTGAGTCCACACCGTCAGAGCCTGTGCGCCTCCACCACCGAGCCTGCCTGCTGCAGCTGCGGAAACCCGTGTGCCCTAGAGAGCATGCTCCTCAGCAAGAGAAGCTGCCAGGCCACAACTAGAGGGGGACTGCCGCACCGCAGCGAGAGGGGCTGCCACGCCGCAGCTAGAGAGAGGCCCCGCTCACTGCAGCTTGAGAAAGCCCACCTGCACCAACAAAGACCCAGCGCAGCCATAAATGAATAAACAAACTAATTCAGAAAGATACATGCACCCCTATGTTCATAGCAGCACAATACACAGAAACAACTTAAGTTCTCATGGATAGATGAATGGCTAAAGATGTGGGACATATACACAAGAGAGCACTGCTCAGCTATAAAAACAGCAAAACAATGCCATCTGCAGCAAGCACGGACACACTGAGAGATCATCACACTAGAGGCAGTGAGTCAGAAAGACCAAATACCGTATGATATCACTAATATGCAGGCTGTAAAACGGCAAAGAGAGAGTGAGGGAGACAAAAGAGAAAGACAAAGAGAAAGCAGCAGAAAGAAAATGGGAGACAAAGAAAGAGGGATGGTGGGAGAGAGAGGAAGAAAGGGAAGCAAGCAGACACCGACAGAGACAGGGAGGGAAGGAGCTAGGGACAAAGGGAGAGGGAAGGAGAAAGACAGAAAAGAGACATGGAGAAAGAGAGGCAGAGAAAGGGGTGGGAGAGAGCCACGGCAGGGGGGAGGGCAGGAATGAGCAGGGGGGAACAGATAGGAAGAAAGAAAGGACACAGAGAGGAAAGATAGGAAGTGAGAGAAAGATAAACCACAGAGACAGGAAGAGAGACAAGGAGGGAAAATTAAAGGGTGACAGAGACAGAGAGAGAAACAGCAAGAGAGAAAGAGCGAAATTCGAAATTCGGGGAGAAATAAGAGACAGGGGGAAGGAGGGAGAGAGAGACAGGGCAGGACAGAGGGAGAGAAAAAGAGGCGATGAGAGAGAGAGATGTACGGGAGGAGGGAAGGGAGAGGCAAAGGAGAAAGAGAAATGGAGGAGGGAGGAGAGCAGTGAGGAAGAGGGCCGAGGGGAGAGGGAGCGCGAGGGGGGAGAAAAAGGGCGAGAGAGGCAGAAAGAGAAGAGAGCAAGGGAGAAACAAACACAGGGCGGGAGAGGAAGACGGGGGGAGAACAAGGGCAGTAGGGAGAGAGCAGGGACAGAGAGAGGCGGTGGGCACGCAGGAGAAGGAGGCGTGGGAAAGCAAGCGGACAGTCTGGTTTAGGCTTCAGAGCCTAAGCAGAGCAGACCCCCGACCCCGTCTGCTAAGACTGCAAGCCTGGCACCTCAGATATGATAGGCGACGGATCTCAAACTGTTGAGCCTCTGGAGGGATTTGGCCAATGAGGTCCCAGGCTTAACAACATTTCAAGTTTTACAGAACAAAGCAAACAGCATTAAGATGAAACCAGAGCTGCTATTTTCTTATAGATTGACCAGGATATGTTTGCATCCTGGGATTATAAACGGGAACCCTAACTGCAATTTTGCTGCTGTTCTTTGGTTTAAAATTAATTGCTGACTAGAGAAAGTATTAAATATTAACATTTACACTAAGTTTTGTTTTTTATTATCACTGCTTACTTTTTCACTAATTCTTATTTTTAAATTAATTAATTTTAATTGGAGGCTAATTACTTTACAATATTGCAGTGGCTTTTGCCATGGGTGTACATGTGTTCCTCATCCTGAACCACCCCCGTCACCTCTCTCCCCATCCCATCCCTCTAGGTCGTCCCAGCGCACCAGCCCTGAGCACCCTGTCTCATGCATCGAACCTGGACTGGCGATCTGTTTCACATATGATAATATATACATGTTTCGATGCTGTTCTCTCAGATCATCCCACCCTCGCCTTCTCCCACAGAGTCCAAAAGACTGTTCTTTACATTTGTGTCTCTTTTGCTGTCTCATATATGGGGTCATTGTTACCATTTTTGAAGTCTCACCCAAGGAGGGGACCTGCTGCCGAGGGCCTTTCCCCCACTGGGAATCCAGATGTGCTGTGTACGGGACTTCCCAGCGCTGTTCAGGTGTGGACGCTGGTCAAAACCCACTTTGGAGAGGTGTCCTCTGCTGTTTCCATTTGTCTTTTCTTGTGATGTTAGTACATTGAAAGTATGCTAGATAATTCTGTAATGAATATGGGTATCACTCACTTGTATATAATGAGTGGCTGCTTTTGTTAACACATCCTTTGAAGTTGAGATGAAAGTGAACATTTCCTGCAAAACAGGAGGTGGAGAGGGAGAGAGGGAGAGAGGGAGAGAGGGAGGGAGAAAGGGAGAGGGAGAAGCAGGGAGACAGCAAAAGAGAGACTAAGACAGGGAGAAATAGAGGCAGAGAAAGACAGAGAAAGAGAGTGACGCAGGGAGAGATCAAGAGAGATGGAAGCAAGGAGAAAGAGAGGAGACGAGGAAAGAGGGTGGAATGAAAAGAGAAACAGAGGACGAGAGAGAAATATAGGAGAAAGAGACTGAGGGAGTTGGGAGCAGGGAGAAAGGCAGGGAAAGAGAGAGAGAGAAAAGGGAGCATGGGAGGAAAGGAGACAAGAGAGAGGCTGACAGGGAGGTAGGGAGAAAGACAGAAAGATGGAAGGAGGGAGGCTGAGGGGGAGAGAGACAGAGACAGACCAGGAGAGAGGGAGGCAGAAAGAAAAAGAAAGAGACAGGGAGGAAGGGAAAAAGAGACGGGGCAAAAGAGAGTGACAGAAAATGCTAACAGGAAGGGGAAACTCAGTGCACAGGAACACACCTGGGAAACCCTCACAGAACAGACGCTGAGTTGCCAGGGGGAGACAGCAGGGAGGGGATGGCCTGGGAGTTCTGGCTTAACAGGGACGTCTGCCTTTCGATGCACGGGATGCTGGTTACACCCCTGGTTGGGGAACGAACGCCCCACAGGCAACTGCAGAACCTGGGAGCCCAATACCGAGTCCAGGTGCTCCAGAGCCTGTGCTCTGCAGGAAGACGGAGAGCTGCAACTGGAGAAGGCCACACACTGTAGAGAAGACTGGGTTCAGCCAAAAAAGGATGGACGAACAACTGGATCGTACTGTCTAGTGCCGGAAACTAGATTCAACCTTGGGATAAACCTTAATGGAAAAGAACATTAAAAAGAACGGACAGATGTGTGAACAGAGCTACCTTACTGTACGCAGAAATTAAAACACTGTAAATCAACTATACTTCAATAAAATAAATACAAATAGCTAGAGAGTTTTAAAAAAGTATTTCTAACACAAGAGGTAAAATTAAACAGTATGTACGACAGACTGGTCGACTGTTAGCCGCGTGCCTGAGTGCGCGTCTCCAGGCCTCCCCTCACCTGGAAGCTCCCTGGCAGCCCTTCGCAGGCAGGAGCCGGTGCTGCTGGGGCTGTGGGAAGAGCCACGACTGAGCAGCAGCTGGAACAGAAATGGGAGGGGCCGACCACATTCCTCTTACCACTCACGCTTCTCTAAATCTGGATGGAGTGAACCCGTGGGTACATCACTCTAGCGTAAGAAGGTACCAAGGGCTGACCTGTCAGGCCTGCCTACAGCCAGCAAACAACCTCCTGAGAAGGGCACATCTCAACCTTTGGGAAACTTTGAGGATTAGTTACAAGCCGAATGGGAATTTTGTTTTTTTTACGCTTTCTCATGGGCTTCCCTGGTGGCTCAGGCAGTCATTAATCTACCTGCTATGCAGGAGACCCAGGTTCAACCCCTAGATCGGGAAGATCCCCCGGGGGAGGAAATGGCAGCCCACTCCAGTATCCTTGCCCGGGAAATCTCACAGAGGAGCCTGGCGGGCTACGGTCCATGGGGTCGCAAAGAGTCGGACACAACTGAGCGACTGAGACTCTCACACTTTCTCACACCTTTTACCTTTCCCACCAATCGACAGATTCAGGGATCTCCCCAGGAGTCCAGCAGCTAAGGCACCAGGGCCCAGTGCAGCGGGCTCCGGGTTTGATCCCTGGTTGGGGAACGAGATCCCACGTGCTGCAACTAAGCCTGTGAATTCTAGAGCCTTCACGACACAACCAGAGAAGCCCGCGTGCTGCAAGAACCCGCACGCGGCAAGGAACAGCTGTGCACGCGAGGAACGCCCACTGCAGCCAGAACAAACAGACAGAAACAACCCCCACGCGACAGATGACCCTAACTGCTGGCACGCACGCGGTGGGCTTCCTACTTCCGGCCTCGGCGCGCCTGGGTGTGCTTCCCTCCTCCAGGGAGTGGTTAGGGAACCACTGGCTGCGACAAGTCTCCCTGTGAAGCGAGGGGCAGACTGGGCAGACTCCTGAACCTGAGGAAACGAGCTACTTCGGTCCCGCGCCGCAGCCGCCACTCCTCCAGCTGGGTCTGCGGCACCAAGACGGCGCCCCAGGACTGAGATCGTCATCACACAACCCTCGGATGCAGGACTTGGAATCAAGTATTTCTAATTCAGTCTCCAGTGCCCCGAATTTAGGCAGCACGGCAGGGCCCCCCCAGGAAGTAGCCAGAGTAGGTGCCTCTCTGTTCCCTGAAAGATTCAGGGAAAGACAAAACTGAAGTGGGGATTAAAGCTGAGTCCCCTTAAAACCGACTTCCTCTACTGCGTTTATGATTAACATCTCTATCAGCAACGATTGTTCCTTCTATTGTCCAGTATCTGTTCTCAAGATCGAGGAGCCGCAGGGCTTCCCTGGCGGCTGGGTGATAAAGAATCCGCCTGCCAAGGCAGGACACACGGGTTCTGTCCCTGCTCTGGAAACACTGCACATGCAGGAGCAGCTAAGAACGCGCCCCACACCCGCTGAGCCTGTGCCCCAGAACGAGGAGCCCGTGTGCTGCAAGCGCAGAGTAGCCCCTGCTCTCACAGCAAAAAGCCCAGGCAGCGCCGAAGACCCAGCACAGCCAGAAGTGAAAAACAGTCATGCACCTTTTAAAAGTAGGAAAGAAAAAGATTGCAGAGCACTCAGAACAAAACTGGATACCAGAAGTGGGGCAAAGATGGCGTAGGAGGAGAACAGGGAACAGCACCAACCAGGTGCTAGTGGGGGAGCTCAGACACATAAGGGGGCTGGCGGAGTTTGCCTGCAACAGGGAGGATGTGGTGGAGGAGATAGCTCAGAGGGTAAAGAATCCGTCTGCAATGCATGAGACCCAAGTTCGATTCCTGGGTTGGGAAGATCTGCTGGAGAAAGGATAGGCTACCCTTACCAGTATTCTTGGGAGACCTGGGTTTGATACCTGGGTTGGGAAGATCGCCTGAAGAAGGGAAAGGGAAAAGGTACCCAGTCCAGTGTTCTGCCCTGGGTCCCTGTACGGTCCATGGACACGACTGAGAATCTTTCACTTTCACCCATGATGCAGTAAAGTGATCAGCAGGGCAGGGGAGAGACCTCTGGAGGGACAGAGACAAGCTGGGAAGCACCTTCCCCACCTGCTCGGGACCTGGGAAGCCGGCTGGGGTCCAGGGCCTGAATCCCTACCCCTCAGGGTCCCCCATAGCTGCGCAGGTCCTGAGCCTAAAGCCCACCCCCGACTCCGACCCCCAGAGCCTTTGCTAGCTATTTCCCTCCTATTGTGATTCTCTTTAACTTTGTTGTTAGGTTTTTATTTTTTTAAATATATTTTCTACTTTTTAATTTTTTACTCCTTGTTACTGTTCTGCTCCTTATTTGCTGTTTTTTTTGGCATCACTGTGTGACCTGCAGCATCATGGTCCCTAGGCTAGGGATCAGGCCTGAGCTCCTGTGGCGGGAACAACAAGCCCAAACCCATGGACTAACACAGAACCTCAGACCCCAGGCAACATTAATCAGAGTGAGTTCACCCAGAGGTTCTCATCTCAGTACCAAGACCCGGCTCAACCCACAGCCTGCAAACTCCAGTGCTGGACACCACAGGCCAAACAACCAGCAAGACAGGAACACAGTCTCGCCCATCAAAAAAAAAAAAAGAGTGATGACAAAAAATATGGTACAAAGGAGCAATGTAAAAACTTATAAGACAAAATAAATGAAGAGGAAATAGGCAACCTACCTGAAAAAGAGTTCAGAATGACAATAAAGATGATCCTAAATCTCACAAACAGAATAGAGGCACAGATTGAGAAAATACAGAAATGTTTAACAAGGACCTAGAAGAACTAAAGCGCAAACAAACAGCGATGAAAAACACAAGAACAGAAATGAAAAATACACTAGAAGGAATCAACAGCAGAGTAAATGAAGCGGAACAAATAAATGAGCTGAAAGAATGGGGGAGAGAACTGCTGAGGAGCAGAAGAAAAAAGAATCAAAATAAATGAGAACAGGCTCAGAGACCTCTGGGACAACATTAAACACACCAACATTCAAATCATAGGGGTCTCAAGAGAGAAAGGGTCTGAGAAAATATTTGCAGAGATTATAGATGAAAATTTTGCTAACACAGGAAAGGAAATAGCCACCCAACTTCAGGCTGTCCTATACAGGATAAACCCAAGGAGATACACATTGAGACACATATTCATTAAACTAACAGAATGTAATTAAAAAAAAAAAGCAGCAATGTAAAAGCAAGAATAACATACAAGGGAATCCATATAAGGTTATCAGCTGATTTTTGAGCAGAGGGCAGATGGGAGTGGCTGGATATATTTTAAGTGATGGAAGGGAAACATCTACAACCAAGATTATTGTACCCAGCAATATCACTCAGATTCAGTGGAGAAATCAAACGCTTTACAGACAAGGGACTTCCCTGGCAATTGAAACTCTGAGCTTCCAAACAGGGGGCATGGGCTCGATCGCTGGTCGAGGAACTAAGATCCCACAGACCTCAGAGTGCGGGCAAAAAAAAAAAAAAAAAGGTACAGACAAGCATAAAGGTAAGAGAATTCAGCACCACCAAACAAGGTTTACAAAAATTGCTTAAAAAACTTCTCTAGGCTGAAAACACAAGGGAGAATAGGAACCACAAAAACAGATCCAAAAAAATTAAGAAAATGGTAACAGGACCATGCATATTGATAATTACCTAGAATGTAAATAGGTCAATGTGCCAACCAAAAGACACAGGCTGGCTGAACGCCTGAAAAACCAAGACTTTTTTATACATGTTGTCTACAAGAGGCCCACTTCGGACCTAGGGACACATACGCACGAAAAGTGAGAGGACAGAAACAGATAATCCATGCAAATGGAAATCAAGAGAATGCCGGAATGGCATTACTCATTACCAGGTAAAACAGACTTTAAAATAAAGACTGTTACGAGAGACAGGGAAGGTCACTATTGATCAGGGAGCAATTCCACAAGGACATATCACAACTATAATTACTTATTCACCTAACACGGAAGCAGACCAACGCACAAGGCGAGCGCTAACGGCCACAGAAAGGACACTGAGAGTGACACAGCTCCGCAGTGGCCCTTGCAGTGCGCCGGCTCTCAGGCGCGCCCGACGCCTTGTGACCCCGTGGATGTGGCCCGCCACGCTCCTCTGTCTGTGAAGTTCTCCAGGCAAGAATACTGGAGTGGGGAGCCAGTCCCTTCTCTAGGGGCATCCCCATGACCCATGATCTGAACCCAGGTCTTCTGCACGGAGGGCAGATTCTTTACCATCTGAGCCACGGGGAAGCCCAACACAATCTCAGTGGAGGACTTTAACACTCCACTAAAACCAACGGGCACATCATCCAGACAGAAAATAAATGAGGAAACTTAAGTCAATCTCTAATTGACACAACAGATCAGACAGGCTTAACTGATACTGATAGAACATTCCACTCAAAAGCAGCAGAATACACTTTCTTCTCAAGTGCACTGATACATTCTCCAGGATAGATCACATCTTAGGGCACAAAGCAAGCCTCACTAAATTTAAGAAAATGTGAATCATATCAAGCATCTTTTCTGGCCACAGTATTGAGATTAGAAATCAATTACAGGGGGAAAGAAAAAAAAAGAAAACCACAAAAACACATGGAAGCTAAATAATATGCTACCATATAACCAAGAGATAGCTGAAGACATAAAAAAATACACAGAGGACATGACTGGTGGTCCAGTGGTTAAGAATCTGGGGGACCTGGGTTTGATTCCCGGTCTCGGAAGACTCACCATGTTGCAGGGCAACTAAGTCCATATGCCGCAACTGCGGAGCTCACATGCCGCAAACATGGGCCCACACCTCCCAACTCCTGAAGCCTGCAGACTCCATAGCCTGTGCGCCTCCACCCCTGAGCCTGCTTGCTGCAACTGCAGCAACCCATGTGCCCTAGAGAGCGTGCTCCACAGCAAGATGAGCCGCCACGCCGCAGCTAGAGAGGGGCCGCCGCGCCACACCTAGAGAGGAGCCCCGCTCACTGCAGCTTGAGAAAGCCCACCCCCACCAGCGAAGACCCAGTGCAGCCATAAATGAATAAACTAATGCAGAAAGATACACGCACCCCTATGTTCACACAGCACAATACACAGAAGCCAAGACACAGAAACAACTTAAGTTCCCATGGACAGATGAATGGCTAAAGATGTGGGACATATACACAAGGGAGCACTGCTCAGCCATAAAAACAGAGCAAAACAAAGCCACCTGCAGCAAGCACGGACACACTGAGAGACTACCACACTAAAGGCAGTGAGTCAGAAAGACAAAATACCATATGATATCACTGATATGCAGAACATAAATAGGGCAAAGAGAGAGTGAGGCAGGAAAAAAAGAGAACGAGAAAGAACCAGAGAGAAGAGGAGAGAAAGAGGAAGGCGGGAGAGAAAGAAAGAAAGGGAGACAAGGAGAGAGAGACACAGAGACAGAGACCCAGAGAGAGGGAGGGGGAGAGAGAGGAGGCATGGGGGCTGGGGGCGAGCATGAATGAGTGAGAGGGAGAGAGAGGCAGGGAGGAAGAATAAGAGGCAGGGCCTGGGTAGGGGGAGAGTGAGAGAGAGACACAGAGACTGACAGAGACGGTGAATTAGAGGACAGAAAGAGAAAGAGAGGCAATCAGGGAAAAGTAAGACAGAGGCAGGGAGTGAGGAAGGAAGAAAGACAGGGAAACAGATATAGGGAGTGAGACAGACAGGAATGGAGGGAGAGAGAGAGGTAACAACAGGCAGAGACAGGGCAGGAGAGAGCGCAGCACTGACAAAAGAGGCAGAGCCGGCGGAGGAGGGAAGAGAGGGGAGGAGTGAGGAGAGACGCGAAGGGAGGAGGAGAGGCAGAGCAGAGAGGGAGGCGGGCAGGGACAGGGAGAGACGGGGAAAGACGCGCAGAGAAGAGAGGGGAGGAGTGAGAAGGAGGAGAGACACAGAGGGAGAAAGAGGAGAGGCGCAGAAGGGAGAAGGAGAGGGAGAGTAGAGAGGGAGGCGGATGGGGAGAGGGAGAGACGTGCAGAGAGACAGAGACGCGCAGAGAGGAAGGGAGGAGCGGGGAGAGGGAGAGGGACGTGTGGGAAAGCAAATGCACAGTCTGCTTTAGGCTTCAAAGACCAAGCAGAGCAGACTCCTGACCCTGTCTGCAAAGACTCCAAGCCTCGCACCTTAGATAAGATAGGGGATGGATCTCCAAACTGCTGAGCCCCTGGAGGGTGTTTGGGCAACGAGGTCCCAGGCTTAACAACATTCCAAGTTTCACAGAACAAAACAAACGGCATTAACATGAAACCAGAGCTGCTATTTGCTCACAGACCGACCAGGATATCAGTGCTGGGATTATCAGCAGGACGCAAACTGCAATTTTTGAAGTCTCACCCAAGGAGGGGACCTGCTGCCGAGGGCCTTTCCCCCACTGGGAATCCAGATGTGCTGTGTCACGGGACTTCCCAGCGCTGTTCAGGTGTGGACGCTGGTCAAAACCCACTTTGGAGAGGTGTCCTCTGCTGTTTCTATTTGTCTTTTCTTGTGATGTTAGTACATTGAAAGTACGCTAGATAATTCTGTAATGAATATGGGTATCACTCACTTGTATATAATGAGTGGCTGCTTTTGTTAACACATCCTTTGAAGTTAAGATGAAAGTGAACATTTTCTGCAAAACAGGAGGTGGAGAGAGAAAGTCCAGGAGAGAGAGGGAGAGGGACACTCACAAAGAGAGAGACACACACAGAGAGACCAAGAGACAGGCTGGGAGGGAGGGAGGGAGACTCATGAGAGACAGAGAGAAAAAGAGAGAGACCCAGAGTGCGAAGCGGGGAGAGAGGCAGGGAGACCGAGACAGAGGGTGGGGGGGGGGGGGACGG
>SJXQ01004425.1:374238-399034 GCA_006408695.1 Aepyceros melampus | reverse complement strand
TGTGAGAGAAGCGGAGAAAGAGAGAAGAGGTTGACAGGGAGAGAGAGGAGGAGGTAGAGAGAGAGACAGAAAAAGGAAGAGAGAAGGAGGGCGGCAAAGAGAGAGAGCCCAAGAGAGAGGGAGGGAGAAAGACAAACAGGGCAAGACAAAGAAAGAGAGGGAGGGAGGGAGGAAGAGGAGAAAAAGACAGAAAGAGGGAGGCTGGGAGGGAGGAAGAGAGACACAGCAAGAGACAGTGACGGATCACCCAACAGAGGGGGGATAAACCAGGGCGCAAATGAAGCCGCCTAGGAAACAGCCTCCCGGACACAGAGCACACCTTCAGTTGCCAAGGGGGAAGGGGGGTGGACTGGAAGTTAGGGCTGGCATATGCAAACTGATATTGAGAATAAACAGGGATGTCCCTGGTGGTCCAGTGGTTAAGAGTCTGCCTTCCAATGCAAGGGGTGCAGGTCAGGCCCCTGGTCGAGGAACTAACATCCCACGTGCCAAGGGGCAACTGAATCAGGTCACAACTAGAGAATCTGGGAGCTGCAATCGCTGAGTGTGTGCTATAGAGCCCAGGCTCACAGCTAAGGCGGCTCAGAGCTGCAACAGAGAAAGCAGGCACACTGCAAAGAAGACACTCAGCCACCCTTGCAACACACAGACAAAAAAAAAGAACTGATGAACAAGAGTCCTAGCATAGAGGGCAGGGAACCAGACTCAGTCCAATGGCATCAACCGTAATGGAAACGAACATGAACAAGAATGTATGAACGCGACAGTGAAGTCGCTCAGTCCTGTCCCACTCTTTGCGACCCCATGGACTATAATAGCCTTTCAGGCTCCTCTGTCCATGGGATTTTCCAGGCAAGAGTGCTGGAGTGGATTGCCATTTCCTTCTCCAGGGGATCTTCCCGACCCAAGAATCGAACCTCAGTCTCCTGCATAGCAGGCAGACGCTTTACCATCTGAGCCACCAGAGAAGCCCAAAAGAATGTATATATGTGTATAAATGAGTTACTTTGCTGTAGAGCAGAAACAAACACACTATTATTGTAAGCTATTGTACTACGATAAATAGGTAGTTTTAAAAAATACAAATAATTCTAACAAAAGAGGTAAAAATTAAACATTATGTACAACAGATTAAAAAAGCAGAGACATTACTTTGCCAACAAAGGTCCATCTAGTCAAAGCTATTTTTCCAGTAGTCAGTATGGATGTGAGAGTTGGACTATAAAGAAACCTGAGCACCAAAGAACTGATGCTTTTGAACTGTGGTGTTGGAGAAGACTCTTGAGAGTACCTCGGAGTGCAAGGAGATCCAACCAGTCCATCCTAAAGGAAATCAGTGCTGAATATTCATTGGAAGGACTGATGCTGAAGCTGAAACTCCAATACTCTAGTCACCTGATGTGAAGAACTGACTCATTGGAAAAAACCCTGATGCTGGGAAAGATTGAAGGCGGGAGGAAAAGGGGACAACAGAGGATGAGATGGTTGGATGGCATCATTGCCTTGATGGACATGAGTTTGAGCAAGCTCGAGAGTTGGTGATGGACAGGGAAGCCTGGCGTGCTGCGGTCCATGGGGTCACAAAGAGAGGGACATGAATGAGCGACTGAACTGAACTGAACAACAGGCTGGTCGACTGTTAACCACATGCCTGAGTGCGTGTCTCCAGGCCTCCCCTCGCCTGGAAGCTCCCTGGCAGCCCTTCGCAGGCAGGACCTGGTGCTGCTGGGGTTGTGGAAAGAGCCAGGACTGAGCAGCAGCTGGAAGAGAAATGGGAGGGACCCTACCACGTTCTTTTTTTCACTCACGTTTGTCTAAACCTGGATGGAGTGAAACCGTGGGTACATCACTCTAGGGTAAGAAGGTACCAAGGGCTGACCTGTCAGGCCTGCCTACAGCCAGCAAACAACCTCCTGAGAAGTGGACGTCTCACCCTATGGAAAACCTTGAGGATTAATTATAAGCAGAATGGGAGTTTTGTTTTCTTACACTTTCTCATACCTTTTACCTTTCCACACAAAACTACATATTCAGGGACTTCCCTGGTGGTCCAGTGGCTAAGACTCTGTGCCGAACGCAGAGGGGCTCTGGGTTTGAGTCCTGGTCAGAGAAACAGATCCCACATACTGCCAAGTTCAGCCAAAAGATAAAAGTAAAAACACTTTACACACAAACGCTAAAGCGAAATCAGCACCACCAAACCAGGTTTACCACAAATGCTAAAAGAATTTCTCCAAGCTAAAAAAATGGAGAAGGCAATGGCACCCCACTCCAGTACTCTTGCCTGGAAAATCCCATGGATGGAGGAGCCTGGTGGGCTGCAGTCCATGCGGTGGCTAAGAGTCGGACACGACTGAGCAACTTCACTATCACTTTTCACTTTCCTGCTTTGGAGAAGGAAATGGCAACCCACTCCAGTGTTCTTGCCTGGAGAATCCCAGGGATGGGGGAGCCTCGTGGGCTGCAGTCCATGGAGTCGCTAAGAGTCGGACACGACTTAAGTGACTTAGCAGCAGCAGGCTAAAAAGGCAAGAGAAGGAAAATAACCATTGACACAAGAAATCCAATTGAGAAAATGTTAATAGGAACACACATATGGATAATTACCTTGAATGTAAATGGATTAAAATGCTCCAACCAAAAGATACAGACTGGCTGCACGGATGAAGAAAACAAGACCCATATATATGCTGTCTACCAGAGACCCACTTCAGACCTAGGGACACATACAGACTGAAAGTGAGGCAATGGAAAAGATATTCCATGCAAATGGAAATCAGAAGAATGCTGGAACAGCATTACTCATATCAGGTAAAATAGACATTAAGATAAAGACTGTTACAAGAGACAAGGAGGGTCAGTACATGATGATCAACAGATCAATCTCACAAGAAGATATAACAATTATAAATGTTTATTCACCCAACACAGGAGCACCTCAATGCATAAAGCAAATGCTAATAGCCGTAAAAGAGGAAATCGGCAGTAACACAGTAATAGTGCAGACATTTCAACCACTTACACTAATGGACAGATCATACAGACGGAAAATAAATGAGCAAACACAGGCCTGAAATGACACAACAGACCCCAGATTGAACTGACCTAGACATTTCTTTCAAAAGTGGCAGAATACACTTTCTTCTTCAATGCACATGGAACATTCTGTAGGACAGATCACATCTTGGGTCAGAAATCAAGCCTCATTAAATTTAGGAAAACTGGTGGGCTGCTGTCTGTGGGGTCGCACAGAGTCAGACATGACTGAAGTGACTTAGCAGCAGATACAGCGGCGGCAGACATCATTCACAGGGGAAAAAAAAATATGAAAAACATAAACACATAGAGGGGTTAAATAATATGCTATTATTAACCAAGAGATCACTGAAGAAATTAAAAACGAAAAAAGAAAAAAACACACAGAGGACTTCCCTGGTGGTTCAGTGGCTTAGAGTCTTCCTGCCAACGCAGGGGACAGGGGTTTGCTCTCTGGTTGGGAAGCCTCCACAAGCCACAGGACAAGCCCATGTGCCGCAGCCACTGAGCCCGAGCTCTAGAGCTGGCAAACTTCAACCACTGCGCCTGGGCGCCACAACTTCTGAAGCCTGCCCGCTCTAGGGCCCATGCTCTGCAACAAGAAGTCACTGCAATGAGAAGCCTGAGGTCGCTTCAGCTAGAGAAAGCCTGCACACAGCAGTGGAGACACAGTGTGGCCTACAAAAACCCAGAAAACCAACCAAAAAGCCCCAAAGTAAGTAACGACAATGAAAACACTGACCAAGAACCTCTGGGATGCAGAAAAAGCAGTTCTAAGAAAGAAGTTTGTAGCAATTCAATCTAGCCTCAAAAAGCAAGACGCTCAAGCAATCTAAGACAGCCCCAGAAGTACAGTGGATAAGAATCTGACTGCTCCTTAGAGGACCCGGGCTTGACCCCCGGCCTGGGAAGACTCTACATGCTGCGGAGCAATTACACGTGTGCCACACTACCGAGACCACGCTCAAGAGCACGCTGGCCGCAACTCCTATACCTGCGCGGCACAGCTACTGACCCCAGAGTGCTGCTGAGCCTGCTGCCCCCACGAATGAAGCCACGTGCGGCAATTGCTGAAGCTGTACACCTGCAGCCCACCTTCTACAATGAGAAGCCACCGCGCCACAATAAAGTGTAGCCTGCACTCACTGAAACCAGAGAAAGCCGGCACGCAACAAAGACCCAGCCCAACCTAAATAAATAAATAAAAATAACTAAAAATATGTATACGAACAAATCTAACTTCACACCTAAATCAGAGAAAGAAGGATAAAAAATTACCCAAAGTTAGTAAAAGAAATCAGAGATCAGACCAGAAATACATGAAATAGAAAGAAAACAATAACAAAGATCAATCAAATTAACAGTTGGTTCTTTGAAAAGGTAAATCATATTAATAAATGTCACATAGACTCATCAAGAAAAAAGGGAGAGGGTTCAAATCAGTAAAATTTGAAATGAAAAAAGGAAAAGTTACAACTGACATGGCAGAAATACAAAAAATCGTAATCGACTACTAGAAGCAAGTATATACCAATAAAATGTACAACCTGGAAGAAATTGACAAATTCTTAGAGAGGGACAACCTCCTAAGACTGAACCAGGAAGAAATAGACAGGCATGAAGAGATCAATCACAAGTACTGTAATTGAAACTGTCATTAAAAATAAAAGCTTTTAACAGACAAATATCCAGGACCAGATGGCTTCACAGACAAATTCTATCAAAATATACAAAGAGCAAACACCTATCCATCTCAAACACGTCCAAAAAATGGCAGGAGGAGGAACACTCTCAAACTCATTTGATGTGGCCACCATTACCCTGATACCAAAGATTTCATAAAAAAAGAAAACTGCAGACCAACAGCACGGATGAACACAGACACAGAAACCCTCAAAAACACTAGAATACAGAATTCAACAATACATTAAAACAATCATACACTATGATCAAGTGGAATTTATCCCAGGGATGCAAATCAATGTGATATACCATATCAACAAATTAAAGAATAAAAAACAGAAGATCAACTCAGTAGGTGCAGAACAATCTTTTGACAGAATTCAACACCCATTTATGACAAAAACTCTCCAGGAAGTGGCACAGAGGGACCCTACCTCAACATAATAAAGGCTATATATGACAAATCTGCAGCAAACATTATTCTCAATGGTGAAAAAAATGAAAACATTTCCTGTGAGATCAGGAACAAGAGAAGGATGTTCATTCTCACAATTCTTATTCAACACAGTCTTCGAAGTCCTAGCCTGGGCAAGCAGAGAAGAAAAAGAACTAAAAGGAACACAAGTTGGAAAATAAGTAAAGCTGTCACTGTTTGCGCAAGACATGGTGCTACGCGCAGAAAATCCTAAACGTGCCGCCAGAAGACCGCCAGAGGCAATCCGTTTGGTAAAGTTTCAGGACACAAAATTAATGCACAGAAATCTCTTGCATTCTCACACACCAACAAAAACTTGCAGTAAGAGAAATGAAGGACACAATCCTATTTAACACTGCAACAAAAAGAATAAAATACCTAGGAATAAACCTAAGGAGGCAGAAAACCTGTACTGAGAAAACTATAAAATGAAATCAAGATGACACAGATGGAGATATATGGCATGTTCTTCCACTGGAACAATAAAGTGAAAATAACTATGTTACCCATAACGCTCTACAGATTCAATACAATCCCTACCAAACTAACAATGACACTCTTAACAAAAAACATTACAATGTGTACGGAAACAAAAAAGACTTAGCCAAACTCATCTTGAGAAAGAAAAATGAAGCTGGGGGGATTCAGGCACCCAACTTCAGACTACACTACAAAGCTACAGTAGCCTTCCCTCGTGGTCCCAGTGGTTAAGGCTCCGCCTGCCAATGCAGGAGACACAGGTTCGAGCCCTGTTCCAGAAAGATCCCATATGCCAGAGGACAATTAAGTCCGTTCATCACAACCACTGAAGCCCACACTCTAGAGTCCCTGCCCTGAACAAAGAGAAGCCGCTGCGACTAGAGAGCAGCTCTGTCTGCTGCCACTGGAGAGCGCCGATGCGCAGCAATGAAGACTCGGTGCAGCCAAAAATGGATTGAAAAACAAAAGGCAACACTAATCATGCAGACAGATACGGCACAAAAACAAAATACACATCAGCAGCACAGAATAGAAAGCCCCGAGATACACCCGCCCAGAGCTTAGGTGACTGTTTTCTCACCTAATTAGGTAACTGATCATAAAAAATTAAGTAAACAATTGGGTAATTGTTTGATCACAAGCAATCAAAATACGTAAAAGAGCTCATGGAGCTCAATATTCAGAAAACAAACAACCCAATCAAAAAACGGCTGAGAGGCTTCTCTGGAGGTCCAGGGGCTAGGACTCTGATACAGAGTGATCTGACCCCAGGGCAGGGGACTAGATCGCACAGGCCCACAACCAGGACCTGGTAAAGCCAAATAAAAATACTTTTTAAAAAAATGGCCCAAAGTCCTAATAGAAAACTCTCCAAAGAAAACATACAGATGGCCAAGAAGCAGATAAAAAGACACTCAACATTATGAATTATTAGAGAAATGCAAATCAAAACTACAATGAGGTATCACCTCACACCTACCACAATGGCCTTCATCAAAAAATCTGCACAGAATAAATGCTGTAGAGGGTGTGGAAAAGAGAAGCTTCTTACAGCGCTGGAGAAATGTAAAACTGGTACAGCCACTATGGAAAATGGTATGGATGTCACTTAAAAAGCTATGAACAGAACTATCACAGCACCCAGCAAACTCACTACTGGGCATAGAAGCTGAGGAACCCGTCCTAATGCAAAGGACACACGTATCCCAGCATTCACTGCTGCAGTACTTACAACAGCCGGGACGCGGGAACAACCTGCCCGTGGAGACGTGAATGGACACAGGAGCGGTGGCACACGCATGCAATGGAGTATCACTTGGCCAGGAAAGGAAGGCAACTGGGCCACGCAGTGACGCAGATGAACCCAGTGTACGTCACAGAGAGGGAAGTGAGTCAGGAAGAGAAAAACAAATTCCACAGAGAAACACAGACACAGAGGACAAATGAGTATGCACAACGCGGGGAGGACAGGGTGCAGTGACCTCCAAGAAGAGCACTGAGATGGAAAAGTACCACGAATAAAGCAGAGAGCAATGGGAAGCTGCCGCACGCGACAGGGAGCTCAGCACGCTGCTCTGTGCCGACCCAGGCAGGTGAGAGTTGGGGGTGTGCGAGGGAGGCTCCAGAGGAAGGAGACATACCTGTAGGTAAAGCTGACTCATGCTGTTGTACATTGTAAAGCAACTAGAATCTAACGGAAGAGAAAAAAAAAGGAAACATTTAGAAACAAAGCAACAGACCAAAAAAAAAAAAAAAAATCAATGTCCCAAATATACAATCGTGGAGCTCAATATCCAAAAAAGAAACAACAGGATCTAAACATGGGAGGAAGACCTAAGTAGAAGTGTGAAGTGAAGTCACTCAGTCATGTCCAATTCTTTGTGACCCCATGGACTGTAGCCTACCAGGCTTCTCCACCCATGGGATTTTCCAGGCAAGACTACTGGAATGGGTCGCCATTTTCTTCTCCAGGAGATCTTCTGAACCCAGGTATCCCACATTGCAGGCAAACGCTTTACCATCTGAGCCACCAGGGAAGTCAAGACCTAAGTAGACACCTGTCCAAAGAAGACATACAGATAGCCAAGAAGCACATGAAAAGATGCTCAATAATACAGATTATTCAGTTCAGTTCAGCTGCTCAGTTGTGTCTGACTCTTTGCGACCCCATGGACTGCAGCACGCCAGGCCTCCCTGTCCATCACCAACTCCCAGAGCTTACTCAAACTCACGCCGATTGAGTCGGTGATGCCATCAAGTCATCTCACCCTCTGTTGTTGCCTTCTCCTCCTGCCTTCAATCTTTCCCAGCATCAGGGTCTTTTCAAACGACTCAGCTCTTTGCATCAGGTGGCCAAAGTATTGGAGTTTCAGCATCAGTCCTTCCAATGAATATTCAGGACTGACTCCCTTTAGGATGGACTGGTTGGATCGCCCTACAGTCCAAGGGACTCTCAATAGTCTTCTCCAACACCACAGTTCAAATGCATCAATTCTTTGGCACTCAGCTTTTTTTATAGTCTAGCTCTACATCCACACATGGCTACTGGAAAAACCACAGCCTTGACTAGACGGACCTTTGCTGGCAAAGTAACATCTCTGCTTTTTAATAAGCTGTCTAGGTTGGTCATAACTTTTCTTCCAAGGAGTAAGCGTCTTTTAATTTCATGGCTGCAGTCACCATCTGCAGTGATTTTGGAGAAATGCAAATCAAAACTACAATGAGGCATCACCTCACACAGGTCAGAATAGCCATCATCAAAAACAACAAAAAACAGTAAGTGCTGGAGAAGGTGTGCAGAAAAGGACACCCTCTTCTTACACTTGGTGGGAACGTAAACTGATACAGGAAGTACGTGGCGGTTCCTTAAAAAACTATAAACATAACTATAATATGATTCAGAAATTCCACGACTGGGCATATATCCTGAGAAAACCATAATTAAAAAATGACACATACATCCCAATGTTGACTGCAGTATAATTTACAAGCCAGAACATGGAAACAATCTCAGGGTCTATGAACAGATGAATGGATAAGGAAACTGTGGTATATATACACAATGGAATTATTCAGCCATTAAAAGGAATGAAACGGGGCCTCTTGCAGAGATGTAGATGAACCTGGAGCACGTCACGAAGAGTGAAGCAAGTCAGAGAGAGACAAACACCGGATGTTAACACGTGTGTGCTGCACTGCCCTTAGCCACTTCAGCTGTGACTGACTCTGCGGCCCCGTGGACTGCAGCCCACCAGGCTCCTCTGTCCATGGGATTCTCCTGGCAAGAAGCCTGGACTGGGTTGCCATTCCCTCCTCCTGGGGATCGTCCTGACCCAGGAACCAAACCAAAGTCTCCTGCACTGCAGGCAGATTCTTTACCAGCTGAGCTACAAGGGAAGCCCATATTACCACACAGATACAAGGAATATAGAAAAGACATACAGACAGAAGTACCTGTGGGGCAGGAACGGAGATGCACAGTACATAACAGATTTCTCTGGCACAGAGAGGAAAGGAGACAATGGGGAGAAAGAAGGGCAGCACTGACGTCGCACACTACCGAGAGCAAAGTGGTGGCTAGAGCCAAACTGCCGGACACCCCAGGGGGCTAAGCTCGGTGCCCGGTGAAGACCAGGAAGGGTGGGATGGTGAGCGTGGGAGGCAGGCTCGAGAGAAGGGATACACATGTACTCACAGATGACTCACACTGCCTGACTGCAGAAACTAACACAAGATCATAAAGTAATTAGACTCCAATTCACAAGTGAAAAAAAATGGGAGAAAATATTTGCAAACGAAGGACAAAGAATTAATGTCAGAAATACACAAGGAGATCATGGAGCTCAGTATCCAAAAGACAAAAGGCCAGATGTAAACCTGGGAGGAAGACATAAGCAGACATCTCTCCAAAGAAGACAAAGATAGCCAAGAAGCACATGAAGAGATGCTCAACATGACAAATTACTGGAGAAATACAAATACAAACTACAGTGAGGCCTCACCACACACCAACCAAAATGGCCAGCATCAAAGAGAAACCTAAAAACAATAAATGCTGGAAACGGTCTGGAGAAACGGTACTCTCCTACAACTGTTGCCGAAAACATAAACTGATACAGCCAGTAAGGAGAACAGTATGCAGGATCCTTAAGAAACCACACACAGAACTACCATATGACTCCATAATCTCACGAGTCGACATATGCACCGAGAAAGCCACAATTCAAAACAAAACATCAACCCCAATATTCAGAGCAGTACAATTTGCAATAGCCAGTACATGGAAACATCCTGTCTATCAACAGATGGATGGAGAAGGAAATTGTGATGCATACATACAACGGAACATTACACAGCCATTAAAAATGAAATTGGATCGCCTGTAGTGACAAAGATGAACCCAGAGTACATCACAGAGTGAAGCAAGTCAGAGAGAGAAACAAATACTGTATATTAACACACACGGGTGGAATGTGAAAAAAGGTATTCCACAAAGGTGGAATGTGGAATCTAGAGAAAAGGTATGGATGAACCTCCTCTCAGGACAGGAATACGGAAACAAACGGAGAACGGTTTCTGGACACAGTGGTAGGAGACGGTGGGGCAAAATGAAGAGGTAGCACTGGCGCGGATAAGCTGCCGGGCAGAAGCCACACAGCTAATGCGAGCTGCCCAAGGAGCTCAGCCTGGTGCGCCGTGAAAACCAAGAGGAGTCGGACGTGACAATGCGGATCAAGAAGGGGAGCAGATGGATACTCACAACTGATCCACGCTGTTGCACTAATGCAATTATACTCCCACTGAAAAGAAGTAAACATTTAAAACTGATGTGGTACATATGTACAATGAAAAATTACTCGGTCACTAAACGGAACAAAATCAGGTCACCTGTAGCGATGTAGATGCACCTAGAGTGTGTTACACAGAGTGAAATAAGTCGGAAATAGAAGAACAAATATCCTATCAGTTCAGTCGCTCAGTCGTGTCTGACTCTTTGCGACCCCATGAATCGCAGCACGCCAGGCCTCCCTGTCCATCACAACTCCCGGAGTTCACTCAGACACATCCGTCGAGTCAGTGATGCCATCCAGCCATCTCATCCTCTCTCGTCCCCTTCTCCTCCCGCCCCCAATCCCTCCCAGCATCAGGGTCTTTTCCAATGAGTCAACTCTTCGCATGAGGTGGCCAAAGTACTGGAGTTTCAGCTTCAGCATCAGTCCTTCCAATGAACACCCAGGGCTGATCTCCTTTAGGATGGACTGGTTGGGATCTCCTTGCAGTCCAAGGGACTCTCAAGAGTCTTCTCCAACACCACAGTTCAAAAGCATCAATTCTTCAGTGCTCAGCTTTCTTCACAGTCCAACTCTCACATCCATACATGACTACTGGAAAAACCATAGCCTTGACTAGATGGACCTTTGTTGGCAAAGTAATGTCTCTGCTTTTCAATATGCTATCTAGGTTGGTCATAACTTTCCTTCCAAGGAGTAAGAGTCTTTTAATTTCGTGGCTGCAATCACCATCTGCAGTGATTTTGGAGCCAAAAAAGATAAAGTCTGACATTGTTTCCACTGTTTCCCCATCTATTTCCCATGAAGTGATGGGACCAGATGCCATGATCTTAGTTTTCTGAATGTTGAGCTTTAAGCCAACTTTTTCCCTCTCCTCTTTCACTTTCATCAAGAGGCTTTTTAGTTCCTCTTCGCCTTCTGCCATAAGGGTGGTGTCATCTGCATATCTGAGGTTATTGATATTTCTCCCCTCAATCTGGATTCCAGCTTGTGCTTCCTCCAGCCCAGCATTTCTCACAGTAACATATCTAGGTGGACTCTAAAGAGCAGTGCAGATGACGCTACCTGCAGGGCAGGAGCAGAGATGCAGACATGCACATGGCTGTGTCGACAAGGAGAGGGCGGGGCGGATGGGAAGAGCAGCACTGAGGGGGATGCGCTGCCGCGTGTGTTAGCGGCCAGTGGGGCTGCCAGGTAACACAAATCTTCGCATGAGGTGGCCAAAGTACTGGAGTTTCAGCTTCAGCATCAGTCCTTCCAATGAACACCCAGGGCTGATCTCCTTTAGGATGGACTGGTTGGGATCTCCTTGCAGTACAAGGGATTCTCAAGAGTCTTCTCCAACACCACAGTTCAAAAGCATCAATTCTTCAGTGCTCAGCTTTCTTCACAGTCCAACTCTCACATCCATACATGACTACTGGAAAAACCATAGCCTTGACTAGATGGACCTTTGTTGGCAAAGTAATGTCTCTGCTTTTCAATATGCTATCTAGGTTGGTCATAACTTTCCTTCCAAGGAGTAAGAGTCTTTTAATTTCGTGGCTGCAATCACCATCTGCAGTGATTTTGGAGCCAAAAAAGATAAAGTCTGACATTGTTTCCACTGTTTCCCCATCTATTTCCCATGAAGTGATGGGACCAGATGCCATGATCTTAGTTTTCTGAATGTTGAGCTTTAAGCCAACTTTTTCCCTCTCCTCTTTCACTTTCATCAAGAGGCTTTTTAGTTCCTCTTCGCCTTCTGCCATAAGGGTGGTGTCATCTGCATATCTGAGGTTATTGATATTTCTCCCCTCAATCTGGATTCCAGCTTGTGCTTCCTCCAGCCCAGCATTTCTCACAGTAACATATCTAGGTGGACTCTAAAGAGCAGTGCAGATGACGCTACCTGCAGGGCAGGAGCAGAGATGCAGACATGCACATGGCTGTGTCGACAAGGAGAGGGCGGGGCGGATGGGAAGAGCAGCACTGAGGGGGATGCGCTGCCGCGTGTGTTAGCGGCCAGTGGGGCTGCCAGGTAACACGGGGAGCCCAGCTCGGGGCTCTGTGACAACCTCCAGGGGCGAGATGCAGGCTCAAGAGGGAGGGAATATATGTATACTTTTAACTAAGCCATGCTGATGGCACAGCATAAACCAGCGCAGCATGGTAAAGCATTTATCCCTCAACTAAAAATAAATTTTAAAAAGAGGTGGTACATATTTACAACAGAAGATTATAAGCACAAAAAGAAGTAACTGTCACCTGGAGAGATATTGATGGACACAGAGTTAGCAGAAAGAGTAATTTAAATCAGAAATAAAAGGAAATGTCATATACTAACACATATGTGGAACCTAGAAAATGGTAAAGATGCACCAATTATCAGAGCAAGAACAGAAAAACAGTCGTAGGAAATGGACTTGGGGACACACTGGTGGATACGATACTATGTGTAAAAGAGAGAGCTAGTGGAAGGCTGCTGGGTGTCCCAGAAGCTCAGCTTCATGCTCGGTGATGACCCAGAGGGTGGGATGCTGAGGGTGGGAGGGAGGCTCTAGACATGGCGGACCTATGTACGCTTTTAACCGACTGACACTGTTGTAAGGCAGAAACAAACAACTCTGTAAAGCGATTATACTCTAACTGAAAACTAAGATAACAAAAGAATGAGAAAAAATATACTCAAATGTTATAATACACAAATGATTACTCTCCAAAATATACAAAGAACTCATGCAGCTTAATATTCAAAAAACAAACAACCTAAAAACAACATAAAAAATGGCCAAAAGGCCTAATAGACATCTCTCAAAGTAGCAAAAGATACTAAGAAGAGGCAGCAAAATACACAGAAGACCTATATCAAAAAGATCTCTATGACCCAGGTAACGATGATGGTGTGATCACTCACCCAGAGCCAGACATCCTGGAATGCGAAGTCAAGTGGGCGTTAAGGAGCATTACTACGAACAAAGCTAGTGGGGGTGATGGAATTCCAGCTGAGATATTTCAAGTCCTGAAAGATAATGCTGTGAAAGTGCTGCACACAATATGCCAGCAAATTTGGAAAACTCAGCAGTGGCCAGAGGACTGGACAAGGTCAGTTTTCATTCCAATCCCAAAGAAAGGCCATGCCAAAGAAATGTTCAAACGACTGCACAACAGCACTCATCTCACACGCTAGCAAAGTAATGCTCAAAATTCTCCAAGCCAGACTTCAGCAGTACATGAACTGAGAACTTCCAGATATTCAAGCTGGATTTGAAAAGGTAGAGGAATCACAGATCAAATTGCCAACATCCATTGGATCACCAAAAGAGCAAGACAGTTCCAGAAAAACATCTACTTCTGCTTTATTGACTATGCCAAAGCCTTTCACTGTGTGGATCACAACAAAATGTGGAAAATTCTTTAAGAGTTGGGAATACCAGACCAACTTGCCTCCTGAAAAATCTGTATGCAGGTCAAGAAGTAACAGTTAGAACTGGACATGGAACAACAGATTGGTTCAAAATGGGGAAAGGAGTATGTCAAGGCTGTATACTGTCACCCTGCTAATTTAACTTCTATGCAGAGTACATCATGCGACATGCCAAGCTGGATGAAGCACAAGCTGGAATTAAGATTGCCAAGAGAAATATCAATAACCTCAGATATGCAGATGACACCACCCTTATGGCACAAAGCGAAGAACTAAAGAGTCTCTTGATGAAAGTGAAAGAGGAGAGTTTAAAAGTTGGCTTAAAACTTAAAAGACATGGAAACAGTCTCAACGTCTGTCGACAGATGAATGGATAAAGAAACTGTGGTACATGTATACAGCGGAACGCCACACAGCTATTGAGAGGAATAAACTGCATTGCTTGTAGTTTTGTAGATGCACCTGGAGTATGTCATACAGAGTGAAGCCAAACAGAGAAACAAGTATAGATTAAGACACGTATGTGGAATCTAGAAAAAAGGTACAGATGAACCTACGTGCAAGGTAGGAATAAGGACGAAGAAAGACAACAAATTTCTACATATAGTGAGGGAAGAAGAGGGTGGGGTAATTGGAAGGGTAGCTAGCGTTGATACGGATAAACTATCACGTAAAAAATACAACACTAATGAGAAGCTGCCGGATAACACACAGTCAGCTTGGTATACTATGCAAAGCAAAAGGGGCGGGATGGTGACGGTGGGAGGGAGGGTCATGAAAGAGGGGACACAGATATATACACTTACAGTTGATTCACCTTGTTCAAGAGCAGACACCAACAACATGGTAAGGCAATTCTACACCACTGAAAACAAATACATTAAAACAAAACAATGAAGTGGTGTGTGTGTGTATATATATGTATCCCCAAAGGAAAATTATTCAGCCACAAAAAGGAACAAAATTGGTGTAATTTGTAGAATTATGGACCTAGAGTTGTCATACAGAGTGAAGTCAGTCCGAAAAGACAAAAGGAAATATCGTATCTTAATACTTACATGGAGAATCCAGAAAAATGATACAGAAGAGCCTATCTTCAGGGCAGGAATAAAGCTGCAGATGTAGAGAAGGAACTTGTCGAAACAGTCCAGGAAGGAGAGGGTGGGGTTAATTGAGCAACTAGCCTTCACATATATCCACTGTCATGTATAACATAGAAATCTAGTGGGAGCTGCTGTACGACCAAGGGAGCTCAGCTCTCTGCTGTGTGAGATGGGTGGGATTGGGAATGGGGTGGGAGGGAGAAGCCAGAGGGAAGATATATATATACATATGACTCTCGTTGATGTGCAGCAGAAACCAACACAACATGGGCAAGCAATTATTCTCCAATTCAAAATAAAATTTTAAAACGTGGTATGTATATACAATGCAATATTAGTCAACCATAAAAACAAAGGAAACTGGATCACGTATAGAGACATGGATAAACTTAGTGCTGCCATACGGAGTGAATAAATCAAAAGAAAAAAATATCATAGATGACACATATATGTGGAATCTAGAAGTAGTGTTATAGATGAACCTATCTGTAGGGCAGAAATACAGCCATGGGTGTAGAGAGTGGGCACGTGAACACACTGACAGGTGAGCACCCTTGTGTGGACCAGACAGCTAAGGAGGCTGCCAGGCAGCCCAGGAAGCTCAGCTCGGCACCCCGTGAAGATCAAGAGGGGTGGGACGGCGAGTCTCTCAGGAGACTCAAGACGGAAGGGATATATGTACACTTACAGCTGACTGACACTGTTGTACAGCAGAAACTAATTACACTGTAGTTACTTTTCCATTGAAAAGTTAAAAAAAAAAAAAAAAGACTGGGAGAAAGTTTTTCAGATGATAAATACTCTCCAAAATATACAAACAGCTCGTGGAGCTCAATATCCAAAAAACAAGCCAAAAAACCTAAACAGACACCTCTCAAAGTAGATATACAGATGGCCGAGAAGCAGATATGAAGATGCTCATCATGAATTATTAGAGAAATGCAAATCAAAACTATAGTGAGACAGCACCTAATGAGAAGGCCCCAATGGCCATCACTCAAAAGTCTACACAATAAATGCTGCAGAGGGTGTGGAGACGAGAGCCCTCTCACACTGTTAGCAGGGATGTAAACTGGTATAGCCACTATGGAGAATGGTGTAGAGGTTCCTTATATGCAGTATTTACAACAGCCAGGATGCGGGAACAACCTGTCTAGGGAAACATGAATGGATACAGACACTGTGGTACATATACAGAAATGAATATTACTCAGCCAGAAAAAGGAAGGAAACTGGGTCACTTGTAGATGAATCCAGTGTACGTCATCAAGAGTGAAGTCA
Source organism: Aepyceros melampus (assembly GCA_006408695.1). Classification (NCBI taxonomy): domain Eukaryota; kingdom Metazoa; phylum Chordata; class Mammalia; order Artiodactyla; family Bovidae; genus Aepyceros; species Aepyceros melampus. The sequence continues at coordinate 382,780 of SJXQ01004425.1, read as the reverse complement.
GAAAGAGAGAAACAAATACCACATTTTAACATGCATTTGGAATCTAGAACAGCAGTGCAGATGAACCTACTTGCAGGGCGGGCCTGTGACACAGACAGAGAACAGATATGCAGACACAGCAGGGGAAGGAGTGGGGAGAGTGAACGGAAAGAAGAGTGACATGGGTAAGCCACCACGCGAACGACGACAGCTGGTGGGAAGCTGCTGTGCCTCGCAGGGAGCTTAGCTTGGGGCCCTGTGAATGCCTAGAGGGGTGAGGTGGAGGCTCAAGAGGGAAGGGATATACGCATATTTACAGCTGATTCACACTGATGTAAACAGAAACCAACACAACACTGGAAACCAATTACCCTCCAATAAAAAAAAAAAAGATGACTTACACATACAGACAATGGAATACTGCTCAGCAATAAAATGGGACAAAACTGGGTCACCTGTAGGGATGTGGATGGGTCTAGAGTTGTCATACAGAGTGAAGTAAGTCAGGTAAAACAACAAATACTGTGGATTAACACACATATATATGGAATCTAGAAAAATGTTACAGATGATCCCATCTGTAGAGCAGGAACAGAGATGCTGAGGTAGAGAGCAGACTTGCGGACACAAGAATCGAAAGGGGCGGGAGAGCGAGAGTGGGAGGTGTGGGAGGTGGGAGGCCGTATCACGTGGGCCCGCCGAGTGAGCGCGAGAATCGAAAGGGGCGGGAGAGCGAGAGTGGGAGGTGTGGGAGGTGGGAGGCCGTATCACGTGGGCCCGCCGAGTGAGCGCGAGAATCGAAAGGGGCGGGAGAGCGAGAGTGGGAGGTGTGGGAGGTGGGAGGCCGTATCACGTGGGCCCGCCGAGTGAGCGCGAGAATCGAAAGGGGCGGGAGAGCGAGAGTGGGAGGTGTGGGAGGTGGGAGGCCGTATCACGTGGGCCCGCCGAGTGAGCGCGAGAATCGAAAGGGGCGGGAGAGCGAGAGTGGGAGGTGTGGGAGGTGGGAGGCCGTATCACGTGGGCCCGCCGAGTGAGCGCGAGAATCGAAAGGGGCGGGAGAGCGAGAGTGGGAGGTGTGGGAGGTGGGAGGCCGTATCACGTGGGCCCGCCGAGTGAGCGCGAGAATCGAAAGGGGCGGGAGAGCGAGAGTGGGAGGTGTGGGAGGTGGGAGGCCGTATCACGTGGGCCCGCCGAGTGAGCGCGAGAATCGAAAGGGGCGGGAGAGCGAGAGTGGGAGGTGTGGGAGGTGGGAGGCCGTATCACGTGGGCCCGCCGAGTGAGCGCGAGAATCGAAAGGGGCGGGAGAGCGAGAGTGGGAGGTGTGGGAGGTGGGAGGCCGTATCACGTGGGCCCGCCGAGTGAGCGCGAGAATCGAAAGGGGCGGGAGAGCGAGAGTGGGAGGTGTGGGAGGTGGGAGGCCGTATCACGTGGGCCCGCCGAGTGAGCGCGAGAATCGAAAGGGGCGGGATAGCACTGTCTTATAGCAGAAACCAACACAACATTGTAAAGCAGCTGTCCTTCAAAAATATAAAGTCAAAAAAAAAGATGTGGTACATATAAACAATGGAACATTACTGAGCCATGAAAAGGAACATGATAGTGCCATTTCAGAGATGTGCGTGGACCAGAGCTGTCAGAGACGGTTACATCAGAAAGACAAAGGAAATGTCATATATAAACACATATATGTGGAATCTGGAAAATGGTACAGATGAACCTTTTATCTGGGCAGGAACAGAAACACACTTGTAGAGAATGGACTTTCTGGACACTCCAGCGGAAGAGGAGAGTGGAGAACTGAGAGAGCAGCACCGACATCGCCACGCTGTCCTGGGAAGCAGATGCTAGCGGGAGGCCGCTGCACAGCACCGGGAGGCCAGCTCACTGAGCCGTACCCAGGAGGGGTGGAATGGCGGCAGCGGAGGGGAGGCTCAGGACAGAGGGTCAGAGGCACACTTACAGCTGATTCACACTGTTGCACAGGAGAAGCTAACAACACTGTAGAGCAATTATACTCCGATGAAAACTAACAATATCAAAGAAAAAGAATGGCAGAAAATATCTGCAAAGTAAATAACAAAGGATTAATCTCCAAAATATACAGACAGCTCATTGAGTTCAATGTTGAAAAAAACAATCCAATCAAAAAATAGCCAAAAGATCTAAATAGACATCTCTCCAAAGACGACATACAGATGGCCAAGAAGCACATGAAAAGATGCTCAACACTACTAATTATTAAAGAAGCGGAAATCAAAACAACCACGTGGTATCACCTCAAACCAGTCAAAATGACCACCATCAAAAAATCTACACACAATAAATGCTGCAGAGGGTGTGGAAAAAACAAGAATCTTCTTGTTCTGTTGTGGGGATGCAAATTGGTATAGCCACTATGGAGAATGGTACGGAGGTTCCTTCAGTTCAGTTGCTCAGTCGTGTCCGACTCTTTGCGACTCCATGAATCGCAGCACACCAGGCCTCCTTGTCCATCACCATCTCCAGGAGTTCACTCAGACGCATGCCCATCGAGTCCGTGATAACATCCAGCCATCTTATCCTCTGTCGTCCCCTTCTCCTCCTGCCCCCAATCCTTCCCATCATCAGAGTCTTTTCCAATGAGTCAACTCTTTGCATGAGGTGGCCAAGTACTGGAGTTTCAGCTTCAGCATCATTCCTTCCAAAGAAATCCCAGGGCTAATCTCCTTCAGAATGGACTGGTTGGATCTCCTTGCAGTCCAAGGGACTCTCAAGAGCCTTCTCCAACACCACAGTTCAAAAGCATCAATTCTTCGGCGTTCAGCCTTCCTCACAGTCCAACTCTCACATCCATACATGACCACAGGAAAAACCATAGTTAAAAAACTGCAAATAGAACTATCATACCACCAAGAATCCCATGACTGGGCATACACCCTGAGAAAACCATAGTTCAAAATAACACATGTATCCAGATATTCACTGCAGTGGTATTTATAACAGCCAGAATGTGGAGATCTAATTGTCTATGGAAAGATGAAGTTGTATACATACATATATACAATGGAAGGCTCAGTTGTGTCTGACTCTTTGCTCCCATGAGCTATTATAGCCCACCAGGCTTCTCTGTCCATGGAGTCTTTCAGGCAAGAATGCTAGAGGAGGTTGCCATTTCCTCCTCCAGGAGATCTTCCTGACCCCGGGTCAAACCCACATCTCTTGGGTCGCCTACACTGGCAGGTGGATTCTTTTATCACTGCACCACCTGGGACGTGGCACCACCACTAAACAGAATGAAACAGCGTCATCTGTAGAGAGGTGGATGGGTCTAACGTCTGTCATATAGAGCAAAGTTAGAAAGAAAAAAATCGCATGTATTAAGACATATATGTGGAGTCTAGAAAAATGGTAGTGTGTGTGTGTGTTAGTTGCTCAGTTGTTTCCAACTCTTTGTGAGCCCATGGACCATAGCCTGCCAGGCTCCTCCATCCACAGAACTCTCCAGGCAAGAATACGGGAGTGGGTAGCCATTCCCTTCTCCAGGGGATCTTCTCGACCCAGAAAAATGGTAGAGATGAAGCTATTTTGAGCAACAGAGATGCAATGCAGAGAAGAAACATGTGGACACATGTGGGAAGGGGAGTGTGGGGCGAACTGGAGATTAGGATTGGCATACATACACTACCACGTTAAAATGGATGGGTAGTGGGAACCTCCTGTATGGTACAGGGATCTCAGCTGAGATGACACATTTGGGTGCAATGTGGGTGGAGGTGGGAGGGAGGTCCATGGTGGAGGGGGATAAATGTATACACACAGCTGATTCACTTTGTTGTTCAGCAGAAACTAACACAGCATGGTTAAGCATTATGTACCAGTAGAAAAAAAAAAAAAAGATTGAGGAGTGACAAAGAAAGGGGGAGTGAAACTGAGCAGGATCTTGTGGGGGTTCTGAGCAGGGAATCATTTCTGTCTCCTGTTTTTGGTTTGGAGGGAAGAGACTCCAGCCTGCATGACCTTCTCTGATTTCCAAAGAGAGATTCAAACAGGCACTTGCTGGGAAGGAGAAGGATGCAGAGATGGGAGGAACCACCAAGAAACCATGTGAGGCAAGATTTGAGGAACCAGAGAAGCTCATCAAGAGGAGGAGAGCGGAACTTCCCTGGTGGTCCAGTGGTTAAGAATTCACCTTGCAATGCAGGGTTCGATCCCTGATTGGGGAACTAAGATCCCACATGTCTTGGAGCAACTAAGGCCGTGTGTCCCAAATACTGAAGCCTGGGCACCACAACTAGAGTCCATTGCCTGAACAAAATATCCCATGTGATGCAACTAAGGCCCGATGCAGCTAAATAAATAAATAAATAATGATAAAAAGTAGGAGCCCCCCAGAGATTAAAAAGGAGTGCAGGCCCTGCACACACCCTAATCTTAACAGGAAACCCAGTCTTGAGCCATTGTTATAAAAATTCCTCAGTGATTCCTCCCACGTTGGGAGATTGTATTTCGATGCAGGAACCTGCTGGAACCTTGCCTGGCAAAGCAATAAAGCTAATCTTTTCTGCTTCACCCAGAACTGTCTCCGAGATTTGATTTGGCACCAGTGCACAGAGGCTGAATTTTCAGCATCACCTCAAGCCACAGAACATTGCTAATTACGACAGGGGGGACGTGTGTGATGGGTTCTGGGCCACTGACTAGGCTGTTCCCCTTGAGGACACAGTAATAGTCACCCAATCCCATGGCTACTCCCAAGGGGCTGAGGAGTCCTGGACTTGTTTGCCTTAGTTTCCCCATCTGTGCACTGGGGGAGGTGGATGAGGAAAGGGCACGTGCTTTGAGGTCAGACAGAAAACCAAGCCCTCTCTCTCTGGCTTGTGACCTCAGGAAAATCACCTCACCTTATCTTTTGGGCCTCAGTTGCCTTGTCTCTAAAGGGGAAATAAAAATTGTATCAAACTACAGAATAAATAGGAGGGTCCCACAGAACATGCTCTGGGCAGCATTATTGCCTGGACTCTCGACAAATGTAGGATGAAATGGGCAATGCCCCTGTGGAGCCCATACCTCCTGTCCTCGACTGCCCTAAAGGAAACAGGGTTTGCAGGGGGTCAGAGGGGAGCAGGCAGGACTAGGTGCACACACTAGGATGCCTTTTGGGGCCTCCAGGTGGCCCCATTGAGGCCCAAACAGCCCAGGCCTCCAGGGAATTAATTTGTCTCAGACACAACCAGCTGTGATTCGAAGCAGAAGCTGGCCATGCAACAGATATTCACCTTGGAGGCCCCTAAGGAACACGGTCCCCACCCCTATCCCCTTTCCTTTGGAGCCCAGCACAGTGCGTGGGTCGGGGAACAGGTGAGGCTGGTTCCTCTGGTGGCCCTGGAGCCTGGCAGAGCAGCCCCTCCAGACTCGTGGGTGCAGATGGAACACTCCTCACCTGGGTGCACAGGAGACCCAGCTGCCTGCAGCTCTCTTGGAAGCTAAGCGCTTCTGCAACATCCCTTCCCAACGGTCCCAAGTTCCTGGGTATCAACTGTGACTCTCAGTTCAAAGTCTAGTAGTTCCCCAGGAGGGGAGAGGTCTGCTTGGCAGTGCAACCCCTTGCTGGCACTGACTTCTGGCCAAATCCAAGCATTCACCTCTGCCCCAGAGGATGTTCCCAGGGATGGACAATCCTCCCAGGAACGAAGAAGGATGAGGAAGCAGCCCACAGACAAGCCTCCTGCAGCCCAGCTTCTACACTGAGAAAGCCATAGGTCTGGGGCCCACAAGGTCTCAGTCTCTTCCACAAGGCTGCAGTGGTGCAGAGAGACAGGTGAGGAGGATACACGCTTCCCCCTGTTCCAGCCCCCCAGGTTCACTGGTCTCACGGTGCAGCGCCCAGCTTCCTGGCCACCTCTTCCCCATGGCAACCATGAGACCCACTCATGGGGGCCATTCTCCTGCTGCTTCTGGATCCCCAACCTTTTGGGCACCAGGGATAACTTTTTCATGGAAACGAAGAAGGATGAGGAAGCAGCCCACAGACCAAGCCTCCTGCAGCCCAGCTTCTACACTGAGAAAGCCATAGGTCTGGGGCCCACAAGGTCTCAGTCTCTTCCACAAGGCTGCAGTGGTGCAGAGACAGGTGAGGAGGATACACGCTTCCCCCTGTTCCAGCCCCCCAGGTTCACTGGTCTCACGGTGCAGCGCCCAGCTTCCTGGCCACCTCTTCCCCATGGCAACCATGAGACCCACTCATGGGGGCCATTCTCCTGCTGCTTCTGGATCCCCAACCTTTTGGGCACCAGGGATAACTTTTTCATGGACAGGTTGGGGGTTGGGGGGGGATGGTTTCGAGATGATTCAAGCACATCACATCTATGGTGTACTTTATTTCTATTATTACATCAGCTCCACCTCAGATCATCAGGCATGACATCCCCGAGGCTGTGGACCCCTGCCTTAGAGCCTCCCCTTGCCCAGTCTCCACTCCAATTCCATGACGTGGTCACATTTATTCCTCCATCATCCAGATGAAGAAATCTGAGTTTAGGGGATAAAGTCACTTACTCCAACCCATCTAGCAGTAGGCCAGGGAGCTGAGATTTAAATTTAGGTCACCCCACCTGTCTCAATCACTGTTCCCCCTGGCCTAGCCTTCCAATGTCGCCACATTGAGACCAGGTTTAAGGCGGGAAGAGGGGGCTTGCCTGGGACTTGGCTCCCTGACAAAGTTTTGTCCACAGGCATCAGCATGCCTCTGGGGCTTCCCTGGTGGCTCAGGGGTAAAGAAACCACTTGCAATGCAGGAGACTAGCAGACAGTAGTTTGATCCCTGGGTTGGGAAGATCCCCTGGAGGAGGGAATGGCAACCCACTCCAATATTCTTGCCTGGGAAATCCTATAGACAGAGGAGCCTGGAGGGCTAGTCCATGGGGTCACAAACAGTCAGAAGTGACTGAGCAGGATCAGCATGCCTCAATGTCCAGAATCACTCCCCAGAAAACCCAGCCAGAAGGGGAGAGTTAGGAATGAGGTGTGCAGGGCTGGTTCATCCTGGCACTCACCAGGGCAACTTGGAAATGACCTTGTCCTATCACATCAAGAGGAGCTTGGGGGTCTATGAGAAGATGTGAAGATTCAGGCAGGCCCTGGAGAGCTAAAGCCCACTAGACCTCCCTCCTTGCCACACACACAATACAGGCTTCTCAGGCGGCTGTACAGAAGGTCTTCTGGAGGCGAAAAGACATCACACACGGCACCCCGGGAGTGTTCTGTCCAGTAGAGGGGTAAGGTAGGGACCTTCCTCAGAGAGGGCCAAGGACTTCAAAACCACCGTTTCTCAGGGGTCTTGTTCTGCCTCAGCTTCTCGAGAGTTGGGTCCTGTCCACCCAGCACTCCCAGGTCTCCACACTGCTGGAGCGGAAGCCTCAGTTCAGTCACTTGGAATCTTCCAGACAGGACCACGTTTGTCCTTACAGACAACAAAAGCCGCGTCACTCCCGGGGGGGAGGGGGCTCCTCCGGAAGCTCCCCTGTCCCTTCTTGGCCTCCTTCCGAGTCACCGCCACAACCCTGGGCAGGGGCCCCGGCAGGACTGTGTTTTCCGATGTAAGACACCGAGGGTTCGCGAGGGAGAGGCTCGCTGAGCGCCACCCAGCTGGCCAGAGCTAGGGCCCGGAGCCAACCACATCTGTCCGCTGCAGAGGCCGGACTCCCGACAGCAGGACAGACCTCCAGCCCTCTCCGCCCTCTGGCCTCCCCGGGGCGCCCTGGGGCCTCATCTGCCCGTTGCGCCGAGGGAGAGAGGACAGAGGAGAAAGTGCCCAGCAACTCTTCTGGATTCCCGGGGGCTGGGACGACTTGGTGGTGTTTCCCAAACAACGCCTTCTCCTCCGAGACAGAGAGGGCCGGACTCTAGAGGCGTCCAAAGAGTCCAGTCAGCATCTTTGGGTCGAGAGTCCCTCCGAGTTCGCCCCGGCCAGCGCCGCCGGCTGGCTGGCTCTGTCCCCAGTACTCCCGCCCCAACTAAGGGCCCCGAAGAGAACAAGGGGCTGGGGGCGTTTCCGCTTCGGTGGGACTCTGAGGAAAGACAGCGGGGTCCCGCCTTTCGGCGGCCGCTCCAGGAACCCCGGAGCTACTGAGAACCAGCGGAGGAGCAAACCTCGCGCGCGCGCGCCTCCAAGCGTCCCCAGAACCACTCTCCCGAAGGGCAGCCGGGCCTTGGGGCTCAGGAGCTCAGGCGAGCCCCACCACCGCGCTTCCCCCGAGGAGCGGCGTGTCCCGGACGACTCGCAAGCGGTGCCCTGGAACTTGCCGCCGCTCGGGCTACACCCCCGACGCTCCTCCCGCTCGGGCGCACTTACCATGCACCAGTCTCCGCATGTCTTGGTATCGAGCCCACAGGTGTGCGCTGGGCTCGGCGGCGCCGCCGGCCGGCGCCGGGGCGGGCGCGGAGCGCGGGGCGCCCGGGCAGTGGGCGCCGGGACCCGGGGGGCCGCAACCTGGGCAGGAGGGCGAGGACGAGGCGGCTCGCGGCCCGCCGTGGTCTCGGCGCGGCACCCAGCGCCGAGCGGCCGCCCTCAGCCCCGCACCCGCCA
>SJXQ01004425.1:248950-374068 GCA_006408695.1 Aepyceros melampus | reverse complement strand
GCCCGCTGCGCGCCGCCCGCGCAGCCCTCGGCCCTCAGGCCAGTCCGCCGCCCCTCCGACTGCGCGCCCGCCACGGTGGCCTCGTGCTCCCTCACGGCGGCCGGCCAATGGGCGCGGCGCGCGGAGCCCGTCCGCCAATGGGCGCGGCCCTCGGCCCCGGCGGGGCGGGAGGTCCCGGGCGGGGCGGGGCGGGGCGGGCGCCGGGCCCCTTCCCCCAGTCTCCCGAGAGGTCCAGAAGTCTGCGCCCCGCTGCGGTATCTGCTGAGGCCTTGGCGGCTCTTTCTGTCCTCCTCCCAGGAGGTCGGAATTCCTAAGAACGGCCGTCCCCGCGAGGCTCCGGACGGCCGGGGCTTGGAAAGGAGAGGGCCAGAGTGCTGCGGGTCTACCTGGGCCCCCCAGTCCTTCTCCCTCTCTGCTCCTGGGTCCTCCCGCCCCTTCCTCCACCTCCTGTCTTTCAGACCTCAGATCCTCCACCCCTTCCCCCAGTTCTGAAACCGGGGTCCTGTTCCCCGCCTCCGGCCCATGACTGGCTATGCCCGTCCGTTTCACTCACTTACCCAGAGAATAAAGAGTTCTTCCCGCGCGCTCCCTGGTGCCGGCCCCACGCTGGGTGAGACCTCGGGCCCCGCAGTGCAGCCGACCGCTCCGGTCTCTGTGCTCGCACAGGTGAACCCTATTACCGTGGAGCAAGGCGGAGGGCCGGGGCTACTGCGCCTGCCTGGTTCCTACCTCAGCAAATGGCCGCACCGACCCGCACCACTCCTCGCTTCCCCACTTGGCCCCCTCATGCTCTTCTAGCACTATCAACAGGATTTTTAACGAAATTACTCTTTCCTGCTGGGAACCACTCTCCACCCGCGTTTATTTCACTCAGATTCTTTATCTGAGTCTGAGTCCTCAAATATCCGTGTCCTGGACCTTGATCAGGCCTACCCTGCAGCTGGGGCCTTGGTGGAGAGCTGGCTAGCTAGACAGTTTCCTTGAGGTGCTCTCCGCGGTGGCCTCGCCGGCTTTAAGGGTGTGTGTACATTCTACTATTCCCTGCCCCTTGACTGAGGACCTACAGTGCCAGTCATGTGACGAGTGCTGGCACAGGATAGTGGAGGCCATAGGTGGGCTCGTGGGGGTGGGTGGGTGCGGCCCCCACCCCAGGGCCCCAAGTGAACTAGGTGTGTGCTGGGGCTTTGGCCACCTACAAGTCTCGTCTGGGTGGAAGATGGGCGCTCTGTGGCGTCCAGCCCGCAGAGCCACCAAGAGGAGCCAGAGTGGGCACCAAGCTGGTGTGTGCACATGGTTTGGTAGGGTTTGCTCCAGGAGAAGGCAGGTTATCCAGGCAGCAGCTTGGGCCTGGCAGCTCAGCAGCGGGCCCTGCTGTCTTCCAGAGTTGCTGCTTGATCTCTTTTCCAGCCTGTTTTTATATATTGTGTCTACATTACTAAACTCATTAATTCTAAGTTTTCGTTTGATGTTCTTAGATTGTCTAATAGTCTGGGAATAACGGTAAGTGCCCCATACAGGACAGTTTTTATTAATGTTTTAGTTGTTTGCCACAAGATGCTTACTTAGACTTTTGTCGAGCTAAAGTTCAGCTTTCAACAGTGCATCTCAAATCCTGTTATTTTTAGAAGTCTAGGCACCAGTCATGATCACGAAATAAATGCAAGGCGTTGGGTGTCTGTATTTTAGAGCATGGTGCAGTACACGTTTAGTAGTACATCAGTGATCGTCATCACTTCTCTTAGGAGTTTAAGAGAAAAGATGGCGGTGGCAGAGTAGGGGGCGCGGCCGCCAACTCTAAGTACCAGCTTGCACAAGGGAGGGCAGGGGGCGGGGCCGGGCCGACGCCACGTGGGAGGTCCCGCCCCTTGGCCCGCCCTGCCTCCAAGAGCAGAAGCGTCGGCGCCTGCTGAGCTCGGCCTCACCGAGCATGCGCACTCCATCACATTCTGATTGGCGGACCTGCGCGTCCCGTCTCACGCTTATTGGTGGAGGCGCCCCAGGTTCTGGGTCGGAGCTCAGCGTCCAGCTCCTTACCCTCTTCGGGCTCCACTGTTGACCTCGGTGGAGGCGGTACAAGACCCGAATTGAAAGGCAACCTGGCCGTCGGACTCAGCAAGGACGGGCAGGGCGGCTTTGGTTTCATCCGGGCGTTCCAGCGTTCGTTCCGCTTACCCTCCTCCGACGACCTTCTACGTCCGGCATGTTTTCCAGGACCCAGGTGAGGCGGGTTCTGCAGCGGGTGCCCGGGAAGCAGCGATTCGGCGTCTACAGGTTCCTGCCCTTCTTTTTTGTCCTCGGAGGAACGATGGAGTGGATCATGATTAAAGTGCGCGTGGGCCAGGAGACCTTTTGTAAGTGAGGGGTGCAGCAGCTTCCGTTTCATTTCAAGCAAGCAGGAGGCGGCAAAGGAACCATTTTGCTGGGAATATTGTTAGGTTGCAAACCTCTCATTCCGCTCAGCGCTGAGCTGCTTTAATCTTGCAGAAGGGCGAGTACCGTCTCCCTCAGTGGGGCGTAAAGATCCGCCTGGGCTCTCCTATAAGCGGGGCGACAAAGATACATTGGTGTTCAACCTTGAGACCTTCCCTGCACTTAGATGCGAGGGCACGTGACTGCACTCTGGACGCTGTCCTTTCAAGCCTGCCAGTGACACTGTTTGAGCCTAAGGAATAGACTTGCCCACAGCATTTAGAAGCGGGATAGGATATGTGTAAGCTCCTAATTGGCAAACCCTAGAGGGAGCTGGTCTGCCCCGCTTAAATACCACTGTCTTTACAGGCCAGAGTCATGGGTACCAAGGGCAAGCACTTTAAACAGAGTGCCTGGCATTGCTTTGCTGAGCACTAGCTCTGGATAGGCTAGTTCCCCTTCCAGAAAGACTTCTCTAACTCCTAGGCCCTTTCTGCTTTCTCCCTCTCAAGAAACACGATCACTTGTGAACTGTCAACTCTCATTTAAGAAAGAAATTAGTGGTTTCTAAAGGTACTTAATTCTTCTGTTCATCCATTCATTAATATTTAATGACCACCGATTAGAAGATAGAATAAGGCAGAGGGCTCCCCACCCCAGAAGAACACTAATGGGAGAGACAGATCATTCAGTTACTATTAAGCGTGATCAGTTCCGTGAGGGGAAAGTGGAGGGAACATGGGATTCCCCGGTGGGGCACCTGAATTGTACTGGGTGGTGCGGGAAGGCTGCCTGGAGAAGTGACCATGTCAGGGGGCTCCAAAGATTGTCAGCCAGATGAGGGAAACATTGGTGGTGTTGCAAGTGTCTTCTGCCAGTAGTAAGAACAAACTTGGTGGCCTTGGTGTGTACCTATGCTGTGTTTGAGGGACTGAAGCAGGTGAGCAGCGTGAAGGATGGTGTGGTTTAAAAGGTGCCTGGAGGGGCCACAAAGGGACCAGAGAACCAAGACTATATCCCAAAGGACTTAAGAGTTTTAAGCAGCAGGAGGTGAACATATGTGGTGAATGACTTTTTGTGGAGAGCAAACTGGCAGGAAGACTTAAGCTGTATGGTTGTCCAGGTTTGGGATGGTGGTCTAGACTAGGATGAGATGCCAAGAAGTGGATAGAGTCGACCCTCCAGAGGCAGTACTGATAAAGCCGTGGTGTTTGAGTAAACTCAGGAGATGAGTGGAGGCTTCTGGTGGGGCAGCTGGGGCAAGGGGGAACATAAGCAGAACAGTCCTGGGCTCCATTTTACATGTGCTGAGGGGGAGATGGTTATATAGATAGAAGGCGGATCTAGGCCACAGATCTAGGTTAGTGGGTCACTGACATGCAGATTGTGATGAAAGTTAGAGCATAAGCCCCAACATTTTAAGGGTGACTGAGAGTGGCCAGAGAGGCAAGGAGGGAAACAAGAAGGGTCTTTTATCATAGAAGACAGGCTGTTCAGGAAGTTCAACTAAGTGGGTGGGAGGTAAGCTGTCTCTCTATCAGGAGAGACTTGAAGATATGCAAATATTGATCAGGACAGAGCAGGTGGAGGGAGGCTGGATATACCCTGACCCTTGAGAAGGTGGGAGAGGATGGGATCTGAGCAAGGCAGAGTAGCTCTTGGAAGTCAGTGGGAAGAGTTCTTTACTGCCGATTTTTCTCTGTGTGCAGAAAGAGTTCACGCCCATTTCGGGTGAGCAGAGTAGGGTCAGGGCCATGGGTGAAGCAACAGGATTGTCAGGCATCATGGTGGACCCAGTTAGGTCAACACCCACAGTGCATAGCAAGCAGAGTGAGGCGTGGAGAAGGAAGGAAGTTGCATCAATCCGTAGCTGGGGTTTTGAAGGTGTATCAAGAAGCTGGTACTAATAAGAGGGAATTTCAGCTGGTTTGGGCAGGAAGAGAGAACAAGGAGCTAAGGAAGCTGGTAAAGATCCAAGGACAGAAAGGCTGCTAGAAAGGGAGTAGAGATTGCAGTCAGAACAGAAGGAATTTATTACTTCAGAGAAAACTTGCAAGAAGATGGCAGAAGTTGAGAAGTCAGGAAGATGAAGGAGACTGTTGCTTCCTATTTGTTGGGGATGGTATCACCTGGGAAGATAGCACAGGACAGGGTCAAGGAACCTGAGCTAAATGCCAGTGTTTTCAGAGACTGAAGGGTAGTGACGGACGGCAGATGCCAGGGAAGGCAGTGGCAAATGGCAAGGCCCCTGGAGGAAGAGGGTGGAAAAGCAGCAGCTAAGAACAAGGAGACCTCCCTCACCTCCCTGCCCTGAGTTCCTGGGTGTGACAGAGCAGCAGAGAGCTGTAGGGTTGGAAGTGCCTAAGAGAGGACAGTTAAGACATATGATTTCAGAGAGAAGTGAAATTGCTAAGAGCTGTGCTGTGACATGACCCTATCTTTGAGGACGCTGACTCTGACCCTGCTACTGAGAACTTTAACAGAGTCCTCATTTAAATCAAGTTGTTTTAGGCTGATTCTGGCATTAAACATTACTGTTGAGATTCAGGTGGTAGACCTAGACCACTGGTTAAATCACTCAGATAGGTATTTTTAATTCCAGTCTCTTAAAAAATCTAAATCAAATCTTTGTTTGATACAGATGATGTCTACCGCAGAAAAGCCTCAGAAAGACAGTATCAGAGAAAGCTGCAAGATGCATCAGAGGCTGAACTTCAGCAGTCAATAAAGTAAATATCAAACTTTACTACTGCTTTCAACTCCTTTTAAAATGTATTTTTCAGGTCTCTTGTTCTTACGCAGAACTGCCTTTATAAACAATTTTTTAGTTTTCCTGTCCCTGCTTGAATACTTCCCAAGTCACTGAAGGACAGCACTTGTGGGAAGATTATTTCCTACTGAAACAACGGAATCTAGTCCCTGAAACATTTCTTAAACAATTCAAGGATGAATTGGGATGCTTTTCAGTGTACCCTAAATTGTGAAGTCCTTTGTTTTAGGCAACCAGGGATAACCTAAGTTAATTTTTTGCTGAACTCAAATTTAAGGTCATTTAAATGAGGAAGACTATGCAGACTGCATTTCTGCCAGCTACCAATTGAACATTTTGCTACAATGCAAACACATCTTACTCACATTGTTGTGAACACCAACAACCCTTTCCCTTGTTGGACTCCACTAACATCAAGGACTGGACCTCTGTGAAGACTAAGGACCATCAGTCTTCACTACCCTCTGTGAGGAAGATGTTGCTTTCATCCAGCTGCTGAAGACAGTGCTCCTTCCCCCAAAAAGTAAATCTTCACAGCACTGAGCAACCACAGACTTGAGTTAAATCAGAGGCTCAGGCTATAGGAAGAGTTTGCAATCTGACCCAGAGAAAGTTTGGATTAGGTGGTAGAAAAGCAAAGGCATCTTTCCAGGCTTGGATAACCATATCCAACATCTTTTCAAACAAAAAAATATCTACATATTAAAGAAGACTAAGTTGCAAAATCATTTCTACCTATTCACTCATGAATAAAGAAGCTGATGCTTAAGGCCACACGGGTATGATCAAGTTAAAGATCTCTGCCACAAATACACTGAAAACTAAGATCATGGCATCTGGTCCCATCACTTCATGGGAAATAGATGGGGAAACAGTGGCTGACTTTATTTTTCTAGGCTCCAAGATCACTGCAGATGGTGACTGCAGCCACGAATTAAAAGACACTCCTTGGAAGGAAAGTTATGACCAACCTAGATAGCATATTGAAAAGCAGAGACATTACTTTGTCAACAAAGGTCCATCTAGTCAACGCTATGGTTTTTCCAGTGGTCATGTATGGATGTGAGAGTTGGACTAAAAGAAAGCTGAGCACTGAAGAATTGATGCTTTTGAACTGTGGTGTTGGAGAAGACTCTTGAGAGTCCCTTGGACAGCTGGGAGATCCAACCAGTCCATCCTAAAGGAAATCAGTCCTGAATATTCATTGGAGGGACTGATCCTGAAGCTGAATCTCCAATACTCTGGCCACCTGATGTGAAGAGCTGACTCATTTGAAAAGACCCGATGCTGGCAAAGATTGAAGGCAGGAAGAGAAGGGGACAATAGAGGATGAGATGGTTGGATGGCATCACCGACTCAATGGACATGGGTTTGGGTGAACTCCAGGAGATGGTGATGGACAGAGAGGCCTGGCATGCTGTGGTTCATGGGGTCACAAAGATTCGGACACAACTGAGTGACTGAACTGAACTGAAGGAATTTAAGTCAGTTCATTTATATTAGAACCAATTTAGTATAAATAAAGAGCCACTCACCACTCACCTCATTAAAGCACTCCTGAGACACTGCTCAGACATGGCTTGAGTATGAAGACCAGTGATGACCAATAGCACCTGGGGGAGGAAGGTAGTCTTCACTTGCACTTTTGTCACAAGAGTTCCTGGTAACCCTAAACCTCATGGTTATTTTAATGACTATACTGTTGCACAATACATTTAAATTGTGGCCTAACTCCATTTTTCACCCCTGGCCCCAGTTTTAGAAGTTTGATACTTTGTACATACATAAATATGTAGCATATATGTAATATATAAAAATATACCTTTTACAAAGAGAAGTTGTAAATGCTAGTAAAACCGTCAGCTACCTTCTGTGTCTGCTGTGGTTTCCTTCCTGCTTCCATCCCAGAAACAATATCCAGCCTGAAATTTGTGCCTAACTTCCATAGAGTTTTCCTCATCATCTTTTTAAAATACAAGTATTGGAGTGCTGATTTAAGACAACAAACCCTTGAAGATGACACAACAATGTCTGACTTCAAGGGAAGTAGACTAGCAAAGCAATTACTGTATTAAATTGAATATACTTTCAAAGCACATAATTTGGATGGTACAGAACTAATTTCTGTTAAACCATTGTGGAGGCTTTTAACTTTGCCTCAATTTTTTTAAGCCTTCTACTAAAGGAATATGACTATGCACTTAGCAGACACTAGGGTTATTTAAGGGAGCCGTAATAGTTTAAAGAGCAATGCTCTTATAAGCAGCTTACAGAAGTGCAGTGCCCCCTACTGTGAACTACACTGACAAAGAACTTACATTTAAAAACCAGGATACTTTAGGATGACAAAAATCTAATTAGCATTTACTGCTAGAAGTCGATGTCCACTGGGGTGCTGGGGGAACTACCTGGGCTTTGAAACTTCAGTTTATCATCTGAATGGATAGGGAAAGGACCCAGGCACAGAGTAAATACTCAGTAAGGGAGGGCTCTCTGTGTTCATCTAGCAGTCCTGTTTTGGAAATCTTGCCTGCATCTCTGAAGTTATAGCAATTCAATTAACCTGTTTTTAGAAGTTTGGATTTTTCACACTGAGTTACTTTTCTTTAAAAAAACAAAAAAATACACTTGGACCACGATGTTTTTCCAAAGAATCTCTCTCCTAATCAGGTATGAATGCTCTTTAGCCTTCACACATTTATGCGCAATCCACAAGACGTGCATCTATTTGGGGGATAGAGTCTATAACTTTGTTCAGGTATGAACTTTCATTCAGCTAACCTAGCAGACTTCTGAATGAAGAGGAAATAGAGTAATACTTAGCAGTATTGCTCAGAGTATGCAGCTGGAATGTTTAACTATATATCAACCATCCTTCACAGTATGTTCATGACCACAGATGGCAGTACAGCCCTAAACTCTTAGGAGAACAGAACCACAGGGATTTGCAAAGTGATATTAGAGGAAAACAGTTGGTTGATTTTACCAACACCGTCTGTTGGAAGTGTGGAATCACCGTCTGTTGATTTTACCAACACCCTTCAATAAGCAGAGGAAAGCATTTCTGGACCATTTGTCTTCTCTGGTCACACACCTACTTGAAATGGGTTACAGTGATTTAGGTACAGGACGTGCTTCCTTACCTTCTGCTGTCAGTTAACAACTCGCTCTGCTACTTTAACTCCACCTTTGCTGAGGATACATAAGGGATCCCTGACTCAGTCTGAGAGCTGTGGCATGGGCACATGAGGCTGCGGCGTGACTATACTTGGCTCTTGTTGTTAATGCAGGCTGAGCCCTGGACCAGGGTCGGGACACTGACTTTTGCCTGTACCCGAGGAGTGCTTTTCCTTTAAATTGGCAGCCGTATCCCTGTCAGCATAAAATCAAGGTTTGCAGGAATTAAACCTGCTTGAAACTAAACATCTGTCTGACACAAGCTTTAACAGAACAACCAAACCTGGTTAATCCCAATCACTTTGCAAACTCCATTTTTATTTGGATTAAAAAGCTTTAGATGAACAAACATATGATACATACATATTATAAGACTAGTTACCACTTGAACCCTTTTTGATACAGAAGTTAGAATAAACCAAGTTTTAATCAGGTCTGAAAATGTTCAAATTCAAAAGTCAACACCACCAATTTGGAGATTTTACACAAAGAAGAGTACCCTCTTAATTCTTCCTCATAGGAAGAAAAGGAGGAAGGCGGTTCAAAAAACAAAAGCAATTCAAGGCCTTTTAAATCAGTTAGCTGACATACTGTTTTAAACCTATAGGTCTTTCCCCCCACATAAACAAAATTCTTTTCCACATGAACTTACATTTTGAAAACATTTAGGCTATTATACTTTCTAAGCCATATCACTACGGTTCCTAAAGCTCACAGAAAAAAAAAAAATGTATAGTTCACGTGTACCTTTTAAAGTCCATACATTTTTTTCCTTCTTTTTGGAAGATGGCTGACCTCAAATCTTATATCCTAAAATATTAACTGATAGTCTCCAAGTCAATATACAGAAAGACATGATTCTAAAATAAATACATAGAATTTAAAAAACAACAACAACAAAAAACTTACTCAGGGCCTGCCTTGTGGCCCTGCCTTAAGGAAGCCCCTGGCTGGATCTACGGTTCCACAGCACCTCTAGACACTGGGAAGGAGCCTGGAGGAGGAGTGCTCTGGCCTCTACTGCCCCACATAGCCCACAGAGAAGAGTTTTTAGAGGCCTCCCGAAAGAAGTCTCTTCCAGACCTTAAAACGGGAAATAAGATGGGTGCATGAAATAAATAAATAACTTAACCAAAATTAAATTTCGGGTTCTTTGGTGTAATTCAAGGATGCCTAGAAATAAAATAATCTGATTGTATTATACAGTCCATGATGAAATGGCCCAAATAACCAGGAACTGAAGATTTCTTTATCTGATTCAGTTGAACAATAAGGTACTGACATACTACTGCAAAACATTTCTTAAAATTCAGAATTATTTAAAATACTTGATGCAAATTGAGATCCAGTGGTTGACTATAAGTAATTAAGATATAAGGACCTTCTGTATTTAAAGTATCTAGATACAAAGAGACTTTTTTCCATTCTGCACTCTTTTGTCCTCATGATTTAGTAAGAATAGTGATTAAATATCCAGGTATTGATTAATACCAGATTAAAAGAAAAAAGTATCCTCTGAGAATCACTCAATTTACAAATAGCAATGGAAGCTTCGCTACAATGGCAACCATCTTGCTACAATAAGGCAGGTTTCAAAAATGCTGACTGAAATACTATTCCTCGTTTGATGCTTTACACCTGTCTGAGCATTATATACTGCCTCCAATTGTTTTTTTCCAGGATCATATAAGAGAGACAGGGTCATCAAACCTAAGTGTTTGGGATCTATAAAGTTCTTTTTAGTAAGCATTTTCTGAAATTATGAGTCCCTTCTGAAATTCAAAAGCACAAGCTACATTTTAAAATTATTTCAGAAAATCTTAAAACTTCTGGTTGAGAATTACAACCTGAAACTTTGAAGGAAAAAAGAAAAAAAAGCCACATCTGATGAAATAAAGCATACTAAAACATATTTGCTTATGCAGGCAATCCAGCCTCTTACAATTATGCTTCTGAAACAGCCCATATCCAGTTAATGCACTCCCCTCCTAAGTTAGGTGTTATGTTTAATAAATCACCCTCCAGCACACCTCAATACCTTCTTCAAGATGAACTTCCATTGTTTCAGTGTAAGAGATTTGAAGTTTTAAGTCATCTTAACATGTATAGGCATAAGTTGTGAATTCATTATAAAAAGATCAAGAGTACCCTTAAACTTACCTGCCAAGACTAAACATAACTCAGGGTTGTGCACATGTTCTGCAAAGATAACTAAAACTACAGATGTCTAACTCAGAGCAAGAAAAAGTGCCTTCTCCCTCCAGGTGTCTGGGAGATGCACTAGCTACAGAAGACTGCACACAGCTAACCAGATTTCTCAGTTACGAGACCAAATGTGCCATGTCTGTCAAGCAGCTATCAAGTAACTAACAACCTTTTACTTTACCTGGAAGAAACAGTTTTTGCAAAAGTGGCTTAAGATATTTAGGCACATGAAACAGACACAAGTACACCTCCCTTCTCTAAGATGTAAACTAGGACCAACTTCACATTTCAATGTCAACTTAAACTAATCTGTAAACTCTTTTGTATGTGTTTTTTTTTTTTTCCCATTTTGTTTGTTATTTAAAAAAAACAAACAAAAATACCAACCAAAAAAAAGAAAAACAAAAACCCCAAGCCAAGACAAAACCTCTGATGGTTTCAGCTCTATGGCAACAAGTAAAAAGGTAAAACTCCAAGTCTAAATATACAACCAATTATGAAACTGGTTTTAAACGAAGGAAACATATGCAAAAAAAAAATCTTTGTGTATTTGATAAAGTCAACTTAATATAACAAAACAAATTGAAATACCTTATTAAAAGTGTCCTTATATAAAAATGGCCTTGTGATGTACAGTAAAATGCAATAAAAATTGTCATCCTTTTTATCTCCCCCCACCCCCAGTAACTAAAATGGCTACTGTTCCACAAAACTCTTTATGCTTCTATAAAAGAAACGTAATTGACGTGATTAAAGGTTTTCTAGATTGTATGCTTGGCGAATGTTGAGGGTGTCTCGGAGCATCGATCCCGAAGGCGCCACAAAGCATCTGCCATGGTGGTGTGGGCCCCTTTACTCTTTAGCCAGTGAGAGGGAAGGCGGCTCTCCTGTTCTTTTGACAGATGGACATCACGTCTTCGAGCTGAAAATGTCAAGTGTGGACAAAGAAATGTAAACATCAGTCCTGAGGTCTGATAGATTTATTGAAACGTGAAACATTGCTATTTATTAAATATTATGAAATTAACTGCAGAATATTTCCCAGAAAATTTCATATATTGTTTTATGCATCTTTTTTTTTTTTTTTTTTTTTTTTACTTATTTGCCACACACACAAGTGAAATGCTGGCATGCATACTTGCATGGCACTGGGGTCTTAGTTTCCTGACCAAGGATCGAACCCATCCCCCTGGAGTGGAAGTTTGGATTCCTAACCACTGGACCACCAGGGAATTCTCTGACATCTTCATTTTTAGAAAACTATTTTACTTAGTTATAAGACAACCTAGCCAAGGATGTCTCATTTCATGCTTTACAGTTTACAAATTTTCTAATTTCTAACAGTTACTTCACAAGAGCTGCATAATGTAACAAAATTACTAGAACTGGGAACATAAGAGCTGCACAAACAGCTAAAAGATCTCACTGCTAGTATTTCTGCTGTAAGCACTTGTGATATTTAATAACTTTAATACTAACAAAAATTCCTAAAAAGGTAAATGTGAGGAAAGGGAAAACTATCTATTACTCTTAAAAGAAATCAAATGATCGAATCTGGCTTAGACATGAAGGATGAATTGTTGATGCTTAGTCGTCAAGTCATGTCTGATCCTTTTGTGACCCCAAGGACTATAGCCTGCCAGGCCCTCTGTCCATGGGATTTCCCAGGCAAGAATACTGGAGTAGGTTACCATTTCCTTTTTCAGGCCACCTTCCTGACCGAGATCAAACCTGCATCTCCTGCATTGGCAGGTGAATTCTTTACCACTGAGCCACCCGGGAAGCCCCTGAAGAATGGATGGAAACTTCCGAATTTCTTTGGAAACTGGCAAGTTATTTCAGTATGTACTGAAAATATGTTAAGCCTGCTGAACTAATTGAGTAACTTGATAGATTAGAAACATGTCTTCCAATAATACTTTTATCTTTTTAAAAAATTGAGATGAAATAATTTTTAATTTGCCCAAATGCATCTATGCTATGCCCAAATGCCTAAAAAATAGTTGAAAAAATTCAGAATATACTTATTGAGATAGCATTGATGTTTATGATAAAATGAAGC
This sequence comes from Aepyceros melampus, assembly GCA_006408695.1. Taxonomy (NCBI): domain Eukaryota; kingdom Metazoa; phylum Chordata; class Mammalia; order Artiodactyla; family Bovidae; genus Aepyceros; species Aepyceros melampus. The sequence goes on along the minus strand of SJXQ01004425.1, from coordinate 361,445 downwards.
TTTGAAACTCAGCAAAAGAAAAAAAAATTTCAGTATGTGATATCAATATACAAAACTGCAAATGGTTCAGCTAAATATACATTTTACTTAAAAAGGCCTTCCTCAGGTTTGGTTCCAGATCACAATAAAGCAAATCGCATTGTTTGTTTGTTTCCCAAGTGCAAGTAAAAGTTCCATTTATTTATTTTTTTTATACTATACTGTAGCCTATTAAGTGTGTAATATAGCATCAGGTCTAAAAAAGCAACACAGGTACCTTAATTTTAAAAGACTATATTGCTAAAAACTATCAGCTATCATCTGAGCCCTCAGCAGGTTGTAATCATTTTATAATGGTAATGTCAAAGACTATTGATCACAGATTCACCATAACAATTATAATAATAATGAAAAAGTTGGAAGTATCGTGGAAATTACCAAAATGTTAACACAGAAACACAAAGTGGCCACATGCTATTGTAAAAATGGTGCTGAGAGACTTGCTCATGGGGGTGCCACAAACTTTCAATTTGTAAAAAAAAACAGTATCTGAGAAGTGTAATAAGGCAAAGTGCAATAAAACAAGGTATGCCTGTATAAGAACAATGGATACTTATCCTGTAACATGTCAACAGCAGCAACAGGACTTTGATAAAGCATAGATTTTGAAAAAGCTTCTTCAGAAAGACCTCTCCTTACCTGCCAGAGTCTGGTCCCACTTGCTAATGCTGTTGGACTCAGCACTGAGTCCTTCAATGTATTTTAGGTAGGCCTCTGAGTGGAGAAGCCGTTGGGTCTTCGGTGGGGGGCCACAAACATGGGTGTTGTTGGCTGCTGTATGACAGGGGGGCCAGCAGGATGTGGGCCAGGATATGGAGGTGGTGCCTGCTGCCCTGGAGGCCCCAGAACACCTACCTGAAAGAGCACAGATACAGGGTCAGGAGGGAAAAAATACTCAGCCCATACTCTGAGAAAAAGGGTAACTTGAATTCTGTTGAGTCCTAGAAGATCCAATTTGGAGGCTCACCTGCTGTCCATACGGACTTCCACCTGGCGCTGGAGTCCCTACCATAGGGGCCACTCCTTGGTTCATGACACCTATAATTCAGAATTACAGGCACAATTAGAGGTTCTGGGATAAGAAGACTGAAAAACTGTCTGATAAGAACTGTCATTTAAAATGCAAACCTATGATCACTGCCCTGAGTCTTTGTGGACAGGAAGCCTAAGCACCCAAAACAGGATGTAGCATCATATAGGAAATTCATGTTCTGTTGTTTTCTAAGTACTCTAAATACAAAGCTAGGAGAGTTGGTCAGATATACATTAATTACTCATGGCTGAGAAATAATTTGAACTCTGCAGAGAATTCTAATATTTCCCTAGGTAAGCTATCGTCAGAATGCAACTCTATTTTCAAGGCCTTTATCTTTCAACACGTTTCCAGCACCTGAAGCCCATGTTTAATTTCGGCAGTAAGAGCACTGCAACCAGGCTCAGCTGTATGCGGTGTGTTGGGACAGGGGCCTAAAGGAAGAGGTTGTGCAAGTATATGCTTCAGTGGCCTTTGTGGAGGCTGGAGAGACACTCCCGCTGTCCCTTCAAGGCTATCAGCACTCTGGGGATTCTGACTGGAGTCACTGATGTTGGCAGAGAGGGGACACTGCCCTCTGAAAGAGCAGCACTTTGAAAAGGGATCATCTGGAAGCAGGGCAGCCCTTGGTGCTATCACCTCAAATGCAAAATGACAAAGGGAAAGAGAAAGATTCCATGGTCTCACTACACTTGGTCTTTGTATAAACTTCTCCTGGTGACTCCTCACAAGCAATTCTGTCTCATACGTCCTGGTTGATAATAATGTGATATCCTAAATTTAGCATCTGGGGCTATTTTAATCTCAGGATCATCCATTTTCTAGTCTCATGAAAACAGAGAAACAGGCAAGGGACCCAGTTCGCTAAAAACTAACAAACTATTAATACAACCAAAACCTTGGTGAGATGTTGTTTAAACCTCAAACAAGTCCAGCTAGCTGCATAGAAGGATGAATAAGAGCTAGCTTTGTATTCTACAGTTTCTCTGGATTCAAAACGGTGTTATTTTGACCAGGCAGAACTGACTCACTATTCTAAGGTTCAGAATTGCTAAATATCAAGAAGTATTACACATCTTTTAAAGAGAAAACAGTAAGTGAAAACAAACTTTCTGTTTACAAAGCAGGGATTTTGATATTCCAAGGGCCCAGAAGGGTACCTGGACCATAAGAGTAGGATCCTAGCGATGATTTGTGAGTGAGTGAAGAGGCTGCAGTGGGTAAGTTGCTAATCCAGCAACATATTATTAACCCCTGCACCCCAAGCCTACCAGGACACTCACGCACTTTATATTTCAAAACACAGGGGGGGCTCCCTGAGCTGTCTGTATCAATCATTGCAGGGCAGCACAACCAAATCAACTCCCTTTGCTTCCTGGTTACAAATGCCATGCCGTGGGGCAGCTGGTGAGACTGTGGGCTGACTCACCAAAGGAGTTCATGAAACTTCCTCTCCTTGAAGCCGGGTGGGACATGGGTGGGTAGACACCAAGAGAGGTTCTTCCCTGTCTCCCTGCCATCAGGTATGTTATGCTTTCTTCAAATGCATTTAGAATCTAGAGAAGGGGGACAGGGAAACATCTGTCCCCCAATACCCACCAAAAAACCAGTTACCTAGAGGGTTCTGGACTTAGGTGTGGTTCCTACCAAATAACACACACACCTGGGGGTCACCTCCAGCCTCGTCTGACTGCTCAGTCACTCTATGCCAAGGGGACAGGGCACAGAATTAAAGCCAACTCTACCTGCCACAGGGGCAACCCATTTTATGACTGACACTTATAGTCCAACTCACTCACAGTCCACCACTTCCATAATGAAACACCCACTCCCACAAACATTTCTTCCTTTGGTTAGGTCTGCATCAAACATTTCTGGGCATTATGGCCATTTTCTAAGCAACACTCACATCACAGAGTGCCACTGGAGACGCTAGGCCAAGCCACCAGGTTGGCTCACCCTATGTGCTGTGGGGCACACCCTGTGAAGCATCATTTGGAACTCTTCATAGCTGCGGGATTGGTACAGCCAAGACTGTTATAAGCAAATCTAATGTTTCTATATTCTGTCATCTGGGCCAGGTCTTTAGCTAATATTTTGGATAATAGATCACATGCTATTCCAAGTCATCCTAAGGCCACTTTCCCTCCAACTAGATTATGTCTAAGGGTTAGTTTTTTTTTTTTTGCATATGATGGGAACTGGTGATTTTTCCTTTCATAATAATCTTTCAATTTGCTAATTAATTATAAAGTAAAACTGTACCTATTTCTGAACTCCATTTATATGTTTCTATATGACATAACTTCTGGGCTTCTGCTAACAGACGAACCAGTGTCTACAGTTACCAGGGTGGACTATGCTGTTCTTTAAATGCTATGTCATGCTTCTTCGAGGACTCAGACACAGAAAACCATTTCAGTGCAAGTTCTTTCTCTCCCTCCTTTCTGTTCCTAGGAGGACTGACTGAAGAGTTTCTGAAGAGTCCTACATTAGCAACTCTGTAATCCCCTTAGAGGGGAGGTGTTGTTTGAAAAGCAAAAGATGGAGCAAGGATTCTATACAAAAGACCCTCTGAAATAAGAACTGAACCAGAGGAAGAAATGGACTCAGGAGCAAAAATTGCTTTTCATATGTGACTCTGAACTAGCCATTTGGGAAACTTCATTCCCTAGAGCAGACCATGACTGTCTAGGCTGTGTCTGCTTTCTGAGGATATGCCGAACTGTCTGAGGGGTTCCAGAGCATGCCTCTTGCCCCCTATCTGCTGAGTCTAGTTTCTGTCATGTGTCCTGTGCTGCTGCTAGGCAGCCAGTGCTCAAGGGCACAGGTGCTGAGCCACCTACTCAACACACAGAACAGGTCCTGTGGCTGACATCTCTGGGGTTCTCAGTGAGGGAAGGCCTGCCCACATGGGCAGCAGGTACCTCCTGGAACAAATGGCTGAGGGAGGAAAAAGAGTATGAAGATGAGATTGGTGAGTGAATGAGGATGAAGTTCTTACCCGGTGGTGGGATGCCCGGGAGGCCGGGCACACCTTGCGGAAGATGGTGGGGTGGAGGCCCCCCAGGGTGAAGTGGCTGCATGCTGCCCATGCTAACAAGGCCATCAACTGGGCCCTGCAAAGGTGGAAGGCCTGGCGGATAGCCACCCATCATGCCTTGAAGGACACAACAAATTTCAGACATGCATCAATAACATGCAACATGAACTAAGTAATAACAACCCCCCCACACATGCACTACTAATGAATAAAGCGCCCTTAGTACTGCATGATATAACAATTAGTGCAATTATTTTGTTGCAATAATGAACAAAATAAAACATTACAAATATGAAATATATTTCTGGATGAATTAGTACTTAGTATATTATTATTGTAGTTATTCTCCCTGGGATAAATACACTGCATGTTTTCAGTTAAATAATAAAGAGAAGTAGTAACAGCCTTCCCAAGGTCATGATTACTGCAAGTTGTTCAAACAGAGTGGCCAGTTCTGTCTACTGCGGTTCTCCTGAACAGTATACACTCCACTATGCCCACACTCATATGCCTATCGCGGGCACACATGAGGGAAACTGAAATGGAGGAGATGAGGCGCACAGCCCTGGTCACAAAGCATGGTTCTCCAGCACGGGGGGAGGTGGGCAAGAAGTTGTCAAGACTTCTGTGTCCATTCCTCCTCCCTTCTAGCCCCACCACTGCTGGTAAGAATGGAGCATGCTTGAGCTTGAGCTGGGGAACAGCTAAGAGTCATCACAATGACTGATGCTTCATCTTTAGATTTCCAAACATGATAAAAAAAGATAAAACCTCCCCCCCTCCCCACCCCCCAAGCCAACCTAAGCCCAGGTCACTCAGCAGCTTGTGCGCAGACCTTAGGAGGAACAGCTGGAGAATCAGGCTCTGCTGACATGAGAAAATGCCAATTGTCATCATTGTCTCCAAGCGCACAAATGTCCTCACAGACCTTCAGTTAACAGGGAATATTTTAAAGGAGGTACAGAATTTTTCTGAACAGAGGTTTTCATTCCTTTATTTTCAAAATGCATCGTCACAATACAAAATACTTTCTGCTAGCTAGGGAAGAATTTCAAGAAACAAGTATTTTTTGGCCAAAAGACTGAAAAGAAGAAAATTTCAAAATGTCAAAGACTCACCTATCAAAAGAACTTTAAAGCCACAGACATTTTTTTAATCAAGAAAAACAAATTGATTTTTTCTGGGATTTGAAATGATCACAATGAACAAAACACAAGGCTCCCCCCAAAATGCAATCATCTTTGGTCACAGCTTCTTGCACAAAGGGAGCATTGAGAAATTGGTGCCAAACCTCATTTTTATATAATTCTTTTTGTATTATAGAGGGGGTTCTAGATATAGTGGAAAACTGCAGATTTTAAGAATTTTACTTTTTGACTTTCTCTGAAGAATTGTTTGAGAGGTATTTATTTTTAGTCCTTTGATGCTATAAAATTACTGAAAACTCTTGAGATTGATTCAGCTTGCCTCATTGGTCATATCTAAGCTAAGAAACCTACAATTACACAAATAATTAAAATAAGTTTTAAATACCAATACCTCTGTACATAAACTAGGACTATGAATTTCCTTTTTCTTAAAGTAGAGTTCAGAGAGTGAAGAACAGACACCATAATCTTACTTATGAGGAGATGCAACACTACCAAACTGTCTTTTAACCATTTCCACCAGATAGTTTTTAGGGATAAGTAGGTGGGAATGTAAGAATGTTAGGAGGCTTTGCTTTCAATTACAAAAGCCCATCTGAACGCAGCCTACATAGGCTGTGGTTGAAGAAATCATGAGAACCGAAAGACATGACACTTGTCTTCATTAAACTGTACTTTGGCATTTATTATCCCAGTCACATGTGTTCAAATGAGCTTCAATGCTTGTAAGCAAAGCTGGTCTCAGACAGCAACAAGGCTAAGAATCAGGCACTATGCAACCTGTAAACCCATGAAAAAAATCACCCTCTTAGCGGCAAAATTCCTGCTGTGGACCAAAGACTGGTTCCTGAAGAAAATGCTTGCCCTGCACTCCCATGGCCCAGAGGTCTGGGCACCATATGCTTAATAATGGAGCACGGGCTTTCTGGAATGGGGGCCCGCCCTCCTCACCCATCAGAGTTCTATGAAGTCATTCCCCAACAGGGAGCTAAAATGCTGCAGCTGCTGTTTTTTTAAATGTTTTTAGCTGTTTCAATTCATTTTGTTCATGTGTCCCTGGGCTTTTTAGTCAAGGGCACAGTGCTAGAATATCACACATCAAATAGAACAAAAGAGAATGTTAATGAGGGAATTCTAACTTTCAAAGTCCCCATGTTCAAGGTCTGATTTCTAAAAACCACTGGAACCCCATTAACCAAAATGGGCCATGGAATAGAGCAGGCGATTATGAGATTTGTTAGATCAACATCAGTTACACTGAGAGTACTGAAAGCCATGATTCAGATGTGCTTTGGCGAGTGCAACTGCTGAGTTCAGCGATAGTGCATCTGAGAACTTGCCATCACAAAAGGTAGGAGCAACAATGGAAAAGTTATCCTATGCTACTCTGCCTTGAAAAGCAAAAAAAAAAAAAAAAAAAAGCAAAAACAAAAACAGCATCCCAATGAGCTTGTCTTGAACAACACTATCTTGGACTCCCTGCAAAAAGGTCAGACTGCTTGCTTAAGAAGAAACACAGTTTGGATAGACCTCACCAGGCTTAGAGAGATCACAAAAGAGGGACCTGAGAAGCGGTCTGCAGGCTTCTCATTGGAGACATGTCAGACAAGAATATTCAATTCAAGAATGGCCAATTTTGCCATGGCTACCAGAACCGAGACAACACACACAAGCAAACCACATTCATCATTTTCTTTTTTTTTTTGAAAAATATGTGACTGGGATACTAACAGAAAATGCAGTTTAATGTAATTAAATAGAAAAGCATTACAGAGTGGGCACAATGAATTGAATAAGGACTTTGTATTCTACTTAGCAGTCATGCACATTGGTGACCAAGAAAGGATTTATAATTCATTGTCAAAAATCCTTTTAAATGGTCAGTCTTCTAAAGGATGGCTGCAGCAGAACAAGGCAAACTGAATACTGGGATGAGACGGGAAAATCATCATCTCCTAAAGACTAGTTTTGTGTTTCCTCTTGGGAGTCCCTCCAGAACAGAATCCAGGGTCTGTTTATATTTTCTGCTTAGAACTCTATCCAGAGCAGTCTGGGGTGTGGAATATCGCCAGACCATGCCCACAGCCAGGGGAGAGCTGCTCTCTACCAATTCCCAGGGTTGGGCCCAGGGCCCATTTCTGGGGCAGAGGGGAGGCATTGCCCATAAGGGAAAGGCGATATAAGGACAACATGGATGATTCAAACTCTGAATCTGTCATGAGAAGAGCCTAGAGACTGTGGCCTACTCCTCATTGGAGAAAAAAAAAAAAAAATGAAGGAATTTCTTAAAGTGGAAAAAAAAATGGTCTTAGCTCCTGTTTTTACCTGCAACAGGTGTCAACTGCTGATTGAGCATCCCCATTGGTGTTGGTGGTGGCACCACCCCCATGAGAGCCCCCACAGGGGCGCCTGCTCGGGGAGAAGCACTCGGCTGCTGTTGCTGTGCTGCTCGCTCTCTCTCCTGCTGCTCAGCAACTTTAGCTGCCCGCTCTGTAAAGGCATTTCAGATTTTCAATTCTGTTTTTAACCCAGGAATTCAAAATACCATCCATTGCATTCAACAGGACTAGTTAAAAAAAAAAAAAAAAAAAAAAAAAAAAACACAGGCAACAGTTCTGTCTCAATGGAAGGAACAGTAGATGACTAGTCTCAACACAGGAGGAGTCGGGCCGATTTCATTGGTAACCTAGAGTCCAGCTTTCCTATCCCATCTTGAGAACTGGTCTGCAAAGATTTCAAGAATGTTAAGACTGCAACACACATTCAGAAAGCACAGATTTTATTTAAAAACGTCACCAGCATAACCAACGTGGTTAATCTCACAAGGCACCCTGAAGATGAGAAGCGCTACCATTATTCTAGTATTAATAGCATTACAAATTTTAAAAAAATTTCAACATGAAGCAATTCCATGGCCCATTATAATTTTTGGCACAACTGTTACTTACTATATTTTCCTGATATGTTGCACCCAATTTTACTAAGATTTGAGGACTCTTGTCATTAGTGTCATGGGGTTTAGCAGCTGAAGAAAATTAACTCTGTAAGGGAAAAGTAGCTTACTGCCTCCTCCACAAGGTTTTAGGAAAATAAATGCTAATTTGTACATTCTAATGAAGAGGTCATGTTTAATAAACCCCAAGGGGAAAAAATGCATGATACTCTAGGCTACTATCATCAGAAGCAGGAAATAATATGTACACACACATGAAGCAATGGACAATGTACAGACAGAACCAGGTTTCCTGAAGCTGAGTTCAATACTGACCATAAGTCATCCTAAATCAGCAAAAGTTTCAGAATTCATACTTATTTCATCCAAAATGCGAGAGGAGCATTAGCTTGTGTGCCAGTTCTGGGCTGTGGAACATCCTTGCTACACCCCTCACTCCTCGGAGTTACTCTTTCTGCATCTCCATGGCCAGTAGCCCCAACAATCACAATTCCCAGTCTTTTCGGGAGCTGCCAAGGCTGGACACTGACTAGCAAACTCTAGAAATGTGCATTACCAAAGCTCTCACAAAAAAGGTTGACTTTGCTTCACCGTTCATAAATAGGAAATCCTTTCCACTCCTCACATGGACAAATTGAGACTGGGAGACAGATAGTGACTTGTCCAAGAATACAGAGAGAACCAGCAGTAGCCCTGATTTCCTGGCATCAAAATCCAACTGCCACAAGTTAACCCTCCAACATGGAATCAAAAGGCTACCGCTGGCTGATATAAGGAGGGGGCAGACAGCTCACAGTCACATGGCTTTAAAGAGCATCAAGAAGCAACGGTTCCAGTCCTCCTTTGTGTAAGAATGTGAAAGTCAAGCAAGTCAAAGCTTCCTTGGCTGCAACAGTTACCTGCAGAGACTCGTCATCACTCACTATACTGTCCCAGTGTACAGATCCTCTGTGCAGTGAGCATGAGGGACAAAGGCCATTTTAACAACCCATTTCCTTCAACTAGCATTTAAAAAACAAAACACAACAAAAAAAGTGAGACACTGATGACCTAGACCCCCACATTAAGTTCTCATATTTTCATTACACAAATTAAACAGTAAAATGGGAGAGCAAAAAAATGAAGTTGAAAAAAGAAAAGTTCAAGCCTGGGGATGGAATATTGGACCTGGTGGCTCTTTCTGGGAGGAGCCTAGTTAGGCTGTCTTAGAAAGGAGAAATATTAAATAAAGTCAGCCAAACTCCAGACTTTGGGTGAACTAAGTGGGTCAGAATACCACAAGCTCACACTTGGTGTCTCAGGCAGAGACTGGTGAGTCACATAACTCCTCTCGATAAGTTCTCACTGAATTTCAGACTCCCCTTAGAATCTGGGAGAACTTCCCAGAAGCCGTCACTCTTCCTTCTCTTCAGTTTGGCTCCAGCATTTTTACTTTTACGTTATTTCCAGATACATTTCTCGCTCTTGTTCACACTCTAAGTAACCAGCCATGCAGTACTGGCTTCATTTTGTCCTGGACCAGGCTTTATAGCCATGTGAGCTTCATTTGAAACACTCCTCCAACTGAGTGATATATCTGGGTCTTAACTTCCATTATGGTTAGAAATACCAATGCTCTCCAAGGTTGTAGGTTCTTATAGAACTGACTATGATTTCTCAAAGAATGTTCCATGAAATATTGGTTACTTAGGATATTAGCAGATATTACATGAATACCTGATCAAGTTTCAGAAAATTCCAGGTTGAAAAAAAAAACAGTTCTTAACTGTGGTTTAAAGACTTTAACATGGCAATATGCACTGTAAGTTTCCAAGAGAGAAAGTGTTTGGAGTGCTTCTCAAACTGCTTTTGCCACAAATTTTTTCTGGCTGAACATCTTGTAGGATTAGGGTTCTACAGAAGATCCTTGGGGAAACCTGTCAGATAATTTTAAAAATCAACTATATAAAAAAATGAAAGGAGTAAACTTTTTTTTAAAAAAAAGTTTCTTTGGAAACTCCATAAAGTTTAATAAAGGAGGCAGCCTTGATAATTAATTTATTTATGCTCATTGGAAAATAATGGGTTTGGACCCTGTCAAGAAGGGTAATGGTGATCACTGTGGTCATTTGAGAGAGGGCTTTAAACTGTCAACATGAAGCATCGTACACAATTCCAAATGAGAAAAACACAGCTCTGAGGGCAATCATCCTGCCTAACCTAATGTTTACACTCATTTCCTTACTAAAATCATGCCTAATATTAAAAAACAAAAAACCTCTATCAAGTATCTGTCCCTAATGGCTATAAACCACCAAATCCTTGAATGATAGCTCATAGCCCCAAATAATTTATAGAGTAAAAGGAAAATGAAGGCAGTTGAGCTTTATCAAAGAGAACCCAAGTACCTTAAAAGTAGCTATGAATGCAGCACAGGCCAGGAAAGGCGTAGAAAACCAGGCACTTCAGCCAAGCCTCAGCCTGGAGTTTATATGGCTTGTCAAGAGCCATAACAGAAGATCATTGATTTTAAAAGCCCCGTTTCAGATGAAATTTTAACTAAAACTGTATCTGACATCCTTGTATAATCATTCCCCAGCTCAACACATGTGTGCTTACAGGACTTAATAAAATAAAAAAAAATCATGCAATTTTTTAAACACCTAAATATTTTGAGAAATTTTTGGGAAAAAAAACAACAACACACTAGGATCAGAGGCCAAATCAGAGGCAGCACTTGTTCAGCTCGGACAAGGCTGACACTTAAACTGCTGGATGGGAGCCATTTGAGACAGCCCCCAACACAAAGTTCTGTGCAAGTGCTAAGAACAAGAGATTCAACCTGAGCTCGTGCACTGCTGAAAACACCCCCTTGCTTACAAAGCTTAGACAGTTGTGCCTATGCTCTATTTACCTTCATATTCTGCTTTCTTGGCTGTCTCAAGGTTTCTCCACTCTGTCCCCACCAGTCGGCTGAGCTCCCCAAAAGAATAGTCTGGGTGCTGGGCCTTAATCACAGCTCTCATCTCACTGCTGAACAGGATGTAGCCACTCATGTTGATCTTCCGTTTGGAGCCTTCCTTCTTTGCACTGCCTTTGGCAGATTTGGGCGTAGACTGTAAGACAGAAAGCTCTTATAATGCATCAGAACACTGATCTCGTCAATTACTAAAGGTTTCTGTAAGCCAAAAATGTGCAATTCAATAGCTACTGTTCTACAGACATGTTCAGTTTATAGTTCATTTTCTTATTCAAAACACAGTTATTTCTGGCGTCTGATCATGTAATAGAAGTTCCACTGAATTCCATGACTGTAATCTATAATGGTGACCTCACAATCAAGGCTTGAGAAAATTCTAAATGGGAAGAAAATACCTATAGGGATCACCTTAACCAAAAGATGGGGTCCTAAAAAGACTTAAAAAGGTACGAGCAATAACAGCTAGAATAAGCGGATAATGCAATTCCTCATTGTTTTTTTTTTTTCTCAATGCAAGACAAGGAGAGCTTTCTAACTAAACCTGCCACTAAAGCCAGCTATCTATGAAACTTTTTAATAAAGATACATTTTAAATTATTAGTGGCATCAAGAAAGGAAAAAATTAAAAAATCTGTTCCTTTTTGAAGAATTCTAGGTTGAAGCTCCCATAACAGAGGGGCTGGATGTCTCTTTTCTTTTTACTGCAAACCAGAGCTAGGAATAAGACAAGTAACAGGAACCTGCCACCTTCACCTGTGGGGGTGTGTAGGGCATGAGATCCAGCTCACTGGCCAGGGGAGTCTGAAGTTGAGGTAGAGAAGGAGGCTCAATGACCTCACTATCCTCTTCTCCCACTCTTCAATATCATCATCTCCACCTTCTAACTCAGCAAATTTAGCTTCTAGCAACTGGATCTTCTTTTCCAATAAAGGTGAGGGCTCCTTCTGAGGAACAATCGGTTTTCTAGAAGAAGGGACATAAAAATAAATAAATGAAATGAAATGAAATCACCGACACTACTCCAGGATGGATTGGAAAGCAATGTTCTGCCTTAATACCTAGAACCAACTTTCTGTAATGTGCAATGTCCACTCTTTAAGTCCACAAGGGAAATAATTAAAACATATATTTATAAAGTCAAATCTGCTTACAGATGCTTGTTTTTTTTTAAAAATAATCATTTATTTATTTGGCTGCATCAGGTCTTAGTTGAGGCATGCGGGGTCGTCAGTGCAGTGTGTGAGCTTAGTCACCCTGTGGCATGTGGGATCTTAGTTTCCTGACCAGGAATCGAACCCACATCCCCTGCACTGAAAGGTGGATTCTTAAGCACAGGACCACCAGGGAAGTTCTCAGGGAAGTTCTCAGATGTGTGTTTTTAAGGGACTCTGCTGAATACCCAACAAAAGCACTGGATCGAAAGCTGAGATCTAGTTGCCTATAAATACTAAGAAGAACTTTTGCAGTTTACAGAACTACACAATCTCTTAATAGACAGATTATGCACACCAGAATCAAAGATTTCTGCCTCCAGATTATAATTACTGAAGTCTACACAAAGAGGACTGTTCCGGCAGTCACCACATCTCAGCAGATTATGAGGATTTTCCTTTAATATTTAATTAAATTAATTAATATCTTCTGTTTGAAATGTCTATTGCTCTAGTTTAAGACCTAATAAAAAACAATAAAAACCCATCATGGCCTATGCAATTTTGATATTAAGTTTTACTGATATCAAAGGAGCTGAGGTGCTCTTTCTTAGTTTTTTTCAACTTTACCTGAAGTAATAAATTTCATCATCTACCACTTTAGCAGAGAGTGAAAACCTCTTCAGTCCCTTAAATTTCTTCATCTGCTTGTCACTCTCGTTGTACGGCTCTCACAAAGCAGAATGTCATTTTCTGGAATTTCAGTTGGCCTGCAGGAGAGGAAGTCCTTGAATGACAACACAGCACATTTTCCTGAAAGAGAAAAATTTTGGAGAGAAATTAAAGGAGTTACGGTGGTCATCGATAACAATTATTTTAAACCTTTAAATTAATATATTCACATGATTAAAATCAGAAGATTTAAAGGGTATAAAGATGTAAGGATAGATATGCAGATCAATAGACTAGAATTAAAAGTCTAGAAATAAATCCATATAACTGAGTTTTTACAGGTAACTGATTTTTGACAAGGGTGTCAAGACAATTCAATTGGGGAAAGAATAGACTCTTTAACAGGCAGTGCTGGAACAACTGGATTACCACATGCAAACGAGTAGAGCTAGAAGCGTACTATATGCCATACACAAAAATGAATTCAAAATGGACCAGAGACCTTAGTGTAAGAGACACAACTATAAAAGTCTTATAGAAAAACATAGGTATAAACCTTTGTGACCCTCTATTAGGCAATGGTTTCATAAATGTGACATTAAATCACAAGCAACTAAAGAAAATAAAGATAAATTAGACTTCATCAAAATGAAAAACTTCTGTGCTTCAAAGGACACCAAGTGAAAAGACAGCACATAGAACAGTGGGAAATATTTGCAAATTATATCTCTTGTGAGAATCTACTATCCAGAATATATAAAGAACTCTGACGAATCAGCAATAACAAAATAAATAACTCAAAAAACAGGCAAATAATCTGAATAGACATTTCTCCAAAGAAGATATACAAATATCCCATAAGCTCATGAAAATATGCTCACATCATTAATCATTTGGAAAATACAAATAAAGATTGAAATACCACTTCACATTCATTACGATGGCTATTATGAAGGGAAAAAAGCCAAATGAAACTTCTGGAAAATACCAAATGTTGTTAAGGATGTGGAGAAGCTGGAACCACTATATGTCACTGCTGCTAATGTGAAATGGTGCAGCTGGATGTGGGAGTTGGCTATAATGAAAGCTGAGTGCTAAAGAATTGATGCTTTTCAACTGTGGTGTTGGAGAAGACTCTTGAGAATCCCCTGGACTGCAAGGAGATCCAACCAGTCCATCCTAAAGGAGATCAGTCCTGGGTGTTCATTGGAAGGACTGATGTTGAAGCTGAAACTCCAATACTTTGGCTACCTGTTGCGAAGAGCTGACTCATTTGAAAAGACCCTGATGCTGGGAAAGATTGAAGGTGGGAGGAGAAGGGGATGACAGAGGACGAGATGGCTGGATGGCATCACTGACTCAATGGACATGGGTTTGGGTGAACTCCGGGAGTTGGTGATGGACAGGGAGGCCTGGCATGCTGCAGTCCATGGGGTTACAAAGAGTCAAACACGACTCAGCAACTAAACTGAACTGAAAGTTGATCCAGAAATTCTACTTCTACGTAAATATACAAAAGAACTGAAAGCAGGGACTCAGATACACATATACCAATGTTCACAATAGCATTACTTACAACTGGCCAGAATATAGAAATTACCCAGATGTCCATCAACAGATGAATGAATAAACAAAATGTTACATATACATACAATAAAAACTTATTCAGCCTCAAAAAGGAATAAAATTTGGATACCTGTTACACCATGGATGAATTTTGAGAATTTTTTATTTATGCTAAGTAAAATAAGTCTAACACAGAAAGGAAAAATTTTGCATGATTCCACTTACATAAGGTACCCAGAATAGGCAAAATTCAGAGACTGATAGTAAAATAGTGCTTATCTAGGGCTGGAAGAGATGGAAATGAGCAGCTATTGCTTAATGGGTACAGAGTTTCTATTTGGGATGATGAAAAGTTCTAGAAATGGATAGTACTGATGGTTGTACAATACTGTCAGTGGGTGTGCTGCAGCCCATGGGGTCACAAAGAGTCAGACATGACTGAGCAACTGAACAACAATTTATTTGGCTGTATTGAGTCTTAGTTGTGGGATTTACAAATGGTTAGTTGCAGGACTTACAATGGTTAGCATACACTCATATTGTTTTACACCTAAATTTTGGTGCAAAATAATAGATTTTAAGGATCACTGCTGGTATTAATATATTTATTCAACTAGTTCCCTACTGGTGGATGTTTAGTTTCTTTTCCAAATTTTTGCTCTCTCACTGAAGCAAGACTAAGTTGACATACTTTAAGACATATATCAATTTGCACATGAATGAGTACACCTGAGGAATACACATTTAGAAGTACAAAAGCTGGGTCAAAGAGTACATATACTTTAATTTTTATAGGTATTATCAAATTTACCTTTCACAGAGGTGATGGTAATTCATAAACCCACTACAAAATGGGCAAATGCCACTTTCCTATATTCTTGTAACTAGTAAACATGAATCTTTGACAATTTGATAATCTTTTCAAGAAGTAGCATCTGGGTAATTTTAACTTAACATTTCTCTACTGGCTTAGGTTGTGCATATTTTAAGAACCACTTCTCTCTGCTCTCTATTAATCTTTGCCTGTTTTCCTATTGGATGTTGATCTTTCTTCTAATTATTTAATAGTTCTTCATATATGAATGAAATTTGAACTTTTTCTATGATATACATTGCAAGTATTTTCCCAAAGTTGTCACCTGTCTTTGCTTCTGCCAAACATTTTAAACTATTATATAGTTGAATTTATCAATCTTAAATGGTTTCTGGGTTTTATGTTAAGGATTATAAAAATTTCTTCCCCATCACTTTCCTTTGGTATCTTTACTACTCCTATGTTCATTTAAGCCTATATTTAATCTGGGAATTTATTTTGAAGCTGATGTGAGAGATGGATACAATTTTACTTTTTCCAAACTGCTACCTAACTTCCAAGTAGCAGGGAAGTAGCTATGATGCTTTTGTTGAAAACATAGCTGCCACCAGCTGGGGCTGGCAAAGGATATCAGTTGGGGCAAACAGTAGACATGCTGAAAAGCTTGGGAGAAAAAACTGCGAAGTAAGATGTTTTGAGGAATAAGAGTTTTGAGAAGCTTCCACACATTCCTGGAAATTAGAAAGTCATGCACATACTACGTGCAAGGTGCATGTTCAGCAAAGACCTGAGAAGGCCCCAGGTTCTCACCTTCGGCTGACTGTCAAGGCCTGCGCAAGCAGGCAGCAAACAAAGGCAGGGCTGTGGACTTTTCGGGCTCAGTGCTGAATGTGTGCCCCAGCAAAGATGCACTATGCAGGTGCAAAGGCTGGAAATCTGGGCTGGGTTTTTTTTTTTTTTTTGATCCAAGCACTTAAGAAATTCTCTGTTAAATTACTAGCTGACCGTAGAACAGAGACTTCAGTGACAACACACAACAAAGAATACAGTCTTTAAAGTAGCTTAGAAAAGTCACTAAACAAGCAGTAACAACTCACAATAAGCAGTGACAACAAAACTTAAGGAGGGGTTAAAATCTCATTTCCAGAGTTATATTATATTGGTAATATTCAAAATATCCAGTTTTTAATAAAAACTATGAGGCATGCATGAGACAAGTAAGTAGGGCCCATTCACAGGATAAAAAAAAATGAACAGAAACTGTCCCCGAGGAAGTTTAGACACTGAGCTTACTACACAAAGAATTTAAATCAACTGTCCTAAATACACTGGAAGAGCTAAAGGAAATGATGGACAAGGAACTAAAGGAAACCAGAATGATGTCTGGTTTATAGAGAATCAATAGAGACAGAAGTTGTAACCATGAAATAGAAACTCTGAAGCTGAAAAGTACAATAACTAAAATGAAAAATGTATTAGAAGGGTTCAACAAACACATAGAACAATCAATGACCTTGAGGACAGGAAAATTAAAATGAAAAGTCTGAGAAAGAAAGAAAAAAAGAATACAGAAACATGAAGAGCATCTCAGAGATCCAAGGCACACCATTAAGCATGACCGACATAGGCATAATAGGAGTCTTGGATGGCGAAGAAAAAGAAAAGCGCAGGAAGAAATATCTGAAGACACAGTGGCCCCAAATTCCCCAAATGTGATGAAAGACATGGAAGAAAAAACTGCCAGTGGAGAATTCTATATACTCAAAAATATCCTTCAAAAATGGAAGACTTAAGACATTTCCAGATAAACAAAAGGTGAGAAGAGATTCTTGTGAGCAGACCTGTCCTACAAGAAATGCTAAAGGGAGTCCTGTAGGCTGAAATGAAAAGGCATTAGATAATAACTTGTAGCCATACAAAGAAATAAAAAACATTAGTAAAGGTAACTACATAGGTAGATATAAAAGGCAATATATTTTTGGTTTGCAAATTCTCTTTTTTTCAACCTATATGATTTTAAAGACATAAAGCAATAAATAAAATAAATAAATCTATGATAACGAGGCACACAAAGTATAAAGAGGTAATTTCTGACAATAACACAAAGGAGAGGGATGGAGCTATAGAGAAACAGAGTTTTTTGTATAGTGTATATGAAAATCAGATTTTCATAAGCTTAAGATGTAATCCCCAGGGTCATCACTAGGAAAATAACCAAAAAACAATCAATGATATAGTTGTCCTAACCAAAGACGACCTCAGTCTCCCCTTTAGACTCCCTCTGTTTCCTCACTAGAAGTAAAGCTCCAGAGCACAAGTTAAAAGGAAGACCTTCTCTGCTGCAGAAACTCAAGAAGGATTTAATAACTTTACTAGCCTTTGTTGTCTCTCCCCAGAGTGGAAGAGAAAATGTACTGAATTATTGGCCATTCAGACATGATTACCATATTCAATTCTGAAAAAAATTCAAAGCACCAAAGAACAATATACATAAACATTAAAGCAACCAGACAAAGTCTAAGTGTAGAATACTTTTTAGGGACTTCCCTGGTGGTCCAGTGGTTAGGACTCTGTGCTTCCACTACAGGGGACCCAGATTCAGTCCTTGGTCAGTGAACACATGCTGCAGCTAAATATCCTGTATGCCACAACAAAGACAGCAGATCCTGCACACCAAAACTAAGACCCAGGGCAGCCAAATATATAAATAAAATATTTTTTAATTTGCAAATTTCCTTTTGATCATAAGCATGGTGGCTTCTTCAACTTTACAATCATAGGTATCAATATAAAGTTATAACTACTAACCTTTTGGAAAACCATTCAAAAAGACGTAGGTAGCAGCTAGTGTAAAAAAGTTATCGAGTTAATTTGGGGCCAGAAGAAACCCAAGAGCTGAAAATGGTGACAGTATATGAATCATGTAACTATATCTTAGAAGCAGAATGGCACTTTGCATACTCAGGAGGATGACTCAACAGAAGCCAAAGCAAGAGACATTCATGTTTCTGGAATTGGAACAGTAACACTACTAGGGTTAATCCAACAGAGACAGTATGTCTTTTAATTGCTCTCCTTGCTTCCTACCTTATTCTTACAACAATTCCCCATACTGCAGCCACAGTGATTCCTCTAGTATACAGGTTGGCTCACATGCCTCTTTGTTCAGACTCCTCCTAAGACCTCTTATCTGTTAAAGCTCAATCCCTGCACATGACCTACCATTGACTGAGAGCCCAGTCACCTGAGAGGGCTCATTCCTTACCAGAACCCCTGCACAGCTGCAGTCACTCTAACCAAAGAAGACTTTAGTCTCCCCTTTAGGCTCCCTCTGTCTCCTTACTAGAAGTAAGGAGCTTTCTTACTGTGACTCAAACACACCCAGATACTCTGCCTCAAGGTCTCTGCAGCTGATGTTTGCAGTGCCTAAAAGGAGTAAAATCTCAGCAGCTATTTGAATGGTTTTCTTCCTCATTTCCTTCAGGGCTCTACTCTCATGTCACCTGCCAAGAGAGGCTTTTGCTGACCACATGACCTAAACCAGAACCTCCCTGCAACATTACTCTCTATCCTCATACTCTGCTTTATTCTCATTCATTGCCCTAATTACTACCTGATGTTCTATATATTTAATTTTAATTTACTAACTGACTCCCCAGCCTCTGCTCCACACAGTCAGGTCTCTGAGAAGGCTGACATTTTGATTTTTTTATTGCTATAT
Source organism: Aepyceros melampus (assembly GCA_006408695.1). NCBI lineage: Eukaryota > Metazoa > Chordata > Mammalia > Artiodactyla > Bovidae > Aepyceros > Aepyceros melampus. The sequence continues at coordinate 342,346 of SJXQ01004425.1, read as the reverse complement.
ACCTAGCACCTAGAACAGTGCCCAGGACAGAAAAGTGTGGAATGACTCAACTGTGGAATGAGTGTGATTAAATGAAAAGTATGATACATACCTAGAATACACGTCATGGGGCAGGTTTCTTCCAGATTACTCAAAAACACTTCTTTCTTGTAGAACATTTTTGTTGGCTCATGTTCCGTCTCTTCTGGGTGAATGAAGATGGGGCCGTAAAAATATGCAGCTCCATCTCGGACCCATACCTTTTCAATTCTTGGGAGAAAAAATGGAGAAATTCCATTAAATTAGAATTCTGATGGATTTCATTTCTGAAGGCTTAATCTAACAAACATTCTGCTAACCAAAAACTTAATGGTATGCTATATTTAGAGGAGTTTAACTGACTGTTTTGACAATAAGACAATTTTCTTGATTCTTTTTTTCCCCCTTTAAACATATGAGAAAATATTTGGGGAAAAAAAGAAGTGAACATTTTTTTAAACATAATACCAAGGAATACAACTTAATAGTTTAAGCTGACTCCCAAGTTTTCTTCTTGAGATACAAAGCATCTATCAATTGGACTTATGAGCTGAATAAACACACAGATCATCAATATTTGGGGTCAGATCACATCAGTAGCAGACATTCCTTTAAGGCCATGGTTCATGACCTTCTTGTACGTCAAGATCTAATACCCCTTTACCTCATGAGAATCTAATGAAAGCCACTGACCATCTCCCTAGAAAAAAATAAAAAATATCTGACTGCTCTGTGCAGGATACTGTACTATTTCTCAGAACCACACCATAAGGTTGATATTATTACTGTTCCCAAAGTCTCAAGGTTCCAGACATGAAGCAGCATCCTCATCTCAGTTAATACACACTTTCAGTTCTTCAGATCAAAATGCAGGAGTTACCTCGACTCCTCTCTCTCTCCTGGACACTTTGCTGCTATTGTTGCTGTTTAGTTGCTCAGTCGTGTCCAACTCTTTGCCACCTTATGGACTGTAGCCCATCAGGCTCCTCTGTCCATGGGATTTCCCAGGCAGGAATACTGGAGTGGGTTGCCATTTCCTTCTCTAGAGGATATCCCAACCCAGCAATCAAACTCATGTCCCCTGCATTGCACGCAGATTCTTTACCAATGAGCCACCAGGGACTACATTCTCTCAACTCAACCTTTCAAAACTGGATCTAATTTGTAGAACTGGAGCTGACTACTGGCCTGAGACACCATCATTCTTGCCTGGATTATTGCAACACTCTCCTAGCAGATTTTGCCTTTCTACCTTTGACTCTTTACAGTCTATTCTTAATAATCAGTAGACAGAGCCTTTCTGCTGAGACTTAAGTCAGATATCACTTCTAGGGACTTCCCTCCTGGTTCAGTGTTTAAAATGCTGCACTTCCACTGGAGGGGACACAGGCTTGACCTTGGGTCAGGGAACTAGTATCATACATGTCATGGAGTGCGGAGGGGGGAAAAATGCCATTTTTGCACTTAAAATAATCCATGGTATTTCATTTAATTCAGTAAAGATTCAAATCTCTTCAGTAGTTTCTGAGCCTCACACAATTTGCACTATATCCCCTGGTTCATGTACTTCCTACCTAACTCAAGTATTGCCCACTCCCTTTGTCACAAGCTCTGATCTGAACAGCTCAGGCATGCTTCTCGCTCCAGTCTTTGCACTGGCTGTTCTCTGTCACTGGAAAGCTTTCTCCCTGGATATTCACATTACTCACTTCCTTGGTTCCTTCAAGTGTTGGCTCAACCGTGAGCTCTTACTGAGGCTTTACACATCAGCCTATGTAAAGTTCTGAACACCCTACTTTGACCACGGCACTCCCGATTGCCCACATCCAGCTCTATTTCTTTCCATAGCATACACCATAATTTAACGAACCATATACTTCACTTACTCATGTTAACAGTTTGTCTTCCGACTAGAAAAAAGATCCAGGAGACTAAAGATAGTTGTCTCTTTCATTCACTAACGTACCTATAGAACCTAGCAAATAGTACATATATAATAAACAATTACTAAATGATGAACAAATACAATGAGGAAACTGAAGCCCAGAGACGTAAATAATTTGCCTAAGAACATTAAACCAACAGGGCTGGGACTTACATCAAGATCTCTGCAATCAATTACTTTCCTTAATTACTATCCTCTACTGCCCAGCCCTGTTCCCTAAAATCCTTTACTGCTATTCTATGCCATCCAATCATACTTTCACCCATTTACTTGTTTATCAAATATCTGAGCCTCATGCACTATGTTTGCAACAGGGGATATAAAGGTATATATCACTTTTTTGCTCAAAAAGAGAGGGCCTCTAACTCTCAGGGCATTTGTAGTCTCATATAGAAGCCTGATAATAAAACTGATATGTGTTCTGAGGAAGAGGAAATACACAGAGCTCTGAGAATGCGTAATAGGGGGACCTATCAATCCAGAGGAGATAGGAAAGGCTTCCTTAAGGAAGTGCTATTTCAAATTTAAGCTAAAAAGAGTTCACCATAGGAAGTTGGCAGGAAGATTTCTGGGTTGAAGAGTTCAGTAAATGGCAGGAGGAGAAAAAGATAAAGAAAGAAAGAAAAACACACACACAACAGGATTCATGAGAGGAAGTGTGGCTAGAGGCATAAGACGGGAGAATGTGGTGTGAAAGGAAGTAGGTCATGTTCCCAAGGGAGGGACTTTGGTCTTCATCCTAAACAGTAATGAATTCCTACTGGCACCAAATCTCTCAAACCAAACCTTGTCCTCTCTGAACTCAAAATGCTCACCTGCCAACACGAGGACGCACTAGCCCATGGGACTTGATGAAGACACAGTCACCAACCTTCAGCCACATATCATTATAGCGGAGCTGCTCAAAGTAGTGGCAACCTGGTTCACCATTCGACATTTCCACAGGGACATCTTCTTTCTCCTGTGATAAAGGGAACTGGTTAAAGACAGGGAGCTGACAATCAAGGAGTTGGAAAAGAAAATATGAAGGCAAAGCAGACTTTCCTTCATTTTAACTTAAAAAATAACCATAAGTAGAAACTAATAAACAGGAAACCAAAAGTTTAGGTTACTGAAATTAAACTAAATCTTATCAAATACTGTATCTATTTTAAATTTCTAGTTAATTTTCATAAAATGTTACTCAAGATCCTTTTACTACTCTCTCCTACCTTTTCCCATTCTTCGAGACTTTAGCCAAAAAAAAGAAAAACAAAAACCAAAAAAAAAAACACCCACCAACAACCAACAATGAAGACTTAATTTCAGAAACAGCCTCATTCAACTGTTATAAAGGAGCAAATACTATACAAACTTCCTCTTTACCATATTTACTAAGTTCTTATTTTCTGTATATTAACAACTGATTTAAAAATTCTACCATCTTGATTTATTCTAACATGAAAAGAACAGTATAGCCTCTGTGAAAGAAACACATATACTCTGCTTTCTAATAATTTATAGGGTCTGTCACCTACTGACTGCTGTGACACTGGGTAAACTACTTGACCTCTTATGCCTTGGGTTCATCATCTGTAAAACGAAGACAGCATGCAAATCAGATGGGGTTGTTAGGAAGCTTATATGACACAATCCATGTTAAGTACACAGAATAACGCCTGGCTCATAAAACCACTTAATGTTCACTACTTAACAAAAAAAAAAGAAAAAAAACTTCTGATTAATGAAACGAAGAAACATAATTTACTGAGAAACTAGCAGATAATGAGCACAGAACTAGGTGTTTTAAATACAAAAGCTCTGAAACATATAAAAACTAAGGAAACTGCAAAACCCTCAAATTTTCTACTGCATTTTCCTGAGAATATAAAAAACTTAAAACTTAGGAAAAAAAATAAAAACTCTTCTGGAATGCCCAGATAATTTAATGCTTTGATCTTTATGATTTCAAATGTGATACTGAAATGGACTTCTTGGAAAATTCTTAAGAATGAGAGAAGTACCACAAATATGCTAGATTGAAGGGTGCTAGAAGGAAGGGAAGCTGTGAAAAAGCAAGCCCTGAGATTAAGAATACGTATTTATTTTAGGCATGGGTTCTGTTCTAGTTGTCCTTCTAAAAATTTCTTGGTATAATATAATTTAGCCATGTAATATTAAAATAAAGATATGAGACTAAAAAAAGTAATTCATACACAGGACACGGGGTCTAATGAACTGCAATAACAAAAACAAATTTAATTCCCACACTGATTTCCACTGGTATTTCCTCTTTTAAAATTAGTATCTCTATGATTCCCAGACATACTGATAAAATGTACGAAATATCATGTTCTTTCCCAAGCTCCTTTTCTAACATTTTAATGACACTAAAATGGATATTTTTTCTAAGACAGTAAAAAATTTTTTTCTTGTTTTTTACACTAAGAATTTAAAAACGTTGCTTTCCCCCTATAAAAAAAGTGCCTCTGTTGGAAATAATTCAAACATTAGAGTATGCAAAATTTTAAAATCAAGTTTTCTGTGATCCAACCGAGATAACCACCCAGTTTAGTTTAACCAATTTATAGTTTTTCATGTTGTTTACACATACATAAAACATAAAGCACACATTTTTGGTTTTTCTGAGTAATGATAGAACCATAGTCCATTCTACAATGTTAATTCCTTCTGCGGACTACATATTTGCATTATATGAATGGATGTGTGACAAATTCCTATTCATGGGCATTTGGGTGTGGCCTAGGATTGAGTACTATGTTGGAACACATTCCCTATTATCAAACAGCAGGGTCAGAGCCACTGATGGGATGTGTTGTCCCACACTCACACCAGGCTGTGTGTATTACTAGTCTTCAGAACTGTTAATTTGCTGGGCATTTTAAAAACTATTAGATTAAAACATTTATGATTTTTTTATCTTCTATAAATGATCTATTTGATCCTTTGCCCATTTTTCTAGTATAATTTTTTTCCTAGACTTCAAAGAGTTCTTGTACTTTAGCAACAGCAGTCCTAAGACAGTTTCATTAAACTAACTGATAACTGTCAGTTGTAAATCTAGAAAATTATCTCTTTTTTTCTTTTGTGGCTACTGAGTTTTATATCATATATATAAAGGATCCATTCCAAGCTTATAAGTGAATAAAAGATTATATGTAAATAACATAAATGTACTTAGGCTAGCAACTAAGGTTTCTTTTTTAATGTTTATACCTTACTTATTTTGGATATGAAATGAAAGGAGTTCAAGTAGTTTTTTTTTCTTTTTTCAAATAGCTATCAGTTTTTCCAATATCATTTGATTCCATCCTCTCTTGCTGAGTTAAAATACTGTGTTTATACAAACCTTCAGTTATAAAATAAATGAGTCACAGGTATGAAATGTACAACACAGGGAATAATTATGTATTATCTTTGTATGTTTAAATGATGACTAGATTTATCATGGTGATCATTTTGAAATATATATAGAAATACTGAATCATTACACTGTATACCAGGAACTAACATAGTATTGTAGGTTAATTATATTTCAAATCCACAAACTCACAAAAAGAGATCAGATTTGTGGTTACGAGGCAGGATATGAGGGGCAAGGGGGATTGGATTATGGCGGTCAAAAAGTTCAAACTTCTAGTTATAAATAAGTACCAGGGATGTAATGTACAACATGATGAATATAATTAATACTGCTGTACATTATATGAAAGATGTTAAGAGAGTAAATCTTAACAGTTCTTATCACAAGGAGAAAAAAACTTTTTTTCCTATTTCTTTAATGTTGTACCTACATGAGTTGTTGGATGTTGATTACCACACTTGTGGTAATCATTATCGTGATGTATTTAAGTCAAATCACTATGTGGTACAACTTAAAACTTATGCAATGCTTTATGTCAATTACACCTCAATAAAATTAGAAGAAAAAGAGGCGACTGTGGGACAAAAGGGGAAAAATGAATAAGGTCTCTAGATTAGTAAATAGCATTAATGCTAACTTTCTGGTTTTGATCCTTGTACTATGCTTTACAAGGTGTTAACATTAGCAGAAGCTGAATGAAGAATATAAGGAATGTCTCTGTACTATCTTTGCTAAGCACATTTGTTAAGTCTAAAATAATTTCAAAATAAAAGTTAAAATATGTAAAACTAATAGTCTGGATTTAATTGTGAAAAGCCTATTCCCTTCATTAATCAATTCTGAACTAACTCAATATTTTTAAAATGTATTTTTGTAAAATGCAATATTATTGACAGAATAAAGCACTCTCAACCACTCTTTCAGTTTTTCTTCTTTTTCTCGTGACCATCATGCATTTTTTCTTTCATAAGAATGATAGTATTGTCAAGTTTCAAAACAACTTACTCAAGCAAATTTTCAAAACCTTTCAGCAGACTGTTTTTCTTCCTCCTACAGGTTCCATAATACTCCTTTTAAGATAATTTCTTAGTGTATTTTTTTTTTTTTTGGTTCATGTGAATTGGATAGTTTCTTCCAAGATTTTTTATAAAATTTGTTAAAATCTATTCAACAGTTTCATTTTACATTCAAAATCTTATGAAATTACTGTTGTGCTTATACAAGAAAGCTATTAACTTATATGTGGATTTTGAAATTTCTATTTGTTGCCGTCTCTATATTCAAAAAATTTCACAGTTAATTTCTCCCCCATTCTCGGCAAAAAAATAATTTTGCCTCTTTGTTGTCAATATTTTACTACTTTTGTTTGTTTAGTTATATTGGTTCTTTTAAGAAAAATACAGATAATGATAAAGCAAGCACCTATGTCGTGTATATAGCTTTCAAAGGAATTTCTTTCACTTTAGGCTTGATATACAATTTTAAAAAATCATTTTGAGGGACTATCTATTTAAAGACATCAATCCAGATGAATATTATACCTTATCAAATAATTTCTCTTTTGATCTACTAATATAAAGAAGTGTATTACTAAATTTTCCTTATTTTGACTAATCCTTGCATTCCAAGAATGAACTTCCTTCTACTTGGTCATGCTGCTCTCAAAGAACTAATGTGATTTCATTTGTATTTGATTTCACTTTTTCCCCCAAGTATTTTTTGTATCAATATTTATAAACTGATACTCAACTGCAGTTTTCTGTTTTTATTTTGTCAGACTTTGGAATCAAAGATTATTCTGTCCTGGTAAGACAAACCGGGAAGTTTTCTTTGATCTCCATACTGTGTGATAATTTTTTTTGGCTTTACTGCACAGCATGTGGGATCTTAGTTCCTCAACCAGGGATCAAATCATGCCACCCTGCAGTAGAAGCATGGAGTCTTAATCACCCTAGGACTGCCTGAGAATTCCTAGAATAATTTAAAGGGTGAAAGAATTTACCTATGGAATTATCTGATCTAAGTACTTTTTGGAGTGAGCTCTCTGACATTAAAAAAAAAAATTCTTCATGTTGTTATCTACTTAAGCATGTTATCTCTTCTTGATTTCATTTAACTAATTGGTATTATCTTGGAAAATTATTCATTTCATTCAGGTTTTACTATTATTATTTGTTTTTGTTTTAGTTATTTTTTGACTGCACCAAGAGGCTTGTGAGATCTTAGTTCCCCAACCAGGGACTGAACCCAGGCCCTCGCCAATGAAAGTGCAAAGTCCTAACCTCTGAACTGCCAGGGAATGCCCTCATTCAGGTTTTCAAATTTATTAACAGAAATGCACAAGTCTTTAAATTTCCTCTGTATTTTGTATGTTGAGCTTAATGCCTTTCTTTTTCCTTTATTAGGACAGTTGGTAGTTTATCTCATTGAACCCATCAAAGTCTCCTTTTCAGCCCTGCTATTATTTTTCAAGTATTAATTTCTCTTTCCTTTATAGTTTCCTTTTTTTTGTTAGGCTAAAGTTTTATATGATTACTCTTTTTCTAATTCTGAAGTTGAATACTTTATTCATTCATTTTTGAGAAGGAGTGTTTTGAAATTAAAATTCTTTTCTGTGTGGCTATTATCTACATACCTTTTCCAAGTTACAACTGTCTTCAGTTCGACTGTCCTCTGAGTTGTCTGTATTCTTCTCATCATCCCCTTTATCTGCGTTTGCAAATACAGAGGCCACTCGGACCACAGGCAAGGGCACATCTCGAGGGACAAACCTAACCGAGCTGATGGGCATGGTCCACAGTTTAATTTTCTTAAAAGATTTGGTTTTGGCAGAATATCGTGATTCACAGACAAAAACATCCTCATCTCGAAAATTTTCTGGGCATAATTTAAAGTATTCCTGGTGGATATAAGAATAAAATCCAGTAGGTGAATTTCTGAAAACCAATCAACCAAAAAACACAAAAACACCAACCAAGCAAAGAAATAAACGCTAAAGTGTTAAGACTTTTTGACAACTAACAACAAATGGTAAATGGTTAGAGATCAGGAGTATTTCCTTATATAGAATGGCACTACTCAGTATATTCTATTTAGCTTATTTAGTTTACCTCCCTGATGAACAGGGAGGCCTGGGGTGCTGCAGTCCACAGGGTTGCAAAGAGTCGGACATGACTGAGAGACTGAACTGACCTGAAGTTTTACCAACTGCCCCATGACAGTACTTTAGTATTTTAGACAGCTCGTTCTTTAAAGCTTTGAGCCTGTGCCTATAGTAGACAGACAAACAAAAAGTACACCATATTACCTAGAACCACACTGAAGATTTAATGATTTTTCAGAAAATATCATCTTTAAAAATCTGTCTGGCGATATAAAAAAATGTAAGCTAACTGCATATAGTTATATAGCATAGGCAGCAAAGGGTTTTTCACTTTTATGCTCAGATTTATTTTTCCTCCAATCTTTACATAAAGCCAGAGACACAGCCTAAAAAAATTCAAACAGTTTTAAACAGTTATTCATTTTGTAAATATCAATTTTCTGTGGTTGTGAAACTCCATGTGAACTCCATGAAATAATTTACTGTTTGGGGATTAAAAAATTTCTTACCTTGACAAACATGACCACACATTTTCCTAGAATTTTACTAACAGGAACTTTATTGTAATAGTCACTCTTAAAAACTTCTTTTTCTAGAAATTTCCGTGTAGCCAAATGGAATGTTTCATTTGGCCGATAAAACCAACAGCCATATAACCATTTTTCACCTCAAAAACAAACAGGGAAAAAGAGAGAGAATTACCATTAATGGAAATAACATATTCTTTGTAAAATGAGCAAATACTCCATCCTTTCTGCCATGGGCTGAACCGAGCAATGTGCTTTTAGGCCATGGTTCCTTAACAGAATTATCTTAGAAGAAATAATACTAAAAATACTAAAGTGCAATGATCCCAAAAATGCTACTTTCCCCCTTATAGTGAAAGATGTAAAATAAATAGAACAAGGAAGGGGATGGGACCTACTCTACTCTGCTGGGTCAGGACACAGCTAAAGCTGTGTGCTTTAATAAGGATGTAAGATATACTAAAGGACATATGTAGCACTTGGGTTAAAGAATACAAAGGCATTTTATATGATGAACAGCTGAAAGAACTGGACTGTCTGGATCACACTTCTGCTTGGTTTTGGCTTCATTAACTCCTATTCATTCTGTTTCAAGTTAAAGCCAACTGTTCTAGGAACCCTTTTTGAAATCAAATTCTAAGCCAAATTCTAAGCCACATGTCTCTCTATAACAATTTCTTCTTTATTTGTGACTTTTACCGGAGTGGTTTTGCCAGGGACAAAACACAGACCTTTTGTTCTTCTGATTCTCAGCCATCCTATAGGGTTTGACTTTTGGATTTTTTTAATAAGTATCAGTTGAATGAATGAATCTCATCTAGACTTCAAGAAGTTGCGTTTCTTTTGATTCAGCTATGCCACTGCCCAACAGTGCTCGATCCTATGTTTCTCATATAGTGGGTACTGAATTGTACTTATTAAGAGTGCAAAACAACTACTGTGGAAAGGCATAAAATGTCTGAGTTACAATTTCCTTCCCTGAGAAACAAGGAGTAAAATAATCACATTTCACCAATTTGCTCCCCAATTTAAAATGAACTTACCAGCAGAATCTTCCCATAGTCTCTCAATACAGACGATATGAGGTTGTAGATTGACTTCTGAGGGCTCCACATAGACGTAATCTCCAACATGGTACATGCTGTTCTTAAAGCTGCAGTCCTGGCTGTATGTGCGATGTAAGCCTGAGAGGCCTGCAGCTCCTGAGGAATCTTCACTCTTTTCAGCTTCTTAGGTAAAAAAGAGAAAAATGTTCTCATGAAAGGGATGTGGCAATCAGATGCAGGATTAAAACTACACATACTAATACATTTAATTCTTTTCCAGATACTCCAAGGCAGGATTCAGACAAATAGTATGATATCCACATTCCCAATAGTCTTTACTCAAAATTGTCTTTTTAAATTACAACCAATTGCCACTAATTTAAATATATACATAAAGTATCTACAGAATGAAAATAATCACCATAATAATATATGCTCACTGTAGTCATTTTGGATGATACAGAAAGGTATAAAGAAGAAAACAGGCCACTCATAAGTCATGTGACCCTAGAAATAATCTTGTATGTACTTTCTTGCCATCTTAATACTGCTGAAATTTCTTTCTCCTGACTGTTATTACATGGTTATGTCACAATGAATGGAATCTTAGAACTAACGAGACATGTATTTCATTCAACATACTGTAAACTATATATGAAAAGTATTAGTCATTCAGTCGTGACTGATTCTTTGCAACCCCATGGACTGTAGCCTGCCAGTCTCCTCTGTCCATGGAATTGTCCAGGCAAGAATACTGGAGTGGGTTGCCATTTCCTTCTCCAGGGATCAAACCTGTGCTTCCTGCAATGCAGGCAGATTCTTTACTGTCTGAGCTATCAGAGAAGCCCAGATACTATATCTTTATACACTTAATATCATAAAAATTTCCTCTGAGAGCAAATGCTTTTCAAGAAGATTTTTAGTTTTGCTAAAGAGTATTTTTTAATGGCTTCCATATCACAAGCTGGAATCAAGATTGCCAGGAGAAATATCAACAACCTCAGATATGCAGATGATACCAATCTAATGGCAGAAAGTGAAGAGAAACTGAAGAGCATCTTGATGAGGATGAAAGACAAGAGTGAAATAGTGGGCTTATAAGTCACCATTCAAAAAACTAAGATCATGGCATCTGGTCCCATCACTCATGGCAAATTGATGGGGGAAAAGTGGTAGCAGTGACAGATTTTATTTTCTTGGGTTCGAAAATCACCGTGGATGACTGCAGCCATGAAATTGAAAGATGCTTAATCCTTGGAAGGAAAGCTGTAACAAACCTAAACAGTGTGTTAAAAAGCAAAGATGTCACTTTGCCAACAAAGACTATATAGTCGAAGCTATGGCTTATCCAGTAGTCATGTATGGATGTCAAAGTTGGACCACAAAGAAAGCTGAGCGCTGAAGAACTAATGTCTTCAAACTGTGATGCTGGAGAAGAGTCTTGAGAGTCTTTTGGACTGGAAGGAGATCAAACCAAACAATGCTAAAAGAAATCAACCCTAAATATTAATTGAAAGGACTGATGCTGAAGCTCCAATACTTTGGCCATCTGATGTGAAGACCTAACAATGGAAAGGACTCTGATGCTGGGAAGGACTGAAGGCAAAAAGAGGAAGAGGGCAGCAGAGGATGAGATGGTTAGATAGCATCATCAACTCGATGGACATGAATCTGAGCAAACTCTGGGAGACAGTAAAGAACAGGGAAGCCTAGCATGCTATACAGTCCATGGGGTCACAAAGAGTCAGACATGACTTAGCAACTAAAGAACATAGAAGTCATCATTTATAAACACCATAGTTTATCTTTTTAGTAAAAAGCTTTGCCATTTCTTTGATTACTTCCTTTAGATAATTTTTCATAAATAGAAGATCTGGAAATAAGCACATTAAATATTTTTAAATGCATGTTCCAAACTGACCCCGAAAGTCTATACCAATTTAAATCCATCACTATTTGGCTACAAGGGAGTGGGGGTCTGTTTCTCCATTCACTCTCTAATACTGGTATTATAAATTTTTTAAAAAGTTTTGACAATTTTGGTGGAAAATGTTATCTAGTAGTTGATTAATCAAATGAATCCTTGTGACATATTCAGTAGCTTCACAAGGTTCTTGAGAATTTTATACCAGCAGAAACACTGGCCTGAAAGGGACAGAAAGGGTACAAAATGAAAGGCTGGTAACCCCCCCAAACTCTAGAGACAGGAAACAGGCTGATAAAGCAACTCAGGTACAAACATGTGCTACCTTTCATGAGAAAAGATGATTCAAGGGGTGAAGTGTGGAGCCACAAAGAAATAATTCCAGGCCTTGAAGCCTAATATTTTCTCCTGCAGCCTTCACGTTTATTTCCGCTAAGGTTCTTTCTTTTGTTTTGTTCTTTATCTTAACATCCTAGAGAGATTTCACTTAAATATTTGGTTCATTTAAATAAATACCTGCTTCTATTTAAAATGTTAAAACACTTAAAAAGCTGACTGGAAGCTCTCCAGCATACACAGAGCTGGGTGAATGATGGATTTCACTGAGGACCAGATGTTATCTTTAGTTTTCCCCCACTGCCTGCTGCATTTCTCAAGAGAAAAATTGTCCCTGTCTCAAAATTAAAAGCTATTCTAGGAGATCAGAAGTTTAGAAGGTCAAGGGTCTCACTATTTGGTATAAATCCTTTCCTAACTCCCCTCTTCAGAACCATACCCCAACCCTTAGGTCAGCCTGCTATCCCTGAGTCTGGACACTTCAGGGATGAACAGTCAGAGGAAGGGTGGGGAGGTAATCTAGAGGTTCAACTCCTTTAAATTTAGACTTTCAACTAAACTTTTTGCTTCCAGTCTTGCATGCACCTTCATTTTCCAGGTATACATGGCATTCTAATGCTTGTGCCTTTCTTGACAGGAAATGGCCTGCTAAGGTCTTTATCTGATGCTAGCCTTGAAGCCAGCATTAGCAATCAATTTTTCTAGCTTCTAAATTTTAACTGCCATCATCTTCTCTTCCACTGTTTCCTCCACTTTTTTTGAGGGGAGTGAATGCTTTTGTGCTTGTTTTAAAAGCCCCCTTCCATCATTTGAATTGTTTTGGAAGAAGGAGCAATGGTATCTGCATACCATCTGCCCACGTTTATGTAGTCTTACTTTTGCTTACTGACCCAAGTAGGAATAGTTAGTTCCAGCATTTAATATAAAAACAGGGTGTGTAACATTTTGTTTCCCTCAATTTCGACTGATTATTAAGAAACCTACTCTGTGACTTAAAAACAGAGAAGTCTGACTGACACACAACCACCATTCTTTCCAGCATTTTGCCACCTTTCAATATTCATAAATAACTAGTTACAACCTTCAGAGTACTCTGCTTCTAAGCTTTCCTACTCCATCCTTCCAGTGCTGACCTCACATTCTACGGCAAAGCACCACTTCCTACCTACCTCCAGTCTGATGCTGGGGAAATAGTCTCTGAATTAGTGCAAAAGGTGAGTAATTACTAACAGGGATGCTCTGGCAGCCTCAGAAAGCAGTTCTTTGCAGCAGTCTTCCTCTTCTTTCATCAGCAAAGGCTCCCAGGCTCAGAAGACAGGTACAACATTGAAAAAGGAAATGCAACTCTCCTAGCTTTTTTCTTTATGTGGCTCTGCTTTTCTACCACAGGTCTTCATCATAGATTAAGTCATCGAAAATATTTCCTGGTATCTAAGGATCAATTAGCACAGTGACCAGCAGTCTTTAAAACGTCAATACAGGGAATTCCCTGGCAGTCCAGTGGTTAGAACTTGATACTTTCACTAATAGAGGCCTGGATTCAATCCCTGGTCAGGGAACTAATATCCCATTAGTCATGTGGCATAGCCAAAAACCCCATGAAAATGTCAGTACTGCCTTTTCTCTAGAATGTGCCACCTTATATTGGGTTCACAAATCACTGCTAATCCAGCAAGAAGGAAGGCAGGTGCCATAAGTTTTTGCTCCTCCACTCATTAAATCCAAGGCCTTAGAGCAGTGACTCCCAGACTTAAGTGCATATCAGAATGACCTACAGGTCTTACCGAAACAAAGACTGCTGCGTCCCTCCCTCAGAGTTACGGAATTGGTAGGTCTGGCACGGGAACAGAGCACCAGCATTTCTAACAAGTTAACAGGTGATACTGATGCTGCTTGCGGAGGCCATACTGTGAAAGCTGGCTTTGAGTAATTCAAAGAGCAGCTGTCATTAATTTTGCATTGCCAGGGAATGTATCAACTAAATTTAAAAGGAAAGAATTCCAAGGATACAAAATTTTGTCATGGGTGTCTCAAACATCACTCAGTACAGTACTGGCATTCTGTCTTTTTCACTCACTGAATTCTATTTTGATCTTTATTATTTCTTCTATTTACTTCAGGCTTGATTTCTCTTCTTCTAACTTTCTGAAGTGGAAAAGTGGATTCATTTTTATGAATTTAAACATGAATATTTCTGATACATGTTTAAAAATCTGCAAATTTCCTAATAACTACCTTATCTATATCCCATACATTTTAATATGTTATTTTTGCTTTTATTTGGTACAAGATTTTTCTTTTTTTTTTTTTCCAAGATTTTTCTAATTGTCCTTTTGATGTCTTCTTTGATCCATGGGTTACTGAGAAATGTACTGCTTCATTTCCAAATATTTGGGGATTTTCTAGATTTCCTTCTGCTGATTTCTAATTTTTAATCTAATCTTATTGTATTCAAAGAACAAACTTGGTATGATTTCAATCCTTAAAAATTTTTGAAACTTGTTTTATGACCCAGCTCATGATCCCTGCTAGATAATCTTCCATGCAGGCTCTACAAGAATGTGTATTCTGCAGTCACTGGTCGGAGAAGCAATGGTACCCCGCTCCAGTACTCTTGCCTAGAAAATCCCATGGACGGAGGAGCCTTGTAGGCTGCAGTCCACGAGGTTGCTAGGAGTTGGACACGACTGAGTGATTTCACTTTCACTTTTCACTTTCATGCACTGGAGAAGGAAATGGCAACCCACTCCAATGTTCTTGCCTGGAGAACCCCAGGGACGGGGGAGCCTGGTGGGCTGCCGTCTGTGGGGTCGCACAGAGTCGGATATGACTGAAGCGACTTAGCAGTAGCAGCAGCAACAGTCACTGGTGTAACGTTTTACATGTCCATCAGGTCAAGCCAGTTGACAATACTGTGCAAGAGTTCAGGTTGCTGTAAGAAGACCCACCACAGACAACAGTGTGGGTTAAACAATACATCCAAACCTAACTATCTCCGAAAGGCCCCCATCTCCAAATACCAACACACTGGAGGCTGGTGCTGCTGCTGCTGCTAAGTCGCTTCAGTCATGTCTGACTCTGTGCGACCCCACAGACGGCAGCCCACCAGGCTCCCCCGTCCCTGGGGTTCTCCAGGCAAGAACATTGGAGTGGTTGCCATTTCCTTCTCCAATGCATGAAAGTGAAAAGTGAAAGTGAAGTCGCTCAGTCGTGTCCGACTTTTAGCGACCCCATGGACTGCAGCCCACCAGGCTCCTCCATCCATGGGATTTTCCAGGCAAGAGTACTGGAGTGGGGTGCCATTGTCTTCTCTGCATTGGAAGCCACAACATATGAATTTTGGTGGGGGACATAATGTTCAGTCTATGACAGCCTAATCTTATTAAGTCATACTTTTGCCAATTGTTGGTTTAGCCTGTCATTTGCTGAGAAAGGTGCATCAAGATTCTAATAGCTGAACTAGTTCCCTTTCAGTTCCGTCAGCTTCTGCTTCATGTACTTTGCAGCTCCACTGTTAGGTGCATTTTGGTTGCTGCTTAGTTTCTAAGTCGTGTCTGGCTCTTCTGTGACCCCGTGGACTGCAGCCTGCCAGGTTCCTCTGCCCATGGGATTTCCCAGGTAAGAATATTGGAGTGGGTTGCCATTTTCTCCTCCATAGGTACATAGACATTTGTAAGTATTATATGTTTTTGACCCTTTTAACATTTGAAAATGTCCCTCTTCATCTCTAGTAATATTTCTTAGAGTTTATTTGATTAATATAGCCAGTGCAACTCATTATGGTTACTATTTGCATGGTATATCTTTCCCTTTCACCTCAGCAGCTTCTCACAACTCCTCTACACATGGGCAGCTTTCCAGTCAGCCAAGAATGTGTGGAGAGCTTATGTTAGTCCTTCTACAATAATTTTCAGGATATTCCTCAACGTCAACTGTTACCTGGGGCAAGCAAACCTGCAAGTTTACTCAGTTCATTCCTGCATCAACTGCTTTTGTTGGCGGTCAAGACACAAAACTACCCCCTCTTCCAGTCCAACACACACCCAACACACACCCACGCACTCTCTCTCATCATCATTAATGAGTACATTCTGGCAAAAAGCTGCTGGTTTCTACTGGCAGGTAGCCCTATGCTGGTAAAATCAGTCCTCACCAACCGGGTTTCTTTCTCTTGTTGTTGCATATGGCACTCACTGCTTATGAGAATTTGGTTAAATCAACTTATTTTGCTCCCTTTCCTGAGGAAAAAATTCTAAGGAGCAGACCTGATGCCAAAGATAAATACGACTCTTGGAAAAGTCATACATTCTAGGTATTTTATATGAACTCTTTTTTCAGGAATGATTAACTT
The DNA here is from genome assembly GCA_006408695.1 of Aepyceros melampus. NCBI lineage: Eukaryota > Metazoa > Chordata > Mammalia > Artiodactyla > Bovidae > Aepyceros > Aepyceros melampus. The sequence continues at coordinate 325,732 of SJXQ01004425.1, read as the reverse complement.
TCTAATAAAAGTTCCTACTTTCAAATATTTCTAAGCTCTGGCAAGTGACTCAAGGTAACATTTTTAGGTTGATACAATTAAAATAAAAATTTCCTCCTCCTTAAGTGTTTCAACCAAAGTATCTACTTGTCTTGAGTCCATACAAGGACAGCCATGCTGTGAACAACAGTGCAGAAACTTGATGCACTCACTGCTGAGAATGCTTCTGAGCCTCAGTGGGGCCCCTTAGGTTTTTATTTACTAGCAGTATTAAGAGGTATTAAGCTGCCACATTTGTGAATTAACTGACTCTGTTCTGGAAATACTAAAAGTAAGAGCTGTGTCACATGCAACTTCTAATCTTTCCCAGTCTAAGTTGATACTGAAAAAAACATTTCCAGCTTACCACGTCCATTTGGTAAGAGCCAACGCCCTGAGTCTTCATTTACACAAAGAGAGGTCTACTCCACAGTAAGACCAGCTAGGATACAGTATAATAATGTTCCTTCACATTTAACAAAATGAAAAGAAACTAACCTCTTTTTTCTTCTTCTCGTTTTAGTTTATCTTCCTCTATTTCTTTTGGCAGTTTTTCCTTCTTTTCTTTCTCCACATCATTATGCAAATGTTTTGTGGTATAGCTGAGTGCTGGTGAAAGAAGGATCTCTCCATTTTTGCAGAGTTCATCACGAATTTTAATAAAAAACTGCTGAAGTTCTACCGCATCCTCATATATTTCAGAATCTGTCCTATAACAGCATCAAAAACATTCATTGACACACAATATGCTTCTTTCAAACACCCTGATCATATGTTAAAGCATTCCATGAAATGCTTCTTTAATGTAACAATAACTTCTGAGCAGTCTAATATGGGTATCTCCTTAAAATTTGTTCAATTTTACCTCGGTGAGCCTCCTGCCCACCAGTTTCCATTTCCTTAAGGCTCCCTCCCTGTATAGCGCATGTAAAAGGAAAAGCCTCACCCAGCTTCCTGGGGGAGAAACGTGGCACATTCATTACTAAGTCTGGCAACAGAAGAGGACTGCCAAAACCAAGCACTACACTGAGGCTTCATACCATGTCTAACACTTACCTGAATCTAATCTTGGGATTAATTCTAACTTTCTTCTAGTTAAGAGATCAACACACTAGGTAAAATATTAACAGAAAATTTAGCCCTTTTTTTTGGTGGGGGGTAGGGTTGGGGGTGGTGGATCTATATCATGGTTATCTAGGCTGCTAGGACTCAGTAAATATTTGAACCTAAACTGCAAAGCCCTGAGAGTATCATAAAATGGTTGCAGGCCTCAGAGTTAGTGTTCATTTTAGTTCCCGAGAAATAACTACATAATTCTGGGGAGCCAGCAGAGGCAACACAATGAAAGATAGAAAAAAAAAAATTATCTGTGTCATATTGAAAACTTTTAAGAGATTCTCCCCATTTATAAAATGAGATGATTGGGCAAAATGAATTTCATCATTTAGACTCAAAGAAGTTTTCTTACTATTTGTCATCAACTGTTGGTCTGAGGAAGGCCTAAAGATAATTCTACTAACTACTAGGAATATCAGGGTTTGAAAATTTATTCACAAAGGTAACCAGAGACAAAGCCTTAGCAGCAGTCGTGGAGGCATTCTGGTCAGGGCAGTGTGCATGCTGCAGTCCAGCCCAGTCAGCTGCTCGCTGACACCGACCATTAGAGCACCAGACTTGGGAAGACTCCAGAATGCTGATCCCAACCACAGGTGACCTGGCAACCTAAAACAATGCCAATAACAACCCAGATGGTGTTTCTAGGAAGATTCTAAAACCTTTTCAGGTTACAGAAATGCTAACACTTGTAGGAAAGCAATAAAACTAAAACTGGCCAAGGGAAGAAACTCCAAAACACGATTTTGATGCCGATTTTCTGAATAGAGACTTCTGAAGGCTGTTCACTTGAAATTAATTTTATAAGAGCTTATAGTTACAAGTATAAAATTAAAACTGAAAATGCACTTTTGATAATCCATGCTACTTTCAAAGGGCAGATTTATAATTCCATCATGCACTCAGAACATCATGTAATTAAAAATTACAAATTGTGTAATTTAAAAATTACAAATTGTTTACTTCTGGGTTTTTCATTTAGTATTTTTGGATCTTGGCTGATCTTGGGTAACTGAAACTGCAGAAAATGAAACCTCAGACAAAGAAGGGAGTACTGTAAAATTACATTGGACTCTACCTCCTAGGCCTCAACAGCAAAAGCTAATCAGGTCAACAATGGGAGAAAGAAAAGAGTTTATTTCTTACAGACACAAATCTGCTTAATTCATAAAATAATCATGTCATCTATTCAAGGACAAAGCTGCTAATAATCTAAGAAAGAAAGAAGTGAAGTCACTCAGTCATGTCTGACTCTCTGTGACTCCATGGAGTATAGCCTGCCAGGCTCCTCATCCATGGCATTTTCCAGGCAAGGGATAATGGAGTAGGTTGCCATTTCCTTCTCCAGCGGATCTTTCCAACCCAGGGATGGAACCCAGGTCTCCTGCACTGCAGGCAGACTCTTTAGCATCTGACCACGAGGGAGATGCTGACCAACTGGATGGAGAGATGGATGGGTGGACGGATGAATGGATGGATGCATGGATGGACAGATGGACAGATGGACAGATGGATGGATAGATGGACGGGTATATGGAGAGATGGAGAAATGGATGGATGGCTGAATAAATGGATGGATAATAACAAAAAAGACAAAGCGCCCAGTAATAATCTCAGAGACAAATGTATTGTGGAAGACTCATTCACAGAACTAAGCCCAGGAAGTAATGGGTATGGGTATGGGTAGGGAGAAGAGGAGTGACTTTAGATTTAAGGACTATTTAAGTAAACTGAGAACAAGAATAGAACTCTAAGCTCATGAGGGAAGGGTTTGTCTGTTTTGTCCAGTGGTATATTCCATGTATCCAGAACATGCTCATAACTGGTAGCCATTTAATAAATATTTTTACGATAAATGAAAACTAAGAAATAAATGAACTCAGATTCTGACTGCAAGATGCGCTCCTCCCTCCCCACTTTATTTCTTCACTGTTGAAGAATAAGGACCATATCTTAAACGTGTCTCTCAGAAGCCTCTCCAACCTGACCCTAACTCTACCTATCCTGTGAACATACCATACTCATTTCCTAACCTTATGCCTTTACTCACACCACTTACTTGATGTGAATCCCACCCATTTCCCCATTCTTCCCTGACATCTCATGCTCTTTAGAACCCTAAAGAAGTTTATTACTCCACCATCTTACTAAATACCACGTCCTTAAATGTTATCTCATGCTGGGAGTGATTGCTCCCTAAGCACAGGTGCTGTTCCAACTGTCAGACTTTAAGCTCTTAGAGCACAGAGCTCAAGTCTTACCATCCCTGGCTGTACTGCTTGACTGGCCTCCTGGTGACTGGCTCAGCAGCAGCTCCCTGCAGTGAGAAGTAAGATGAGTCGTCACACTTACTAGCTGTGTGACTACGGCAAGTTACTTCTCTCTCTCGTGCACGTCTTCACATACAAATTGGAAGATTATTGCTTACCTATGATGGCTATAGTAAGGGTTAGAGATCATCTACATGGTACTTTACAAAGGGCAAGCGCTCAATAGGAACAGCAAATATTACTTTTCACTTTTCTTTCAAGATCCAGAGCAAGCCCAGGCTTCATAGAGTCCCTGGCTGGAATTACCCCATGCCCACTGACTAAAGGTCTCGCGATCAACATAACAGATAATAAGCTCTAGGAAGGTAGGGTTTGTATTCTTAACTGTTTTATTCTCCCCAAGTGATCCCAAGAGCACAGAGAAGACACACCATGATTGCAGAACTGAAACTGTTTCCATAGCTGAGTATATGCTATTGTTGTGTGGCAAATATATAGCATAGATCAAATTAGAAGGGGATTTAAGTTTGATGGAAATTTAAATTTGATTGCCTGTTCTTTTTATAACATTTAATGTCTGCAGGATGAACTTAAAAGTGACAAATCTGAAATTAAAAAGAAGCCCTTTGAGAAGTCTGAAATGGCAATCAAATTTAAATCAGTGTAAGCTCAGATCAATATTTTAGAGCTACTTTATTTAAAGCACACTTGCACTGAACTCAAACTTTAAAAGAAAATCCTATTATTATTTCTAATTAAAAGCATTCCATACTTTTAAAATACATGTTATATGAAAGGCTGTATTTTAAAAGTTTATCCTTTTCAACATATCCTCAATTTTGTCTCTCAATTTTTCCCCTCATTGGCCCAATTCAGTAGTGTGTCTTCTCTCCCCCAGAACATTCTTACTCTTTATAAATTCTAATTAAAATTCAAAATAGCACCCCACCAACTGTATGCTGAAATAGAATATCAAAGCAAATTCTTTCTTCTATTTTACACCTTCTATGTCACACCTTCTCAAAAAGAAATGACTTTGAAAACATACCGATTCATCCTTCTTGCCCTCTCCAATACTTCAAACATATGCTCTTGAAATAAATCAAGCCGTCGGTAGCGGTTATTTTCAACATTCTTCCTAATTATGTCAAAAGTAAGAGGAAGTTTGTTTGGAAAGCTGGGATCCACAGCAGGAATTTCTGCTAAGGAATCACTGTAGCATCTTCCTTCATCATCCTGATGACTCATGACTGACACAAAAAGATTATGGATAAGCTCCTGAATCAGCAAGGTTACATTTGGGACATGCGAGTCCTCATCTCCTTCTAAGTCTCTCCGAGTTTCAAGCAGGACTTTGTGTAGGACAAGGGCATCTTTGTAGATCAAAGACTCGGGCTCATTGTATGTACAGGCATTGTTAAACATCATGACGAAGTCCTCAACCATGGAGTCTATATCTTGGTATTTGTTGGCCATCATGTGACTTCGAATTTTTTCCATGTCCATGGGCTTTTTAATGGTCAAATAGTAGCAGGCAGCTCGGATCTGGAGGGAAGCCTCAGAAATATGGCACTGAGGCGGCGACCCCTCTTATCAGTATAGTTCTTTACAGCTTCATAGACTTCATTGAGTTTCTGCTGCATTGGAGTCATGTATTTTGATTTTTTAGGAGAAATACCACTCTTCCTACCTAAAGAAAAAGATTAAATGTTAAATGAATAAAATAAAATAAATGAACCTAAATTTGTATAAAGTTGGTAGCATAACCACAAGGAAGGAATTATTTCAAGTGATGTATAAAACACAGTAATTAGCATTTTTCTAGTGAAATATATCCCATCAACAAAGAAAGAACTAGAAAAACAAACTATTTTCAGTACTCATATTTTTGGTGGGAGAGTTAAGTACTGTTATGTTGAGATAGTTGTGAATAAGGTAGAATAACAGAAAGGAGCAGTTATGTGACAGTCTAATTCCATCTCCTATGGTATCCTTGAGAACTGAGATTTTCATCAAGGCAGAAAAAGAGATAAAGACGTTAAAACAGAGGACACTGAATAAAAACCTTGTGGCTTGGAATCTCAATTGAGAGTATCAATATGAACTTATGGTGCATTCTCTCCTTAAATATAAAATACGAAATTTCTTAGCTCTATCCACTGAAAATTCTAGAAAACAGTGACCAACCTAGTTGCAGTATACCCTTAAATAATTCTGACTGTATTTTTAGATACTGATTTCAAAAACTAATGTTATTAGTTCTTTTGCAAATGGTTGATTCCCAGTCTACACAAGATCAGTCTGCTGTATCTTCAGACGCTAGACAGTAAAAGTCTATCAACGACTTCTAAATATGGCCAGCTCAAAAGGCCACAGCAGCCAACCTGGGACAACATTAAACATCAACAAGAGCCATAACTGCAATGGGTCAGAGCTCAGGAATATGTTTAAATCTAGTAGTCCATAATGATAAATAAAAACAAACAATGGGGTAGGTATTGCAGGATTTTAGTAAATCAATGCATCATCTTGTCTGTATTTCATTACTTTGAAACTGGTAAATGAAAAGGGAAATCTAGCTTTTATCCTTTCAAAAACCAAAACAATACATACAAACAAAAAAACCATCCACTGGGTAACCAAATACGGAAGAGGCAGTTTCTCTACACAGAAGTATTCCAGTTAGTAACTGAACAAGCAATGATAAAATTAAACTAGTACTACTTTACATCTCTTCAATGAATTTATGTAGCAAGCATCAATACCTATTAACATAATTTAAAGAAACCACCAGATATTACATGCCATCTGATGGAAGACTATATTACCTCTTACGTCAGTTTCTGTGCCAAAGTGAGAGGAGAATCAAATTTAAAATCTAGATCTGATCAACTACCAATTTATAGGAAATACAAAGGAACACGTGAATACTGCAAGAAAGCGATATATTACCAAAATCTAGACTGTGGGAAACTACAGTACAAACCCAATTTCTTCAACAAACTGAAAGACAAAAAGGAAAAGATGGAGAACTTATAGACTAAAAGAACTATCAATCAAATGCAACATGTGGGTGGACCTTACTTGACAAGTTGAAACTGCATCTAATCAAGCCATTGAAGTTAATGTCCATTTATAAGAAATAAGGAAAAAGTTAACTGATATCCTAAGGAAATAAACTAAGTGACTAACAACTCTGGACTGTACAAGGATGTGACCAGGTTTCTAGAGTCAACAGCAGGAGGATGAAAAAAAGGAAGACTGTTCTGAATTATGAATTTAAGTAAAACAATCAAATGCAATACACAGAACGTAACTAGATCCTGATTGGAAGAAACCAATTGTAAAAATATATCTGTGAGACAATCAGTAAAATTTGAAAATTTATCAGGTATTAAAGGAAACCAAGAAATTTCCAATTTTGTAATGTGTGACAATGATGTCATGATTATTTAAGAAACTATCTGTATATTTCAAAGATGCATAATGAACTATGTAGAAATAAAGTGACGTAACTGGATGTGTCTTATAATTCAGAACAAAGAAAAAAGAAAGGCAAAAGGGAATACAGGAAGAAGTATGGCACAATCTTGATAAGTGCTGAGTAATAGGTATAGACAGGGATTCACTGTACTATTCTTTACATCTGTGTATGTTTTGAGTTTTTCATAACATAACATTGAGAAATGAAAAGAAAATTAACACTGCATGGTAAAATCTCCTCTCTATGAACTTTAAAAAAATATATACATGCATTTATATATATTTAGTTCTATATTTACTATTAACTAAAAAGTAACTAATACAGTTACTATTAGAGTATGTGTCATTAGTTTCTTAACTCAACTTATATAATTAATTTTAGTTTTAAAAGCTATTATGTCCCTATAAATTAGGAGACTTTCATTCCTGCAAGTGAAAACTTAGGTTTTCATTTCTGTATGCTTTTATAATTATATGAAAAAATAAATGAGTAGCTTAACAAAAAGGAATGATCACTTAAGCAATAAATCATACCTAAAACTATTGCAAATTCAGTTTAGTCATTCCATATAAAGAAATTAAAGTTTTTTCTTTCCATTTTAGCAAATATGGCTCTAAAGAATATTTGACAACACCACTATCATTTGCTTGATATTTATTTATATATTTTAAATAAGGCAGAAACCTCTTCTTTAGCCCAATGGTACTAATTATGTTTGCTTTCTTTCTTCTCTTTACAGTTTGCTTTTTTTGGGATTTGGGCCATTTTTAAAGTCTTTACAGAATTTGCTACAATACTACTTCTGTTTTATGTGGGGTTTTTTTTTGTTTGTTTGTTTGTCTTTTTGGCTGCAAGGCTTGGGGGTCCCAGCTCCTCAACCAAGATCAAACCCTAACCCCTGCACTGGAAGGCAAAGTCCTAAGCAATGGACTGCCAGTGAAGTCTCTCTCACAGTTTTTAACATAACAAACATTCACAGCCCACACTCAACAGATAGCTAACTTACAGTACAATAACTAGACATCTCTAACCTCTCAAATTCTGTCTAGGAGGGACTCACTTTTAATTCCAGTAACTTAGCAACAGACTAAAAAACAGGAAGAAATTAAAACCGCCCCTATACCTTTTCCAGGCATCACATGTAGAAAAAGTATCTATTCTCACTATTTAACATTTATAAAATGTCCACCACATTCAAAAAAAGTAAACAAAACCTTTTAACGTAATATTCTATTCCTCACATGCTTTTATGTTTACTTAAAATACAAAAGAGAGTGCTTGAGAGAAGTGGAGTGCAAGTTCAATTATATTCACCAGTTAAATAAATATTTCAGTAAATCAGGAAATAGCAACCCACCCCAGTATTCTTGCGTGGAGAATCCCATGGACAGAGGAGCCTGGCAGGCTAGAGTCCACGGGGTTGCAACAGTCAGACATGACTTAGCAACCAAACCAACCAACCCATACTTGACAGACTGAACTGAACCACGAAGTGTAAGGCTGCCTTACTCAGCTTGAGTTTGGGAGATGCCATCTCATCATCATCAGGCAGTGGGCCCAGCTCTTTCCTTTTATCCTTGAGTAACTTCTCCAGGATGTGTGCATCGTTGTACACCTATATTCAATTACAAATATAATTAAAATTATTTTCTAAGAAGCTTTCTATTGAAGTATAATATGTATCCATAAAAAAGTTTTAAAAACACAAGTTAGGACAGATGACAACTAAAGAAATAAAGCCTGAGATCACAACAGAGCAACAAATCACATCTCTGTGGGACGGGTCTTGGTTCACTGTTTAAAGCTTTCCAGGTATTTCTAATGTGCACCCATGCCGGCTGAAGTTTGAGAACTACTATAGTAGAATCACTACAAGTTTCTGCAGAAGTTCTGAAACATATTTACACGTGCTGTTTCTTCATAAATCTCTCTTACACTGGACCCTCTAGGTAGCAGGCTTAGCTCAAATAATCTCTGCTTAGTCTCTCTCTATCTCTGAAGACTGAGCCAAGGGTGATAATATACAGCCATGGACAAAGTTACTCACCCAATTGCTTGGCCCCCACAGTTGCCTCCTCCCACACTCCCCGCCCCTCGACCCCAGTCCAATGGCTCTCCTCCCTGAATACCACCAGGCAGAGGGACTGAGGGAATAAATGACCTCTCTTCTTTGTCAACCTCTCCTAAAGGTGGCTTTCTTCTCTACCAGTGGCAGAGAAGTGGCACATTACCCAATGACACTGAGGACAGTGTAAACCCCTATGACAGAAGAGAACCATTTCTCTGATTACAAGCACCCTCAGCACCTACTTTTTTTATATTCAAATGCAATAACATAAGAATGGAAATATAAATGATTTGAAAATGAACTTTCATTTCTGGGAAACTTAGAGTAGACAAAGAAAACTCAGAAAGGATCTATGGACCCCCAAACATGGCCAAGATATGGGATCAACCTAAGTGTTCATGAAAGAGTGACTGGATAAAGAAAATGTCACACACAGACAGAAATATCATTCAGCCATAAAAAGAATGAAATCCTGCCATTTGCGACAAGATGAAAGACAAATCCTGAGGGCATTATGCTAAATGAAATAAGGTAAGACAGAGAAATACAAATACTATACAATCTCTTATAAGGAAACTAAAATACCATTTCTCGGCCCCCCAAAAATCTCAAGCTCATAGATACAGAGACTAGACTGGTGGCAGCCAGAGGACAGGCAAGATGAGTAAAGGGGTCAAAAGGCATAAACTCCTGTTATAAAATAAGTAAGCCATGGGGATGTAATGTACAGCATGGCAACTACACTTAGTAACACTGTACTGTGTATTTGCAAGATGGTAAGACAGTAGATCTTACAAGTTCTCATCACAAGAAAAAAATTGTTAACTGCATATGGTGATGGATGTTAACTAGACTTAATGTGATCATTTCCCAATATATACAAATATTCAATCACTATGTTGTACACTTGAAATACATGTCACTTATACTTTATTAATAAAAAATAAAGGAGATAAACGATACTGAGTAGAAAATATATGAAAGGAAGACTATATCATAGCTTTACTGATGAAGAACTAAAAATCAAGATGCTTCCTAACAAAATTGATTATTTAAAGGTCTATTATTGAAAATATCCTTATATTTATGTGCTGTAGTTGTTTTTCAGGTGCTTATTTGTGTCCAACTCTTTGGTGACCCCATGGACTGCAGCACACTATGTTTCCCTGTCCTTCACCATCTCTCAGAGTTTGCTCAAACTCATGTCCATTGAGTCAGTGATGCCATCCAACCATCTCATCCTCTGTCGTCCCCTTTTCCTCCTGCCTTCAATCTTTCCCAGCATTAGGGTCTTTTCTAATGAGTCAGTTCTTCGCATCAGGTGGCCCAAGCACTGGAGCTTCAGCTTCAGCATCAGTCCTTCCAATGAATGCTTAGGATTGATTTCCTTTAGGTTTGATCTCTTCACATCCAAGGGACTCTCAAGAGTCTTCTCCAACACCACAGTTCAAAAGCATCAATTCTTTGGCGCTCAGCTTTCTTTATGGTCCAATTCTCACATTCTTACATGACTACTAGAAAAACCACAGCTTTGACCACACAGACCTTTGTTAGCGAAGTAATGTGTCTGCTTTTTAATATGCTGTATAGGTTGGTTATAGCTTTTCTTCCAAGGAGCAAGCATCTGTCAATTTCATGGCTGCAGTCACCATCTGCAGTGATTTTGGAGCCCCCCAAAATAAAGTCTGCCTCTGTTTCCACTGTTTCCCCATCTATCTGCCATGAAGTGAGGGGACAAGATGCCAGGATCTTCATTTTCTGAATGTTGAGTTTTAAGCCAGTTTTTTCGCTCTCTTCTTTCACCTTTATCTAGAGGCTCTTCAGTTCCTCTTTGCTTTCTGCCATAAGGGTGGTAATCATCTACATATCTGAGGTTACTGATATTTCTCCTGGCAAACTGGATTCTAGCTTCTGCTTCATCCAGCCCAATATTTCACATGATGTACTCTGAATGTAAGTTATTATAAGCAGGTGACAATATACAGCCTTGATGTACTCCTTTCCCAATATGGAAGAAGTCTGTTGTTCCATGTTTGGTTTTAACTGTTGCTTTTGACCTGAATACAGGTTTCTTAGGAGGCAGCTAAGGTGGTCTGGTATTCCCATCTCTTAAGAATTTTCCACAGTTTATTATGATCCACACAGTCAAAGGCTTCACTGTAGTCAATGAAGCAGATGATGTTTTTTTGGAATTCTCTTGCTTTTTCTATAATCCAATGGATGTTGGCAATTTGATCTCTGGTTCCTCTGCTTCTTCTAAATCCAGTTTGAGTATCTGGAAGTTCTCGGTTCACGTATTGCTGAAGCCTGGCTTGGAGAATTTTGAGTGTTACTTTGCAAGCGTGTGAGATGAGTGCAATTGTGCGGTAGTTTGAGTATTCTTTGGCATTGCCTTTCTTTGGGATTGGAATGAAACTGACCTTTTCCAGTCCTATGGCCACTACTGAGTTTTCCAAATTTGCTGGCATATGGAGTGTAGCACTTTAACAGCATTATCTTTTAGGATTTGAAATAGCTCAATTGGAATTCCATCACCTCCACTATCTTTGTTCATAGTGATGCTTCCTAAGGCCCACTTGACTTCACACTCTAGGATGTCTGGCTCTAGGTGAGTGATCACACTGTCGTGGTAATCTGGGTCATGAAGCCTCTTTTGTATAGTTCTTCTGTTTATTCTTGCCACTTCTTCTTAATATCTTCTGCTTCTGTTAGGTCCACATCGTCTTTTATTGTGCCCATCCTTGCATGAAATATTCCCTTGGTATCTCTAATTTTCTTGAAGAGATCTCTAGTCTTTCTCATTCTATTTATCTAATTATATCATTTTATGGACTATCCTTACAGCAGTATGGTAACTGAGGATAGTAGTAACGATGATGAAAGATTTTAATGTCCTTGGCTTTCATTTGAGTGTTTGAATACCAGGCACTATGTAACATATTCTGTCAACATGAGCTCGTTCTAATCCCACAACCACCCTAATGCAAGTACTATTATTAACCCCATTTTACACATGAGGCTCAGAAAAGATAAGTTACTTACACAGGGATAGCAAGACAGGACTCAAATCTAAGATGTCAGATTACAGCATGGATTCAGACAGTCAACCGTAATGACATTTCAAACAAGAGACTGAGACTCTATGGATTTTGGTGCTGCAGGGGTCCAGGGACCCCTGGAACCAATCCCCTCCCGCAAGGCAATGAGGGGTAACTGTACAGGGTATAAAGTTTTAACCTTTACAATGTCCTGTGCCGGGGTCCAGCCCCCGTGGATCCAGAAAAATTTGAAGCAGGGATGGCATGGCATCTTAGAAAGAATTATTTATTTAGATATGTAAGATTAGGAAATAATAGTATAGTAGGAAAATTTAGTGGAATAACGGTTTACGTGGCTGAATAATGGTTTATGTGGAAAGCCAATAAAGACAAGGAGCTTGCACCATCTACGTTAGGCCACCGGTGTCCTCTTGAATATCGGGGGGTGCCCCGCCTTGGGCTCCCCCTCACGTGGAACTTAAAAGCCAGGACAAGTAAGTAAACATGGTGAGCCTCCACGCCCCAGATGGGAATTCAGCCAGAAATTAGAGAGAAGACACTGGGGAAACCAGTACAGCGACTGGCCCAGGCCCCTATTGTCCTTCAAGGTGTTTTATACCTTTTTTTTTTTTTTGTACACAGAGATCAATGGGTAATATAAAGTTATGCAGCGTCAGCAGCCCAGACTCATCAAAATCAGGCTTTTCTCTCTGCATACCTAGTTGTATACACAAGTCTTAGGTGATTTACATCATCTTCTGGCCAAAAGGCCAATTAACATTTTACATCTCTTTTCTGATAAGGGTTTTTTAACCAGAAGACTTATTTGTGTTAAAAGTGTTGTTCTTTCCAAAGTCTGGTGCCATTCACAGAAAGCACTAAATAAAGTTACATTCTTACATAGCAAACAAAGATACAGCAATTTGTAACAAGTAAAAGGAGTACAGTGATTTATAACAAAAGTAATTAACTCAAAAGTCTAGTGCTGCTAACATCAAAACTACTATATATCTTTTTCCATATCCTGTTTACATTGTTTACATTCTAGGAATCAGCGAACTAAAATGGACTGGAATGGGTGAATTTAACTCAGATGACTATTATATCTACTACTGTGGGCAGGAATCCCTCAGAAGAAATGGAGTAGCCATCATGGTCAACAAAAGAGTCCGAAATGCAGTACTTGGATGCAATCTCAAAAATGACAGAATGATCTCTGTTCGTTTCCAAGAGAAACCATTCAATACCACAGTAATCCAAGTCTATGCCCCAACCAGTAATGCTGAAGAAGCTGAAGTTGAACGGTTTTATGAAGACCTACAAGACCTTTTAGAACTAATACCCAAAAAAGATGTCCTTTTCATTATAGGGGACTGGAATGCAAAAGTAGGAAGTCAAGAAACACCTGGAGTAACAGGCAAATTTGGCCTTGGAATGCGGAATGAAGCAGGCCAAAGACTAATAGAGTTTTGCCAAGAAAATGCACTGGTCATAGCAAACACCCTCTTCCAACAACACAAGAGAAGACTCTACACATGGACATCACCAGATGGTCAACACCGAAATCAGATTGATTATATTCTTTGCAGCCAAAGATGGAGAAGCTCTATACAGTCAACAAAGACAAGACCGGGAGCTGACTGTGGCTCAGATCATGAACTCCTGATTGCCAAATTCAGACTTAAATTGAAGAAAGTGGGCAACACCACTAGACCATTCAGGTATGACCTAAATCAAATCCCTTATGATTATACAGTGGAAGTGAGAAATAGATTTAAGGGTCTAGATCTGATAGATAGAGTGCCTGATGAACTATGGAATGAGGTTCGTGACATTGTACAGGAGATAGGGATCAAGACCATCCCCATGGAAAAGAAATGCAAAAAGGCAAAATGGCTGTCTGGGGAGGCCTTACAAATAGCTGTGAAAAGAAGAGAAGCAAAAAGCAAAGGAGAAAAGGAAAGATATAAGCATCTGAATGCAGAGTTCCAAAGAATAGCAAGAAGAGATAAGAAAGCCTTCTTCAGCAATCAATGCAAAGAAATAGAGGAAAAGAACAGAATGGGAAAGACTAGAGATCTCTTCAAGAAAATTAGAGATACCAAGAGAACATTTCATGCAAGGATGGGCTCGATAAAGGACAGAAATGGTCTGGACCTAACAGAAGCAGAAGATATTAAGAAGAGGTGGCAAGAATACACGGAAGAACTGTACAAAAAAGATCTTCATGACCCAGATAATCATGATGATGTGTTGACTAATCTAGAGCCAGACATCTTGGAATGTGAAGTCAAGTGGGCCTTAGAAAGCATCACTACGAACAAAGCTAGTGGAGGTGATGGAATTCCCGTTGAGCTGTTTCAAATCCTGAAAGATGATGCTGTGAAAGTGCTGCACTCAATTTGCCAGCAAATCTGGAAAACTCAGCAGTGGCCACAGGACTGGAAAAGGTCAGTTTTCATCCCAATTCCAAAGAAAGGCAATGCCAAAGAATGCTCCAACTACCGCACAATTGCACTCATCTCACATGCTAGTAAAGTAATGCTCAAAATTCTCCAAGCCAGACTTCAGCAATATGTGAACCGTGAACTCCCTGATGTTCAAGCTGGTTTTAGAAAAGGCAGAGGAACCAGAGATCAAATTGCCAACATCCGCTGGATCATGGAAAAAGCAAGAGAGTTCCAGAAAAACATCTATTTCTGCTTTATTGACTATGCCAAAGCCTTTGACTGTGTGGATCACAGTAAACTGTGGAAAATTCTGAAAGAGATGGGAATACCAGACCACCTGACCTGCCTCTTGAGAAATCTGTATGCAGGTCAGGAAGCAACAGTTAGAACTGGACATGGAACAACAGACTGGTTCCAAATAGGAAAAGGAGTACGTCAAGGCTGTATATTGTCACCCTGCTTATTTAACTTATATGCAGAGTACATCATGAGAAATGCTGGACTGGAAGAAACACAAGCTGGAATCAAGATTGCTGGGAGAAATATCAATAATCTCAGATATGCAGATGACACCACCCTTATGGCAGAAAGTGAGGAGGAGCTAAAAAGCCTCTTGTTGAAAGTGAAAGAGGAGAGTGGAAAAGTTGGCTTAAAGCTCAACATTCAGAAAACGAAGATCATGGCATCTGGCCCCATCACTTCATGGGAAATAGATGGGGAAACAGTAGAAACAGTGTCAGACTTTGTTTTTTTGGGCTCCAAAATCACTGCAGATGGTGACTGCAGCCATGAAATTAAAAGGCGCTTACTCCTTGGAAGAAAAGTTATGACCAACCTAGATAGTATATTCAAAAGCAGAGACATTACTTTGCCGACTAAGGTCCGTCTAGTCAAGGCTATGGTTTTTCCTGTGGTCATGTATGGATGTGAGAGTTGGACTGTGAAGAAGGCTGAGCGCCGAAGAATTGATGCTTTTGAACTGTGGTGTTGGAGAAGACTCTTGAGAGTCCCTTGGACTGCAAGGAGATCCAACCAGTCCATTCTGAAGGAGATCAACCCTGGGATTTCTTTGGAAGGAATGATGCTAAAACTGAAGCTCCAGTACTTTGGGCACCTTATGCGAAGAGTTGACTCATTGGAAAAGACCCTGATGCTGGGAGGGATTGGGGGCAGGAGGAGAAAGGGACGACCGAGGATGAGATGGCTGGATGGCATCATGGACTCAATGGACGTGAGTCTGAGTGAACTCCGGGAGTTGGTGATGGACAGGGAGGCCTGGCGTGCTGCGATTCATGGGGTCGCAGAGTCGGACACTACTGCGCGACTGAACTGACTAACTGTTTACATTGATTAACATCTTCCCAGGTGCCTAAAAGATAAAGAATAAGGAGGTCTGGCAAAAATCATTCAGTCAACAGTGAAATCCTATCACCAATAGGATTTTTAGCTCTTAGAAAAGGCTCTGTAACTTTAAGATACTTTAAGCTTTGTGCCCCTCGCAGTTGGGAGCTGTAAGCAATTCACAGGCTGTAAAAGGTCCGGGGAACCTGTTAGCCAAGTTAGAGCGTTTAAGTTAGAGCATTATCAGAGGGGATTGAGCTGAAACACTACTTTTGAACGCAGAAGACTAAAGCCCTGAGTTGACTTTTTCCAGAGAATGTCAGAAAAATGGAAAAGCAGGCAGATTCTTATTTTTTGGGGTACATGCTCAGGAAATACCAGGGGGAAACCCTGAGACTCAAATCGCCTTGCCCATCGAGGTCTCTTGCTGCATGACCTTGTCACGGGTGGGATTCCTCACGCTGGCTCCTGGCAGTGCTGCCTCCAATTTTAAACAATTAAGGAAAGACAAAATATTAAGCTAGTCATTGAGAAGAATCATCACAGTTGGGTGTCTGTTGGGATCCCCACGTGCCCTTACCTGGGAGCCCTCCTCATTGTAGTGCCTGGCATTCCGGAACATCAGCTTCATGTCCTCTATCATTCCCTCCTCCCCCGCATATTTGTCATTGCGGATATTATGCTCAATTATTTTCAAGTCCATTGGCTCCAAGATGATTTTATAATAATCAGGATAGTCCTTTTTGGATGGTTTAACCATAAATAGATCACAAAGTCTTCTGCCTGAGCCTGGCTCACGAGCTTCAAGAACAACATTGAATAAGATTTTCATTCGCTGCTTTCTTATGTTCTTTTTACTGTTGGAAGTAAGAAAGGGGAAAAATGAGAACAGGTTTAGTTTTCTTGATAGAAGAATGAATATGAAATAAAACAAATTAATCTTGCGGACAGGTGCTTCATAATGATTACAATTGATTTATTATTATGGCACAAACACAGTAAACATGCTGGAAGCTATAAGCAAATATTAGGAAATTTTCCAAAATAGTTAAAACACAGTGACTCTGGCAGGAGTACCTAAGAACACCAGACAAACCTGTTTAGAATATTTATGAAATGCAGTGCTTAAAAACAGCATTGTCTAACACCAAAGAAAATGAAATTCTATTATCAATTTTTTGAAGAACAAAGCTAAAGTGGAATAAAACTGCTGATTCCCTACTGTTACTAACAGTTCTCCCTTAAACAAGCAAACACAAACAAAGAGAAGTGTTCTATCTCCTAAGACAATCACTCATGAACACCTGTATTTCCTGGTTACCAGACAAAAGGGATGCTGTCTGACAGACTAGTATCTCTACAGTGGGTACAAATACCTCAGGCATTTATTCTATCAGTCCCTTCTCCCTTCCCTCCATTATTCCACAATCCCAGCCTAGCTTAAAGAATAAATGGTAGTGGTTTACCTAAGCTCCCGAGTAAATTTTCATCCTTGACTATGAATCCCTATCTTGTCCAAATTCCCCCAATGAGATGTTATGCTAGCAAACAGATGTCCTAGTACTATAGGACAAAGTACAAGGGACTACAGATTAGAACCTGAGTTACAAAAAGGCGTAAGAGAACATATGGGCTAGCCTCCTAATTATTGAAGAAACTGGCTCAGAGAAGTTAAATGACTTGCCCAAGGTGAGATGTCCAATGAATTATTATAATTATTAGAATTAATGAATTATTAGAAGAGATGATCTTCTGATATGATTTCTGGCCCATTGTTTATATGACCTCAGGACACAGATATCTAAGACTAGCCAGACTTGAACCAGCAAACCATCAGTCTCTGAGGTAGGTAATAAAAATAAATAACCCATGACTTACTTTCTATTCAACACTTACTAAAAGGGCACAGTGTTGCATTTGGAGGTAAATATTTTCTATCCAGTCCCTATCTTAAAAATGGAAGGGAGTTCATTATTGAAGCAAACTATGTGGCCAAATGGATCTCTACTCCAGTCCTGTGGCCACTCAATCTACTTCTGGGTCATAAAGAAGACAAAGGCCAGATATTTTCTCCATGAGGTTCAATATGCTTTTTTTTTTTTTTTTAAGAAAACTCAAATAAAGGATAACAGATGAGAAAATAAATAAATACTCTATGTAAAGATTTTAAAAGTCTCAAAAACGCCTATCTTCCTAACATCCCAGAGCACAAGGCAACCTGAAAGTGATCCACTTAGGAGACACAAAGGACTCCACTGCCTAGAGCTGGGATCATCCTTGTCACCTGTGTCTTCACTTGGGGCTGCTTATTTCCACTGGTGGCTCTGGAATCATTCCTGTCATATCTCCACTCAGTATTTTGGTGTCTATGTCAAGTAAGTGATTGATTGATGACAGCGATCTAGGCAAAGTTTCATCTAATGCTAACTATTTCTCCAAAGAGACATCCCCAGATGATGATGAGAAGGGAACAACTCTCTCAGTTCAGGACTTCAACAAGTGAATAATGGAAGGGGAAGGCAGGACAAAGCTCCAGCATTGCAGAGCTCCGCACAACTGGGCAGAGACTGGACGTCTTTAGCCTTCAAGAAGCCTCTAAAGAAAAAACTTCAGAACCTGGATTTGCTATCACAGAATTTGATAACTGCTGTAATAGTTGACATTTACTGTTTTAGGATTTTTAACACTAATAGTATGCTTTACTAATAAGCATACAACTCCAGTTGTTTGATTCACTTTAAGAGAGTGATGTGTAACTGGTTTCCATCCTCAAAGGCAAGCAAAATTTTTGTTATTAGGGTCACACAATCTTCTCTGAACTAATCCAGCTTTGTTATTTTGTTTACATTTTTCCAGATCCTTATATTGCCTCTGAAACCAAGAACCACTGGCCCATTACTTTCAATCTAACTGCCAGAAAAAACTCAAGAGCTAAACTTCATGTTCTTCTATAACTGTATTAGCTTGAGTGGCTGGTATATTTGCTTTATCCTTTTCCAACATGATGCTGAATCTTATTATGTTCACCTTCTGAAAGTAACTTCAAACACTTCTGAAATGACATAAACTCTACATTACAAAAAGACAGCTACCGTATCACCCTATTTGATGCTTTCTGTTGACTGTTTTCAAAGGCCACGGCCACGTGATTTTTAATCTGTCTCAGAACCCCTCTATTTATCCTACCTCTTTCCTCCCTCAGACTATTAGCTGTAAACAGTTTGTTTACTCTTCCCTATTTTGGGAAAGGTGCATAATTAAATCCCAGACCTGGTAACTAGCACACCATTCATTTCTAATCAGGACCTGTGAACATACTTAGGTAAAAAAAAACTTAAGAGAGTTCCAAACCGGTGTTGTTCATCATTATGCACTTAAGGGTGTCATACTGAAGAGGATGTCAATTCAGATCACAGATGCTATTGTATTAAACATACAATTTTAGAAGTTTATGGTCTTGTTAGCACTATGGTCTTGTGCTAACAAAGTCATTATATTACAGCAATTTTCCAATAAATGAACATCAGTGTCTTGAGAAGTGGGTACTTTTTCTAACTTGCAAAAAGATCATGAGTTAGTGGAGGCTTCACACTGAATCCCTGATTTTCCAAGACCACCACCTTACCATCCTTTTGACCCCCAAACTCAGCCTAAACACTGGAATCAATGTCACTTTTTGCTTCTCTTAGTTTATCACCAAGTCCCAGAGGACCTTCACAGCCCTTCTAGATCTGATCTTCCCTTTTTCCATGCCATGGTGTTAGTCCTAACCTTCATAGTTTGTGGCCGACCACTTTCTTAAATCTTAATATTTTACTATGAAGCTATTATTTAGTACATATTTGTATTTGATATACACAAAAGAGTCCTATTTACAGTTACAAATAACTCTTCTACCACATGCCAGGGACTGTGCTAAGCACTTATCATTTAATCCTCAAACTCTAAGAACCAAGTACAATTACTACCCCAGTTTTGGAGATGTAGACACAGAGGCTTGGAGACTTAAGTGAATACCTAAGGCCATAATCAGAACTGAGATTTGAATCGTGATAGTCACCAGGCTGCTTTTATCATACAAATAAATGACAAAAAGCCAGCTCTTACCAAGGGCCTCTAATCAAAGTCAACCCAGCTCACAGGCTTCAAGGTCTCTCGGCCTTTACCTTCCTGGCCCTAGATCTCTAGTGGTGCCCGCTGTGAAGCTAAGTAAACCCAAAAGTTCCTTCTTTTACAAGGCTTTTATATTTCATTTACAAGGAGCAAAATCTTTTTATTCATCTTAATGACTTTCCCAGTTTAATAACATCTGACTAAAAACAAAATCCCATGGACGGAGGAGCCTGGTGGGCTACAGTCCACCGGGTCGCAAAGAGTCGGACACGACTGAGCGACTTAAATGAATGAATAAAAAACAAAATGAAATCTACCATGTCTTGATGACAACAGGAAATACCTCCAGATTCAGTGAGTATTCAGGCCCAGTTCCGTGAGTTTCAGGCATATTAAGCAATCAGGTCCTCACAGCAATCCTATGTAAGTTTTTGTCATCAACTCTTTTTTCAGATGAGGAAATTGTGATGAGGTTCAAATCATAGACCTAATAAGAACTGGGATTTGAACCTGGGCAGTCAGGATCCAGAGTATGGGGTTATAACAGTACTCCACACTTCTGTTTCCTCTTCTACTCAGAATCAAGTGCCACATACTATGAGTCATGTAAAAGAAATACCAATCCATGGTCTTTTTCTTAAATTTACCAATTAAGAAAACTTTTCTTAAGGAAAACAGTAGGAAGAAGATACTAATACAGTAATTGTATAGAGTGGACTACGTATGGTAGCAAATGTAGGTAACTTCAAACATCTAACTTTCAAAGAAAAGCATGATAGGGAAATCACATTTCTGAAAGCTATTTGGGCAATCACACAACACTTCCATACAACTATACAACTGTGTGCTTCACACAGTTTTGTTTACAACCTGCCTCATTTCCCAGTCAGTAAATTCCTGGAAGGTAGAGATGATGACTCAACTTTTCCTTTGTGACCTGTAAGAGGACAGTCTGGTGTCTGCAAGCAACTGACACTCCATGAATGCCAGATGGCAGAGGGAAAAAATAAAAGCACCATAAGATGATTACTAGGACTACATATGGCAACTGAAGGGCTGTTTTTAAAATCATAAGTAACATGCAAAAGAATGGATGGTTTTAAAGAAATAAAACACAAAAGACCAGAGACTAAGGAAATGTATTCATGCTCAAGAAGCACTAGCCCAATGCATAGGCACCAACACAGACTGGTATCACTTGGATCATCAACACTGATTCTGATCCCTCCACCATCCCCAGTCTATAAGAGACGTTCCAGAAAAGAAATCTGCACCCGCCCGCCCCTGGACACCACCACTGCCACCACAGTCTCAGCCTCTCTACCTCTGCCGAAGCACAGCCACGAGGACTGGTGCAGGGCTTGCTGCCCTGGGCGAAGCTGGCACCAAAGTCAGTCCTGACTACATCTAGGCTGATTCTCAGTTAATCTTACTAACTATACTGCTTTCTTTATTCATAAGATAAACTGGCATCCAAATAAAAACCATTATTTCACATGCTTAAGACTGCACTTTTCGCCTCATCAGTGCTGACCATGCCACAGAAGTTACACTTTAAAAAAACATGTTTATGCATAAAAAAGGACTGCACACCTGGAGAGCCTCCTGAGACCCAACATCTCACTGTCAAGAGTGTTCCTGGGAAAGCAGAAACAAACATTACATGTGAAGAGAAACAAAACAAGCAACATTGGAGGTCATGTATAAACCAAATATGGTTGAGAAAAGAGGATCATTTAATCCAAAGGATAGAAGGTTTTAAGAATACTTGGAACATTTCAACATGGAAGATAGCAGGTGGATTTTAGGGTAGAGGGGTTGGAGAGAAGAATGTATTCCCAGAATGAAGAGAACATACCCACAGTAATTTTTTTCACAATCTTTGATATGAAAAAAATATGGCAAAGACAGAACCGTATTCAATACTTCAGAGTCAAGTCAGGTAGTATGTGGAAAACTTGGCCCTGCCTTCTCTGGACAGCTTAACTTAACCTACCAGGCTGTCATGTTTACCTGAGTTCGGGAGGAGTCCATTTCTTACTACCAAGCCCTCTGAACATCACTGCCGTCTAAAAGGCTAGTTACGTACTTCCTTCGCCACAGTCTGCAGCACAGGCCTTGCTCTCTCAGCCTCTTCACGTGCGCTCACATCTGTATTTCAAGCTCACGTATGTTCCCTTACTGCTTTAGCTATGATTTATATTTGCTCTTCTCTTACTTGTATTTTTCACTTCATTAAACAAAACACTTCCTAGGAAACCTGTGCATGAAAAGACTTTTTCTCTAAAATGGGATTTTATTATTTTGAGAACATAATGCTTAGCTTTTTTTATGGGAGGTTTTAGTAAGAGTAATAACTTTCATCTCATCTACTTGGGTTTTCCCACAAAGCAGAGATTTTGTAGAGATTTTTTAAGGATCTGGCCTGGGCTAATGTTTCCTTAGAACTGTTTTCTTAACACTCAACTAGTTTAAGATCTCTCGTCATTCAGTGTTGGCACTAATTGTACCATCACTTTTGCCTCCATTACCTTCTTTTGCCTGAGAAGTTTTTATCTTTGATTGGTGACTGATCTGGAAAACACAGGTGATGCTGTAGTAGTTATATAATTACACTCAAAGATGTTCTTGATTTGATGTCTCTGATCTGGTCTCACATTTTTCCTCCGTTGTCCCTGGTATAACAAGGAATTAAGAACTTGGAAGGATGAAATTCATAGGCCAGTAATGGAGGAGACTCACACCTCAGGGCACAGCAATCAATTTAGTTACCTTGGCATAGCATAGCAAAGTTATTTTCATTGCTAAAAAAAATTTCCCAAATGCTATTTACAGGGAAAGACAAGACAGCTTCTCTTTTCTAAACCATTTTTTAAAAATTCTCTGGTGTCAGTGGCTCTACAATACATGAACAGAACTGCATTAATAGTTACTAATGACTTCATTCAATTTTGAATCTGTCAGGCCCTGCTATTAGTGATGAACTTATTCTTTGTTCAAGGTTCCTCCCTGTTATCACAAAGATGGTAAGACAGTTAAGGCTCAGGAAGAATAAGGTGTTCCACAAAGATCAAGTCAGAGAAACTCCATGTGGGAGGCGCAGACAAAAGAGATGGTCTTGCATGATTCTTTACAGGAGTCCAGCTTCAGAATCTCACAGTAAGGTCCCCTTCCATAAAACCCATGAGAAAAAGGAAGGGTTAGGGAAGTTGAGAGAAAGATTAGAAAGAAAAGAAAAACAAATATCTAGCTTAACCTGTTATGAACTACAAGAAGTTGTAACTTGGTACTTTATATGACATCCTTAAAATAGCAAATAAAGATCCGATTAACAAGGGAAAACAAAGGGGTAAGAATAATGACTGACTTTTTTTTTTAAATCGCCACATAGAAATTGCCTAAATTAGATTTAAAGGGCTTCTTACAATGCGACATTAAAACAAAATAACCTGGACAGCAGAAAGAATAACAGGTTTCACCAGGCTATATAAATATTTTTAAATATGTTATCTAAAAACAACATGTTACCAAGAAAATACTAATCATACAATTAACAAATGAATTTTTAAATGTTATAAAGTATTTAACTTTTATAATTCATACTTGAAAACTTACAGAAACAATTTTCTGCACTTAAATCTGAAAAAACAGAAACTGAGCCAATGTCTCCAGTTATATGAAGAATATATACCTTTTTCTTTTGGCACTACCAGTATCAGAGGTGGCTGAAGAAATCATGCTGTCTCCATCCTCAATGTCGTCTCTCCTAGCAAGCTCTTTCTTCTTTGCCTAAAACAGAAGAGATCCCAGGAGTCGAGCTCATTCTGCTGAGCACTTCTAGAATATATGAATATTAAAGAGCTAGACACATCAGATTCAAGCAGAAAGATACAACCACACGTAGAATACTCAAGATCAAAAAGAAGTCATTAAACATTTTCAATAACCCAATTAACAAAAGCTTGCATGACAGAAAAATAGGTTAAAAAAAATGGATCCAGAGAGTTGAGGAATCAACTCTAGCAAACTGAATTTAAGACTCCAAAGGACACCAACTCGTTCAAAGCACTAAGACAAGTTGTCAGGGCATCCTGCTCTGGTGTCTGTATTTCAGTAAAGCCAAGTCAAAGCTAGCCTTTAGCACCCTTGACTTAAGCAACAGTGTGACTAAGAAGAAAGCTTAAAGTGAGAGGTGAAATAAGATCTACTTTTCAACACGTGCATTTTTAAAGACCTTCTGCCAAAGAGAGCTAAAGTCCAATAAGAGCAGACTTAGGGAATACACACAGAGTTCTAAAAACAAAATACTGAAATCCTCAACATGGATCACAGAGCTGACCATACAAAAATGGAGATTCTACAGGTGATATACAATTGCTTTTGTTGTTCCTTGCTCTGAGATTCTCTTTCCAGGAAGATTCTGCCAAAACTGACAGGCAGACACAATTTGTATTTCATATCTATGCCCTTTTTTCTCAAAACACTGAGATGACCCATGGCCTCAGATGCCCTCCAAGGTGTGCTCTTAGAAATAATTCAATCAACTCATGGACACTGTACAATGATGAATTAGTCTAACGATGACCCTTCTCCTAGAACCAACACTACCTCAACAGAGACAGTGTCTAGAACCAAATAAATAAAATCTGAATGCAGAATATCATCTGTGATTGGAGGGAATCATCCTCATAACCCTAAAATTACTCCCAGGGACAAATCCCTGCTTCTTCCACTCACAAAGCTAATCCAGTCTAAACTATTATTTCTACTCTGCATAGTCCTGAAAGCTCTTAAAAAAAAATTCAAAAAAAAAAAAATATCAGTACTTGTGGCTAAAATGAATGATATGACATTACTGGAGGAAAATCACATATCTTTTTTTTTTAATCACATATCTTAACACACTCAATTACACATAAAATAACTTGGCAACACCAAGAAATTATACCTGCATGACTTGCTGCAGTTTTAGAACTCGCTTGTAGATGGCCGAGTTGGGAACATTATAGCGTTTGGCATTTTCAAACATTAAATTCAGATCACACTCAAATGATCTAAAGTTTCATATTCTTGGTTTTTTAGCTTTGTTCTGTGAAGGACAAACACAGGGCTAGAACTTTCCATTTTGAATATCCAGAAACACCCTTCCTGAAAGTTCAGTGAAAAAATCTTGACAAATATTACAAGGTAGTTTACCAGTGATACTGACTAGAGGACTGGAAGTGACAATTTCCAAATATAAAATGAAGGAGCAAAAGCACCACTATATTTAGACAACATGATAATTTAACTGAAAACCCAAAAGAATAAAACACTACAAGCAGCAATAAGAGAACCCAGTAAGGTGGTCAACTACAAAGCAAACATATTAGCAAAACTCCTAAGGTAAAATCCTGGTATTGGCTACAGGAAAACCCTGTTGTTGTTCATGTCTGACTCTTTGCAACCCCATGGACTTGAGAACCCCAGCAGGCTTCTCTGTCCATGGGATTTCCCAGGCAAGAATACTACAGCTGACTGCCATTTCCTCCTCCAGGGGATCTTCCCGACTCAGGAACAGAGCCTGCTGTCTGCTGCATTCATAGGTGGATTTTTTAGCACTGAGCCACCAGGGAAGCCCTTACATGCAAACCCTAGGAAGAGATAAAAATCAGGGAGGTTTCAAGCTACCGTAATGAAGAATCATGGTGATTTACACATTTCAGAAAATAAGAGGTCATTCCTCTTGATGAGAGTTAAAGAAAAGAGAAAGTCCTGGCAACTACATGAAGGAACATGTAGAATAATAAACATTAACCTCCAGGGGAGTTGCATGAAGGGAACGAAGAGCAGCCCCTTTTTATTTGGTGGGGGTGGGGGGCGGTGGTGGTTCTGTGCTGTGCTGCTTGCAAGATCTTAGTTCCCTGACCATGAATCGAACCTGGCCCCACAGTGAAAGTGCCAAGTCCTAACCACTGGACCACTAGGGAATTCCTTGAAAAGCAGTCTTAAGATGGTAAATGAGAGGCAGAGTAATGTTAAGAGTTCTTTTGCTACTCTTCCTCCAACACAAACAATTGTAATTAATCCAGTGGCTTAATATTAAGGTTTTTACTTACTTTAAGTCTTAAGAATTGTAATAGCTGTCTCAGACATTTAGGCTGTTACTAACACTAAGGCTATCACAAGTCCCTGTACACTTGGTACAAAGTGAAGCCTCACAGTCTGCTTAACGCTATATGGATTTAGACAGGACAGACTTTTAAAGCTTGCCTGAGCACTTGTCTGCTATCCATCAAAGTCACAAAAACAGTATTAGGTAAAGAACTACATTATGTGTACAGCTTCATAGAATTAACATAGAGATTCCATACTTTGCTCTTAGAATGACACATCATTCACTACACATGTAAAGTTTTACTTAAAATTTACTAAAATTATATATAGATTCCATGAAGTGCTTACAAAGATAAGAATGTTATAATAGAACATTTGATTCTCTGGGATGAAGCAAAAAAAAAAAAAGCAACTAAGCACATACTCAGCTCTCACTACCTGTGGCTAGCAACAAGAGTTTAAATTACAGCCTTGGACTTATCCATGCTAACTTCAGGGATAACATGCTGGATATTCTCAACACCCACAAAGAACAATAGAGACCTAAACTAGTATTAATAGATGACAATCTATAACAAATCTGAAGATATTTATCAGTCAAATATTAATCAAGGATGGGAGTGGGAAGGAAAGGGTAGAACAGGAAATAAAGCATGGGGATGACAAGCCCCAGCACAACGAAGATGGTCTATGCAGCCATGTTGTCGAGCTCCTCCATACCCTTCCTTTTTTTTTGCTTTTGATGACACTATATTCCTTCTGCTAACACATCTTCCTAGGATTGTGCTGTGCAATACAGTGGTCATACACGTCTGTTTAAAGCAAAATAAAGTAAAACTTGAAATCTAGTTTCATTATGCCACATTTCAAGTTTTCAACAGTCACATGTCGAGTGGCTACCAGAGACAGTACAGATAAAGTAACATTTCATCATCACAGAAAGTGCTACTGGTCAGCACTGCTCAAGATTTCCCTGCTGCTCTGAAGAAAGAGCCAGTGGAAGGTGTTCCAGCTCCTATGGGGCACGACTGGCTCAGCGTGCATCCTTGGAAAGGAAGTAGGTTAGATGTCCTAAGAGTTGACCCTTCAAAAGGGAAACCAAGATACAAAATTTTAAATGAAGGTAAATTGTTGATTAAAATATCAATAAAAAGAACAGGAAGAGAAACTTTTGCAGTTATAAGAAAATGAACAGTTAAATTCTGAGCTGCATAATTTTTTTTATAATCCATAACTTGACACACAACTGACTAGCTGGGATACCTTCTGTTTATTTGTCTCTTGACACTACTGTAATACAAAGAATGTAATTTGTAGTTAATCAAATTTATTTCTCATATTTACATTGGTGTGATTCCTAAGCATACTCTAGACATATGAAGAACATTTTTATATCCTTATCCATTTTAGAAATGAAAGATATATACACAGGCTCAATCACAAGAAAATAGATGTATACTGAGTAATGTAAATGATATATTACCTGATCTGTTGTAGTGATATGGGTGTTTTAATTTGCTGATAATAATCAGGATATTTTTTCTTTGAAGGCAAATGGAAAAAAGGTTCAGCTATTAGCTGGCCTTGGTTATTCCGACAGCTCCGAACTGTGTCATAAAGCTGATAAAAAGGATTTGAAACATCCATAAATGAAGTAATGCTCTCTGCTTCCGATTCTCCTTCTTCATATCGCGCAGCTACAAAGTCATAAAAGATATTTATAAGGGGAATAAAAAAAAACATTTTTTAAAGCTTTTAACAACCTTCCAGATTATGCTATGTTTGAGAATACTTATTTTAAAAGAATAGTCTCTAGCCTTCATTAAAGATGCTGTTAGTAATGCTTAGTAAAGTGTATGCTTACTTAAGAGAAATGTTACATAGAAACAGAATGTTACATAGTAAAAGTTATACTGTCTTGGTTTTTGTAATTTAGTTGCTCAGTCCTATAGGACTCTTGTGACTCTTGTGATCCCACAGACCACAACCTGCCAGGCTCCTCTGTTCATGGGAATTTCCAGCAAGAATACTGAAGTGGGGTGCCATTTCCTTCTCCAGGGGATCTTCCTGGCCAAAGCATTGAACCCCTGTCTCCTCCAAGTCTCCTGTAAGTCTTCTCTATAGAAGGCAGATTCTTTACCCAAGGGAAGCCCTAACTGTCTGTCTTTAAAAGGTTACAAAATAGTTTCTCTGCCATCTTTGGAGATCCTTGCTTATGTGTGTTTGGACAAGAAAAGGAGCAAACAGTCATTCTCAGATCTCCAGAACTAAAGCGACAGCATATAGCTTAGGATAAATGTAGCTGGGGGCTGGTATTGACAAATTTGATTTAAAGTGAGGCAAAGTCAAAGAGATTTACCTGCAGCAGACCTTAGGAAAGATGTTTTCCTTTACTGAGAAAACTTTTAGGTAGAAGCTATTCATAGAAACACCAAAACAAAACATGCAATCACTTTTAACAGAAATACAAAATATACTGTTCATTTCTCTGAACTCTTAAACAGTGTATAAGCACCTAATTTAAATTATTTCTTGATGGATCAGGATAACCAAAATCACTATGCCTCCCAGGCAAGTATGAGAATCACTTATTCAGTACTTAGTTATATATTAAGAGCTTGATAAGCACCATTTTGAGGTAATCCTAACATCACCATACGGAACAGGTATTGTCATTTCTTTTCCAAAGGAGAGAACTGGACATGAGAGGCTGATGACCTGCCCAAGGTTAGCTGGCCTGTAAAGTAGTCGAGAAGGGTTTTGGATTTAAGAGTCAAGGAGCTAGAAGCAAAGACAGAAATTGGAGACTATGCAGTCTTTCCTGACTCTACTACCTCTAATCTTTTCATAAAGCTCTTGCACATGTTTTATTGAATTTAAATTTAGGAATATATTTGGCTGTTACTGTAAACTGTAACTTTTTTTAAAATTACATTTTCTTTTTATGGTTGATTCTGGAAATGAAGTCAATTTTTGTATAATAATTTACATAAGCATTTGATTATTCTTATTAATTCTAGTAATTTATCTGTAGCCTTTAAACAGAAAACTCAAAAAGTACTCTTACTGATTGCGATTCTTATAAACCCTTCTCTTCTGATCCTTACAGCATCACTATTATCACTGTTTGCTGGCTAGTACTTTGAACAAGAAGTAACAACATTTTAAACTTTGTTTCTTATGGTAAGGAGAATACTACAAATGTTTCTCCACTGAAAGTGGAGATGCCATTTATCAGGTTAGGAAAGTCCCCTTCTACTCCTAGTAGGCTTAGCTTTTATCATGAATGAGACTTGTAATTTAATCAAATGCATTTGCTGAGCCAACATCATGGTTTTGCTCCTTTAATCTACTAATACAGTAAATAATACTTTTATCTTTTATTCCTGAAATAAACCCAACTATGTTATTGTGTATTACAGATACTGGACACCTCATGTGAAGAGATGACTCATTGGAAAAGACTCTGATGCTGGGAGAGATTGGGGGCAGGAGGAGAAGGGGATGACCGAGGATGAGATGGCTGGATGGTATTACTGACTTGATGGACGCGAGTTTGAGTGAACTCCGCGAGTTGGTGATGGACAGGGAGGCCTGGTGTGCTGTGATTCATGGGGTCGCAAAGAGTCGGACATAACTGAGCGACTAAACTGAACTGAACCTAGTATTCCTGAAATAAACCCAACTGTGTTATTGTG
Organism: Aepyceros melampus; assembly: GCA_006408695.1. NCBI lineage: Eukaryota > Metazoa > Chordata > Mammalia > Artiodactyla > Bovidae > Aepyceros > Aepyceros melampus. The sequence continues at coordinate 296,043 of SJXQ01004425.1, read as the reverse complement.
TATTACAGATACTGCTAGATGCAGTGTGCTTGTGCAGATTGCAGATACTGCTAGATACAGTGTGGTTATATTTTGTCTGGTTTTGGTTTTATATCAGAGTCAAAGAATAAATTGCGGAGTTCTTTTTTTACTCACTGCAGGAGTTTATTATATAATTCTGTTCCTTGAATGTATGGCTTGGTGTTTTCAATGCAGGAGTATCTCTAATTAGCAATTTAATGTCTTTAATGGTGATATGACTAATCGGTATTTTTATTCCTGAATCAGTTTTCAGGCATTTATCAGTTTCTAGGAATTTGTCAATTTTATCTAAACGTTCAAATTTATTTGCATTATGCTGTCTTTATATGCTCTATATGCTCCTTTTTCCCCTAATATTTTTTTATTTGTGCCTTCTATTTCTTTACAATCTTGCTATAGATTTACATATTTTATTAAGAGCTGTAACAGGTAAATTTTTTTACTTCATTGATCTTCCATTAGAAATTTCCTTTCTAAAGAATTATCTCCTGTCCTTGGCTTTACTATCTTTTATCTAACATCTCTGTTTTTCTTATTATTTACTTATCTTGGATGCTTATTAGTTCATTAACTTTCAGCTGCTTTTCTTTCTGAATAGAAGCAGTCATAACTACTAGTGGCACCTCCACTGTTTTTGATATGTATTATTTTCATTATTGTTACTGTTCAAATTTAAGTAATTAAATTTCTATTACAATTACTCCTTTTAAAAATTTATTTTTCAAAAAAAAAAAAAAAGAAAAACCACGTAAGCAAAAGATCACAAAGCCTTTGAGAGGTTTCTGCTCCCCAAGTTGGTGGAAAACACTAAGTTGGCAGATTGGATTTTTAAAAAAAAGATCTACTAAAAAAAAAAACCTAAGTAAAAAATTTATTTTTCATTATTAGTTGCTATCACAGCTGTATTACAGTCAGAAATATGGTCTGTATAATACCTGATCTTTCAAATTTGTTGAAATTTGTTTTATGGCTAAGTACATGACCAATTTTTGTAAATCTTCCATGTGAACCGGAGAAGGCAATGGCACCTCACTCCAGTACTCTTGCCTGGAGAATCCCATGGACAGAGGAGCCTGGTAGGCTGCTGTCCATGGAATCACTAAGAGTCAAACACGACTGAACGACTTCACTTTGACTTTTCACTTTCATGCATTGGAGAAGGCAATGGCAGCCCACTCCAGTGTTCTTGCCTGGAGAATCCCAGGGACGGGGGAGTCTGGTGGGCTGCCGTCTATGGGGTCACACAGAGTTGGACACGACTGACATGACTTAGCATCAGCATGAGCATCCATGTGAACCAGGGAAGAACATGTATTCTCTAACTGTAGAATACTTGCCTGTTAATAACCAACTTGTTGTGGTAGCTGAATAATAAGCCCCCACACAATTCTATGCTCTAATCCACAGAACTTGTGAATATTACCTTAAATGGCAAGAGACTCTATAGATATGATTGAAAGGAATCTTGAGTTTGGGAAATTATCCTGGATTAATCTCTGGGCACTAAACATAATCACAAGGATCCTTATGAAAGACAGGCAAGAAGGTCAAAGGAAGAAGGAGATGGGGTGACATGTAGAGACTGAAATGCTGTGTTCTCAATGTAGAGGAAGGGGCCATGAGCCAAGGAATACAGATAGCCTCTAGACACTGGAAAATGTAAGGAAGCCCATTATCCCCTACAGCCTCCAACAGGACACCAGCCTGCCAACAACCTGATATTAGATTTCTGACCTTCAGACTGAGGGTATACACCTGTGATGTTTTAAGCCACTAAGTTTGTGGCAATTTGTTTTAACAGAAATAGGAAACAAAAAAACTTTCCAGGAATTATAGTCAAATCTTCTGTCTTCATTGGTTTTTTTGGCTGTGTATCTAGCAATTGATAGAAGCAGGCTCCCACTCTAACAGCAATGTTGTCACTTTCTCCAAGAAATTCTATCTGCTTGTTTTATATATTCTGAGCCCTTTTAGGATTTATCTGCCTGGTGCAATAAACTTTTTATCAGCATAAGGTAAATCCATTTTATCTTTGGAAATGCATTGTTTGAAAATCTAGCTTAGCGTAACGTAACTATCGTCTGGTTATTATTTGCCAGGGTTATCTTTTTTCTGTTCCATCCTTTTACATTCATTTTTCCTGTTTATTTAAGATGTGCCTCTTGTAAGCAGTATATAACTTGATTTTTAAAATACCCAATCTGGAACTGTCTTAAGTGGCAAAATCAGGCCACTAACATTTATTTCAGATATAATTTTTAGAATTATTTCTGTTTCCATTTATCACATTTTTTGTTTCTTTTTGCCTTCTTGCCTTATTTTGTGTTGGTGGGAGAAGACTGGAAGTTTTATCTGTTTTTCATATCCTATTGTCCACCTCATTGCCTTCTTAAAGTAACTGCAAGTAGGTGCTTTTCTCCACCTCCTTTGCTGCCCTTCAGGGAGACGCAATGTGGTTTGCCTCTAAGACGAATCACCTCAAGATGCCAAGCCACACTTTGAATTCTTATGTCTTCTTTCCATCAGCTTTCTTGTTGCTCCAAGATCATGAGTTATCCTTTCTTTGCTATTTTTACTGTATCTACCCCTAAAGCTTTTTCCAGGAACAGGAAGCAGAAAACCAAGTATATTAAACTCTGATTAAATGAAGGATAAACAGGTTCTGAATAACAGCCTGAAGGATCTGCAACACACAAACGTGGTTGGCGTTGACTTTGTTTTACTGCCTGAGGTCACTAAATAAGAATCCTCTTGCGACACAACTACTACTTATTAGGGGGGGAAAAAAGCCAATAAATACTTCGTAAGAATCTTATAAGTGCTATGATTTTCCTTCAATTTGTTATACTACTATAAGGTTAATTAAGTCACTAAATGTTAGAAGGAAATCTAAAAATAATGTGTGTGTCACTTCTATAGTTGGCAAAAAAGAAAGCTAATGAAAAGAGAAATGTTTCTTTCAATTTTTGATAAGGACTGACTTAAGTTTAAAAAAATATAATTCTGTAGATGACAATCAAAAAATTAAATTCATACTTTAGTAGTCTACAATAATTATCAATTTCTATAGATTTAGTAAAAAATAAAGATACAGCTAGAAAAACCTTTTGTGTCACACTCGATTATAAAATCAAGAGTAATTTCATAAAACAAATTTTATCTCTACATATAAAAAATACCATAAAATAAAAAATATCACACTTAGGAGGGAGACAGAAAATGTACCTCTATAGCTGCATCATTACTCCTTTATGAAGTGTGTGCTTTTACGCGAATTTCTAGTGCCCAATTATTTAAATGAAAGTTTGCCATGATTTACAGCTATCTTTAAATCATAAGCTCTAAGTGAGAAGACATTATAGTCTACTGAAAATATAAGCTAGTGATCTGTATATCTAAAGTGATGTAATGTCCTTCTGGGATTTCCTGATGGTGTCACTAGTACTTTGGGCTTTCCCGATAACTCAGTGGTAAAGAATCTGCCTGTAATGCAGGATTTGCAGGAGACACAGATTCGATGCCTGGGTTGGGAAGATCCCTTGGAGGAGGAAATGGCAATCCACTCCAGTGTTCTTGCCTGGCAAATCCCATGGGTTTTAGAGCAGCCTGATGGGTTACAGTCCATGGGGTCACAAAGAGTTGGACACAGCTGAGCACACACACATGCATGCGTGACTAGCACTATTTACCATCACAGGTTTGAAACCAGGATCTGCTGTGGCTACCAAAACAACTGTTTTTGCACAAGTATTTATTAACTTAGATTCACGCTTTAACATAAAATAAAGCAGTAGTAAGTTCTTGATAAGTTTGATAACCAAGAGTGCAATCAAAATGTAACAAAACAAGTGTGTCCTCCAAAAACAGACAAACTCCCAGCCAGACTAAAATAACTGCAATTTTCCTTAAGAAGAAAGATTCACTGATATGGCACATAACTAGTCACAACTTAATGCCTACCAGCTAAAGCAGCATCCTCTTCACTTTCTGAGCCATACTGAAGTGCCATGGTAATTGCGGATAAACGACCCCCTTGGACTGCTCTTTTATTACTACAAGGAAAAAACAAGCAATTAGAAGGCAGGGAAAGATGTTATAAAAATTTGGTTACTTTACAGGAAACAGGAACTGTTAATAAGGCATTCAAATCAAAGAAAGAGTTTCTATTCAGCTGCCTCCTCAATTTACTTTGTACTTTTTATATCCCTCACAATCAATCTTAACCAAGAAGACTAAATTTTTTCTCTAGAAAAGAGGGAGTAGAGATAGAAAGCCCTTAAAGCAGGCTACTTGCAGCACTACTCCTTTTTTTATGAAAAATAAAGATTCATTCATAACTGCTGGTTAATTCTACAAATGCTCATATTTTAACAATGAAAATAAAATCTATTATGAACACAAACTCTTTCAGTATTTTATGACACATTTTCTGGTAATTTTAAACACTACCTGACAAACAATTTCTGCTTCAGCATCTCTCAGACATGAAGTCAGGCCTACTATACTTTTTAAATAAGATATCTGACAACAAAGTTTCATAAAATAAGCCAACTACACTCAAAGATATTACTTCAAGATAGTCATCAAGAAAATGCTAGCATGCTTATCCTCATAAACATGGGTCAGCTCTCAGATACTCTCTCTCACCGGTAATACTTGCTAGTGGGATTTCTCTCTTCACCAAGGCTGCCTTTACTGTGCGAAGGACCTGTCAGCCTGGTTGCAGCCAAATTTGAGGAAGTCCTATCCAGAGACAAGGTTAAAAAAAAACTCAGAAAACTAACAGCTGAAATCATAATGCTGGATAAACAAAAAGAAAACAACCATTTTCTTTTTCTTTTCTTTTCTTAAAAAAAAGATACACTCTGGGACTACCCTGGCAGTCCAATGGTTAAGACTCAGTGTTTCCACTGCAGGGGGCAAAGGTTCCATCCCTGGTTGGGGGAACTAAGATTCCACATGCCACAGGGCATGGCAGGGAATGGGGGAAGGCAGACTCAAATATTGCTGAGCCTCTACTATGCAGGAGTCTTTGCTCCAAAATCTGGGACTCTGCTACAAACAATAAAAGATGGAGAGGGTACAGAGAAAAGGGAACCCTCTTACACTGTTGGTGGGAATGCAAACTAGCACAGCCACTATGGAGAATAGTGTGGAGATTCCTTAAAAAACTGGAAATAGAACTGTCATACGACCCACCAATCCCACTGCTGGGCATACACACCGAGGAAACCAGAACTGAAAGAGACATATGTAACCCAATGTTTACTGCAGCACTGCTTACAATAGCCAGGACATGGAAGCAACCTAAATGTCCATCGGCAGATGAACGCATAAGGAAGTTGTGGTACGTACACAGTGGAGTATTACTCAGCCATTAAAAAGAACACATTTGAGTCAGTTCTAATGAGGTGCATGAAACTAGAGCCTATTATACAGAGTGAAGTAAGCAGAAAGGAAACACCAATACAGTATATTAACACAAATATATGGAATTTAGAAAGACAGTCATAATGACCCTATATGCAAGACAGCAAAAGAGACACAGATGTAACGAACAGACTTTTAGACTCTGTGGGAGAAGGCGAGGGTGGGACGATATGAGAGAAAAGCACTGAAGCATGTACGTTACCATATGCGAAACGGATGCCCAGTGCAAGCTCAGTGCATGAAGCAGGGCACCCAAAGCGGGTGCTCTGGGACAACCCAGAGGGAGAGGGCGGGCAGAGAGTGGGGAGGGGGACTCAGGATGGTGGGACACATGTACGCCCATGGCTGACTCATGTCGATGTACAGCAAAAACCACAATACGGCAAAGTAATTAGCCTCCAATTAAAATAAATTAAAAAATTATGCATATAGAGGTTGCCAATGATCAGATGTTAAGTTAGAATATGTTGGCATAAGGCCATTTTTCAACTATTGATATGAAAAAACTTGTTTCTGTTGAAATAAAAAAATTGAAGAGCGAAATCTGGGACTCTGAGCAAAAAAAAAATAAACCAGGGTTGATCTCAGACAGTTTATGGTTACTGCAGTGACCAGAGGATCCAGAAACATAGCAAATATCAAAGTCAGAAAAAAGCTACAAAAGCAGCCACTCTATCTTTCCATTTTAGGTAGAAGCAAATGGCCATAATCCTAGAAGTAAGACGTGTTCAAAGTCACAGTCCCAGCACAAAGTAAGCTAGAATCTCCTGACATCTGGCTAAATACTCTTACAGTGAAAATATATACATCCTATGATAAAGATGCAAATATCACAATATTATAAGCATATCTTATTTTATCACGCTTTGTTTTATTAAACGTAACATATACTGCATTTTTTTTCTTTTTACAAACTAAAGGTTTGTGGCAACCCTAAATAAAGCAAGTCTGAGCACCACTTTTCCAAAGGCATTTGCTCACTTTGTGTCTCTGTGACACATTTTGGTAATTCTTGCAATTATTTCAAACTTTTCCATTATTATATACTTGTTGTAGTGATCTCTGATGCTATCATTGTAAATAGTTTGGGGAACCATGATCCATGATCCATGCCCATGTAAGACAGTGAACTTAATCAATGCTGTGTGTGTTCTGACTGCTCCACCAACCAGCTATTCCCCCATCTTTTTCCTTTCTCCTCACTCTCCCTATTTTCTCATACACTAGATTACTAAAAGTAAGTCAACTAATAACCCTACACTGGCCTCTAAGCATTCAAGGGAAAGGAAGAGTTGCAGTTTTTTTTCCAGTTTCAAGCAAAAGCTACACATGGTTAAGCTCAGTGAGGAAGGCATGTTGAAAGCTGAGATCAGCCGGAAACTAGGCCTCTTGCACCAGTTAGCCAAGTCACAAAAGCAAAGAAAAAGTTTTTGAAGGAAATTAAAAGTACTACTCAAGTGAACACAGAAATGGTAACACAGTAAGATAGCCTTATTGCTGATAAGAAAGTGTTAGTGGTCTGGACAGAAGGTCTAACCAACCACAACAATCCCGTAAGCCAATGCGTAATCCAGAGCAAGGGCCTAACTCTCTTCAATTTGACGAAGGCTGACAGAGTTAAGGTGTGGAATAAAAGTCGGAAGCTAGCAGAGACTGGTTCACGAGGTTTAAGGAAAGAAGTCATCTCTATAAAATAAAAGTGTAAGGTGAAACAGCCAGTGCTGATAAAAAAGCAGCAGCAAGTTATCCAGAAGATCTAGCTGAAATTATTAATAAATGTACTAAATAACAGATTTTCAATGCAGATAAAATATACTTATCATGGAAGAAGAATCCAAGGCTTTCACAACTAGAGAGGCGAAGTCAGGGCCTGGCTTCAAAGTTTCAAAAGACAGGCTGCTTCTCTTGACAAGGCTAACGTAGCTGGTGACTTAAGAGTTGAAACCAGTGCTCATTTTACTATTCTGAAAAATCCTAGGGCCCCTAAGAATTATGACAAATATACTCTGCTTGTGCTCAATAAATGGAACAACCAAGCCTGGATGACAGCACATCTGTCTACAACTGTTACTGAATATTTTAAGCCTACTGTTGAGACCTACTGCTCGAAAATATTTTCAAAACAGTACTGCTCATTGAAAACACACATGGTCACCCAAGAGCTCTGATGGAGATGTACAAGATTAACATGCCTACAGACACAATATCCATTCTGCAGCCCATGGACCAAAGAGAAATTTCGACTTTTAAGTCTTATTATTGAAGAAATACATATCGTAAGGCTACAGCTGCCGTGGATAGTGATTCCTTTGATGGATCTGGGAAAATTCAACTGAAAACTTTCTGGAAATGATTTGTTATTCTAGATGTCGTTAAGAACATTTGTGATTCATGGAAAGAACATGAACATCAACAGGAACTTAGAAGAAGTGGATTCCAACCCTCATGGGTTACTTTCAGGGGTTTAAGACTTCAGTGGAGGAAATAACAGCAGATGGGATAGAAACAGTTAGATAACCAGAATTAAAAATAGAGCCTGAAGATATGACTGAACTGCTACAACCTCATGATAAAACTTTAACATTGAGGAGTTACTTTGTATGCATGAGCAAAGAAAGTAGTTTCCTGAGATGGAATCTACTTCTGTGAAAATGCTGTGAAGACTATTGAAACAGCAACAAAAGATTGAGAATATAACATAAACTTAGTTGATAAAGCAGCATCAGGATTTCAGAGGACTGACTCCAATTTTGAATGAAGTTCTCCTGTGGGTAAAACATTATCCAACAGTATCTCATGCTACAGACAAATCATTAGTGAAAAGAAGAGTGAACTGACATGGGAAACATCATTGTTATCTTATTTTAAGGAGCTGGCACAGCCACCTCATCTTTCAGCAACCATCACCCTGATCGGTCAGCAGCCATCAACAGAACCAAGACCATTCACCAGCAAAAATATTACAACTTGCTGAAGGCTCAGATAATGGTCAGCATTTTTAAGCAATACAGTCTTTTTAAATTAGGGTATATACACAGCTTTTTTAGACCTAATGCTACTGCACACTTAACTACAGTATAGTGTGAAATATAGCTTTCATATGCATGGGGGAACCAAAAAACTTGTATGACTCACTTTAGTGTGATATTCGCTTTACTGCAGTAGTCTAGAAATGAACTGACAGTTATCTCCAAGTTTTGCCTATATATACATGTATTATATATAATATGCATTATACAAATATGATATACAAATATTTATATGCATATCTGTACAAGGCAATAAAAGTACATAATGGTGTTAAATCTTAAAATTTGTTTAAAATAAAATCCTTCAGCTACAATGAAGGGACTGGTTAAGAGTTATTTAACCCTATTCTCTTCAGAATCATATTAGCAACTGTAAATATAACCTCGAAATGCAACATCTTGTTTTTCACTATATTTCACTATTTTGACAAATATTAAAGGCACAAGAACTTTAAACATATTTTTAACCTACCTCATTCGAAGGCTTGACTTCGTCATTTCATGTTCAATTTCTGCCTTTTTCATATAAAATATTTTTTTAATAGAATTTGCATCCTGTTAAGATAAAATTACTTGGCTTAGAAAAAGTATAGAAAAAAACGGGCAGTTTAAAATGCCCTCTATCATGTACTGGACACTTTCTATGGCACTCCTTGCATGTGGAGTAACCTTCCATCCAATATGCAGACAGCTGCATCCTCTAACCTTTCTATAAGCTTTCAAAACATCTCCGTAATTAAATACATGTTGAGAAGCCTCTCAGCTCTTTTGTAATCAGTCAGCTAATAAAGATCTAATGCTGAACAGGGAAAAAACAGGGGTGAGAATACAATGGACTCTACCTGTGTACACTAACCTAAAAACTGAAACAAAAGTACCCTTCTAAGATTAAAGACTAGGCACATCAATTATGGATGAACATACTTGCTTAAATTAATAGCATATATCAAATTCAGTTTCCTTTTGCAGAAGGACTACAAAACTTCTAGGAGAGAATTGTAAAGCAATGAAAGTCATTTTACATTGTATACAATACTATACAGAGTGACTTTTATATCAGTGAGATTTAAATGAAGGGACGTATCAATATTTAACTACAAAGTGGACCAAAAATGAACCTTGTGTGGAACAAAAAGAAACACAGGTGAATGGATTAAAACCAAGGATCTATAGTCAACTGATTTTCAACAGGGTTGCCGGGACAATTCAATACGGAAAGAATAGTCTTTTTAACATAAGGCACTGGATGAATGGGGACTCCAACCTCACACCTACGTCATGTATATAAAAATTAACTCAAAATGGCTCAAAAATCTAAATGTAAATGCTAGAACAATACCATTCTTAGAAGAAAACATAGGCATAAATCTTTGCAGCCTTAGATTAGGTAACAGATTCTTCGGTAAGACATTAAAAGCACAAGAAATCTAAGAAAAAACAGACAAATTGGACTTATCAAAATTAAAAAATTAAAATTGAGAAGTTTTTTTCTTGGGCGTGGGGGGATGGGGTAGGGAGTGGGGTGAGGTGGGGTAGGGGGTCCTGCAGCACACAACATGTGGGATCTCAGTTTCCCAACCAGGGACTGAAAGCCCTGCACTGGACTGCCAAGGAATTCCCCAAATTAAAACCTTTTGTGCATCAAAGGATATTATCATGAAAATGAAAACAGTCTATAGAATGGGAGAAAATATTTGTAAATCATATGTCAAGTCTATTGTTTAGACGATAAAAAGAACCGTAACAATTCAACAATAAAAAGATAGTTAAGCCAAGTTAAAAGGGGAGCTAAAAATCTGAAAAATTTTTTTCAAAGAGTAAGAAAGGCCACTATGCATGTGAAAAGATGTTCAACATCACTAATCATTAGAAAATGCTAATCAGGGGATTCCCTGGTGGCCAAGTGGTTAGGATTCCAGGTTTTCACTGTTCACTGAATTTGTTGACCCGAGTTCAATTCCAACTGGGGGAACTACAATCATGGGGCACTGGCCAGGAAAAAAAAAGGCTAACCAAAACCATAATGAGATACTACTTCATACCTACTAGAAATAAAACAAAACCAAAAAATAGAAACAAGTACTGGTGAGGATGTGGAGAAATACACTTGCACATTGCTAGTGGGAATGTAGGTGCAGAGGCTTTAAGAATAATTTAAAAACAACTTTAACCTCAAAAAAGTTAAAAAAAAAAAAAGTTAAAAATATAGTTTACCATCTGGCCCAGCAATTTCATTCCAAGGTATGTATTCAATAAAAATGAAAATATATGTGCATATAAAAACTTATACATGAATGTTCACAGCAGCATTATGTATAATAGCCCAAAAGTGGAAGCAACTTAAATGCCTAGCAATTGATGAATGAGTGGATAAAACATGATATATAGATTTAATTGAATATTATTTGGGAATAAAAAGAAATAAATGATACAAAAGGAACACCTTGAAAACATGATGCTAAGTGAAATAAGCCAGTCACAAAGGACTATAAATTATAAGGTTCCATTTATATGAAATGTTGAAAACAGGTAAATTCACAGAGATAAAAAGTAGACTGGTGGCAGTTGCCTAGGATTAGGGAGACTGGGAGGAAATGTAGAGTGACTGCTAATTCATTGTGGTGATGGCTACACAATTCAGTGAATATACTAAAAGTCATTAAATTATACACCTTGGGTAAAGTGTATGGTATGTGGTTCTTCTACAAAAATATTGGCTCTAAATTAAAATCTGTATTCTTATCAATGAAAGCAACAACAAAACTAACCTTGAATACTTGAGAACCAGGCTCATTGTAAGTTTTGGCATTTTTTGCTAGGAGATCTATATCTTTGGCCATTGCATGAATACTCTTGTAGCTTCCATTCTATAGTAAACAATAAAATATAGTAGTTACTCTTAAAGACAGTTAAGCAACATGACCTTAAAAAAAAACTCCATATATTTTTAAACTCTCACCATACCCTAAGACTTTTCTGGAAAGTACATATGTGAACAATACATGAAGTCATCTTCTCTTTTATAGACTATTACTACTGTCCATTTACAAAGAAGTTTTTGAGAAAGGTAACAAAACCAGAGCTACATTATTCTCATAAAAACAACTTATACTTTAAAAAAATCGATAAAGTAAAAGTTGTTTTATTTAGCAAATATACAGTGTTTACTCTGTGCCAACCACTGTTCTAAATGTTTCATGAAAACTAATTCATTGAAGAGTACAGACTTTAGAGCCGGACTATCTGGATTCAAATCCGAAAGCCTTAAAAAAAAAATCCTACCTCTTCTCATTAGTTGATGACTCAGGCAAGTGACTTACCATCTCTGTGTTTTAGTTTTCTTATCTGTAAATAACAGTATCTTCCTCACAGAGGTGTTGTAAGAATTAACTAGCTAACACACAGCAATCCTATAGCAATTCCCCATCTATACTGCTGAAGACACAGGGAGGGGGACACACAAAGAGAACAAAGCACCTTCACTAGCCTTACACTCTCCATGCTGGCTGTAGGTAACTTTTACTCTGAAATATCCTACAACTATTTGTAAGTCAATAAAAATGAACAAACCTTTCATTGACAATATACCTTTCACAATCAAAAATGTCCATGACCAATGTGCTTTACTTTTTGTGCTGAGAGCAAAACTTACTAAAACTATAAAACAGTTTAGTCAATGAAAATTTTGCTTTCCTTCCTACAGAAAAAATGCAAAAGGGATGCTATGCTGATTCCTCCAAAGCTATACTCAGTAACACCTCTAATTTGTTTACATTATATTGCTATTAATAATAACTCCTTACAGAAATATCCACTTCTATTCTGTAAAAGGCCTAAAAAGTGACCATAGGCCAATCTGCCCTAAACCACACATTTCTACATATGGTACACCTTCATACCTGTATCCTCTGGGCAATGGTCTTGAGATCTATAGGCTCCTTAATAATTGCATAATAGTCTGGATATTGCTGAAAAACAAAATGCAGGCATGCTTAATAAGTCATAGTATCCAGCTAATGAGATAACAAGGAAGTACACTGATCATCTGTTAATCAATTGAACAGCTTTTGAGATAAAGGCTAAAGACACAGTTGTACAGCATATTTTTTGTTATACTTGAACCAGAAATCATTTGATTTTTACAAGTTCATGAGATACCCAAGAGCATGCTGTAGGACTTTACAGTTAGCATTTGGTTATATAACTAACATACCACAATTTAATGTTTTTTAATTTCCCAAATCCACAGATCACACAATTTTATATTTAAGATCCCAAGATATCTATGCAGGGAAATGAAGCAGAAGGTTTTCGAAGAGTTTATTATAAGCTCTTTTAATTCAGCAATCTATAACACAATTATATCCTATTTCATGTGAAATACTAAATGGCAATCCACTCCAGTACTGTTGCCTGGAAAATCCCATGGACAGAGGAGCCTGGTATGCTATAGTCTATGGAATCGCAAAGAGTCAGACACGACTGAGCGACTTCATTTCATTTTAATTATAAGAAATCAGGGTGCAAAATTGTTTAGTTGCTAAGTCATGTCTGACTCTTGTGACCCCATGTACTGTAGCCCGCCAGGCTGCTCTGTTCATGGGATTTCCTAGGCCAGAATACTGGAGTGGGTTGCCATTTCCTTCTCCAGGGGATCTTCCCAACCCAATCTTTATTCCTGACCGGCTTCACTTTTCACAGAGACTGTACTTTTATTTCCTTACTGTGGTAAAAAAATATATATATAAAATTTACTGTTTAAATTTTTAAGTATACAGTTCAGCAGCTTTAAATACATTCACATTATTGTGTAACCATCACCATCATCCATCTCCAGAACTTTTCACCTTCCCAAGCTGAAATTTCACACCCATTCAACAATAACTCTCCACCTTCCCCTCCTTCAGCCCCTGGAAATCACAATTTTACTTTTTCTTTCTATGAATTTGGCTGTTAAGCACTTCCTAAAAGAAGTATCATACAATAGTTAGAAAGTACATACTTCCTAAAAAGAAGGATCATACAATATTTGTTCTTCACGATTGGCTTATTTCACTTAACATGATGTGCTCAGGGTTTATTCTTATTGTAGCATGGGTCAAGAATTTCATTCTTTTTAAAGGCTGAATAATACTCCATGGTGTTTATATACTACACTTTATTTATCTTTCACATATCAAGGAACACCTGAGCTTTTCCCATGTTTCAGCTATTGTGAATTATACTGCTAGGAACATGGTTGTACAAATATCTCATTAAGACCCTGATTTCACTCTTCTAGGTATATATCTAAAGCTGAATTGCCAGATCATATGATAATTCCATATGTAATCTTTAATGAACTGTCATACTGTTTTTCTTAACATTTTAAACATATGACCAGCATAAACCAGGATATTTTTTCTAATCAGATTCACACTTCAGACAGCAGTGTTCAGATACACTATTTCTAATGTTATAACTGTCCTACAACTAGTGTTGTTGATGACTGATGGGTAAAGCTGCAGGCCACCTGTCAGTCAACAAACACTTCTTGCAAGCCTCTGACATGCTGGGTTCCAACCACATGACAGGGACACAAAAGAAAATATGTCAGAGTCTTCATCCATAAGAAATTCAGTCCTTGTTCTTAAAGAGAAAACGCTCACAATGAGTTATAATGGAATACTTCTAAAAGAATGTGTATAGTGGAATACTTCTGAAAGTACATCCTTATCCAGAAATACAAGAATGTGAAGGTCATAGAAATTTTTGCAGTTCCAAAAGCTAAAGTGGAACATCAGCTATGTTAATTTTTCTTTGGGTGTGAAAACACATGGGGCTCTAACACTTTTAAAGGGTTCCACTGGTCTAGAAAACCTCTTCCACGTTGGGGTAGAAGAGTACTTATCAGGAAGAAGTTGATTATCTTCCTCTCATTCTGTTGAGCAGAGAATGTTTCTTCTTTTTTATAAATAAAAGGCTTAATTTATGTGCTTATTTGATCACTTAAGAATCACAAATCTTAGAAACAACCTACAACATGGATAAATCATGAAGATACTAGGCTAAGTGAAATAAGCCAGACACAAACAAATACTGTATGATTTCTCTTAAATGAGGTACTTAGTGTAGTCAAGTTCAGAGGAGCAGAACTGTGGTTTCCAGGAACCGGCAGGAGGGAAAAGTAGGGAGTTCCTGTTCAATAGGTGGAAGATGAAGAAGTTTTGGAAAGAAATGGTTGTGACAGCTGCACAATAATATGAATGCACTTAACACCACTGAACTTTGTACTTAAATTGGTTAACAGGTAAATCTTAGATTATTGCATATTTTACGACCACAAACACGAAAAACAAACAAAAAGAATTTCTAATCATAAAACCAAACACACACACAAAAAAATCCATAACCTTTTGCTGAAGTAAAATGACAGAACATATCCTGTGTGCTTACTGCTGAGGCCATGAGGAGGATTTCTCGGCTACCTCCAACGCCTTCCATTACCCTTACTTATTTGCTAAGAAGAGAATTTATGAAGTACTTAAAAAAGAACAAAATCAACACTTTAATCCACTTGTCTTTAACTGCATCACATACCACTTTAGAAGGCAGCTTCTGAAAAAGTTCGCTAATGAGACGTCCTGATGGATTTGTGGCTACAACTATGGCTTCAAGAAGCTGCTCCAGGATCTCCTTCAAGTAACCTGGAGAAGACTGGGAGTACGGGTGTATGAGGAATGAGAGAAGAAAGGAATAAGAAAAATCCAAAAGTAAATGCCGATATTAAACAGCTTTTAAAATTTTAAAGCCAATTCAAAAGAGCAACTTCTAAACAATATTTTCATTAAGTACAATTTTCATGAATATCACACTTTAGACTCACAATAAATATTCAACATCTAAGACAAGTGATTAGCTGAGACTCCCCGACCACATAGCTTAGAGAAGAATCAACATAACACTGATGAAAACAGACTAGAATACTCATATTTAAGTCATTTACTTACTAGTTAAAACGTAACACCAGAGTTAGCTTCAAAGAGGAGAATTATGCCTACAAGCAAGATTCCTCTCCTCCCAGCCCAACCAGTTACTCTGGAAACATGTTGCAGATGACAAAGGCAGCAGGGTGTATGAATGCGTTCACAAAACTTATTCTCTGGATGTCTATTTAAAGTTGCAGAAGAGAGATGCAATTCCTTTTACTGTTCTTTTTCCTCTCTTTAAACAGTGCACTCATTCGGCAAGTATTTTCAGTCCCTACATGTCAGGCAGAGTCTAGATGTCTGAATAGGTGAGCAAGGTGATAGCTTTTTAGAGCTATCATTCTACTTGAGGAAGACAGAAAGTAAACATGTAAACTAATATTAAACACTTCACATACAGTGATAAAAACTGAAGATCAGCCAACAGCGTGATATGATGATGGGAAAGGAGGAGCAGAGAGCAAACAATCTGATAGAGTGGTTAGGAAAGTCTTCTCCCAGTTTACATTAAGTGATGTTAGAATACTGCAGAAGAGACAGTCACAGGCAGAGCCAAAGGAAGCAGAAGTACAAGCAACTGCAAAATTCCAGAGGCAGGAAGACACTTGACATGTTCTAGGAACAGAAACCAACCTAACCCACAAAAATATTCCTAACTAAGGTGACTCCATCGACTTTGCAACTTTCAATCACAACACAGCCTGCCTTTACATGATACTTCAATCTAACAACACTGGTTGTCCTAGGATCCCCTGTCACTGGAGTGGGGCTCTCTGGCTGTGTGTCTGTTTACCCTTCCAGTTACCAACACGACTGCACAGAAAGCCTAGCTGCAACAGTGGCCATAAGAAATCACAAGCAGGGGCCTTGTCACCCTCCCAGGACCCGATCCATCACCCATTCCAGTGGCTCACGTACTCCTTCCGTCACTGCGCCTTGACTGTCTTGCCCGTCTTCATCATCATCTTCATCATCTGCTTCTCCTTTCTGAACAAACTCATTTCTTGTTCGAAGGTACAAATCCCAGAGTTTGCAAGCAGCTTTATATTCAGGAGAATCTGGCTGTACATTAGCAAAGAGAAGAGAAAAAGATATCACTTAGCATTTTATTAGAAATCAATGACTATTTCTAAAGCATCCTGTTCCAACAGATTGGTATGCTAAGATATAACTTTGAAAACTATCACAAATTTTAAAATTCTTATAAGTAAATGACACATGGGCCTCAATTATCTTCTGAAGAACTAAGTGTTATGTTTTAAAGGCTTCTGAAATCAAATAATTTTATTAATTCTATTTATGTCCTACTGCATTACAGAGAGACTTGAAGAATATAAATCATTTGCTAAATTAAGAGTAATTATTACTAATACACTTTGCTTGAACATTCATGCAAAGATGGGCTCAATAAAGAACAGAAATGGTATGGACCTAACAGAAACAGAAGATATTAAGAAGAGGTAGCAAGAATACACAGAAGAACTATACAAAAAATATCTTCATGACCCAGATAATCACGATGATGTGATCACTCACCTAGAGCCAGACATCCTGGAATGTGAAGTCAAGCAGGCCTTAGGAAGTATCACTACGAACAAAGTTAGTGGAGGTGATGGAATTCCAGGTGAGCTATTTCAAATCCAGAAGATGATGCTGTGAAAGTGCTGCACGCAATATGCCAGCAAATAGGGAAAACTCAGCAGTGGCCACAGGACTAAAAAAGATCAGTTTTCATTCCAATCTCAAAGAAAGGCAATGCCAAAGAATGTTCAGACTACTGCACAATTGCACTCATCTCACACACTAGTAAAGTAATGCTCAAAATTCTCCAAGTCAGGCTTCAGCAACACATGAACCGTGAACTTCCAGATGTTCAAGCTTGTTTTAGAAAAGGCAGAGGAACCAGAGATCAAATTGCCACCATCTGCTGGATCATCGAAAAAGCAAGAGAGTTCCAGAAAAACATCTATTTCTGCTTTATTGACTATGCCAAAGCCTTTGACTGTGGATCACAATAAACCATGGAAAATTCTGAAAGAGATGGGAATACCAGACCACCTGATGTGCCTCCTGAGAAACCTATATGCAGGTCAGGAAGCAACAGTTAGAACTGGACATGGAACAGACTGCTTCCAAACAGGAAAAGGAGTCTGTCAAAGCTGTATATTGTCACTCTGCTTATTTAACTTACATGCAAAGTATATCATGAGAAACATTGGGCTGGATGAAGCACAAGCTGGAATCAAGACTGCCAGGAGAAATATCAATAACCTCAGATATGCAGATGAACCACCCTTATGGCAGAAAGTGAAGAAGAACTAAAGAGCCTCTTGATGAAAGTGAAACAGGAGAGTGAAAAAGTTGCCTTAAAGTTCAATATTCAGAAAACTAAGATCATGGCATCTGGTCCCATCACTTCATGGGAAAGAGATGGGGAAATAGTGGAAACAGTGGCTGACTTTATTTCTGGGGGCTCCAAAATCACTGCAGATGGTGATTGCAGCCACGAAATTAAAAGACGCTTACTCCTTGGAAGGAAAGTTATGACCAACTTAGACAGCATATCGAAAAGCTGAGACATTACTTTGCCAACAAAGGTCTGTCTAGTCAAAGGCTATGGTTTTTCCAATAGTCATGTATGAATGTGAGAGTTGGACTATAAAGAAAGCTGAGCACCGAAGAATTGATGCTTTTGAACTGTGGTGTTGGAGAAGACTCTTAGGAGTCCTTTGGACTGCATGGAGATCCAACCAGTCCATCCTAAAGGCAATCAGTCCTGGGTGTTCATTGGAAGGATTGATGTTGAAGCTAAAACTCCAATATTTTGGCCACCTGATGCAAAGAGCTGACTCATTTGAAAAGACCCTGATGTTTGGAAAGAGTGAAGGTTGGAGGAGAAGGGGATGACAGAGGATGAGATGGTTGGATGGCATCACCGACTCAATGGACATGAGTTTGGGTAAACTCCGGGAGTTGGTGATGGACAGGGAGGCCTGGCGTGCTGCGATTCATGGCGTCGCAAAGAGTCGGACACGACTGAGCAACTGAACTGAACAGATTACTAATACACTAAGAAAGGCAGTTTAAAGGATAAGACCCAATTTAAGGGATACAAGTCTAAATGAGAGAAGCTAATGACTGCCTTGATTTTCATTTCTATTCAACTATTTAAAACCTTATTTGAATATTTTCTTTTCTTGAAGGGTAGTAGGGATAAACTAACTAAAACTTTCCAGTAACAACAATGCTGGATGTAATGTAAAATGAACAGTAAACCTTTAAAAATGCATCCATGTGCTGCCAATAAGGATAAGCAATGTTCACAAAAGCAAAAACAGAGTAAAAGTAGGAACCTGGATAAGCAAGCAAAACACTGAAGCCAATGTTCACCTTGAGGCTACCTATGAGACAAGATGATTATAGTTTTCAAGAGCTTTAGCTTTCAAATGTCTTTGAGGTTGCAAGGACAAGAGATAAAGGCCAGGCTCCACCATAAGCTGGGACTTCAAAGGCTATGGCTGCAGTGTAACTGGGAATTAAAAACAAGTCAGTTTTTGTGCTGCCAGGGAATAAGGAAGACCACTCACCTCAACCCATGGCACTGCGGGGAGAGAAGAGGCATGAGATAAATCTCCTCTGAGAACTCTTCATCATAAGCTAGTCCTAACAAAGAGATGCCAGATAAGCAACCTGAGATAAGCAACAAATCTCCTCCAGAAGAACTTCAACCTCAGCCTAAGAACCTCTACAGTCTCCAAGAAATATAAGATCATAGTCAAAATTGATGAAACACATACGACTAAGAGTCACAGAGAAAGCAAGCGGAAATGACAGCAAAAACACACATGTAAGTAATTCAGATATTAAATTATCTGCTGTAGAACAAAAAATAAGTATGCTGAATATGTTTAAAGAAATAATAGGATTGAAGATACAAGCAATTTCCTCAAAAGAAACTAATTCCAAAATAAGGAAAATAGAAACATTAAAATGTAAAAACTCAGTAGATTAAGAGCAGATTTCAAAGAAAAAAGTAAGAACTAAAGATACTACCTAAAAAGCAACACTGACACAATAAAAGGGATCTACATAAAGTTAAGAGAAATGGAAACCTAAGAAAATTCTAATATAACATCCAATCAGAGTCCTACAAGGAGAAGAGAGAAAGGGGCAAGAGCAATATACAAAGACATACAACTTTTCAGAACTGATGAAAAACACCAACCCCAAGATTGAGACAGATCTACAATTCCCAATTCTATAAATAAGAAGATAATCATATCTACACATATCACAGTGAAACTGTGGAGTATAAAGACCAAAAGAAGATACTACGATAGTCAGAAAGAAAAGACAGATAACCTTCAAGGGAACTACAGTTATACTGACAGATGACTTCTCACTAGCAATATAAGAATGAAGAATAAAGAGAGTAATATGTTTGTGAGTAAAAATACTGACCATATAAAAAAATGTTATTTTATGGGATTAAAAATTTGTCACAACAGAACTGAAATACAAAACATCAGAAGCATAAATAAAAAGATCAGTTACATTATTTTAAGATTTTACGTTGTTTAGAAGGATGTTTAAAATACTGATCAATATTTGACTTTGAAAAATTAATTATGCATATTAGAACTTCTTGGATAAGAACATATTATTAATGGATCTGACAAACTTTCAAATTATAGAAGAAATTTAAAACAAAATAAAACCAAGAAAAAAATGAAGGAAAAAAACCACCCAAAACAAGGCAGAGAGAGAAACAAAAAAAGAAAAAAATTACCAAATGAGATAAATAGAAAGTACAAATTTAAATGACAGGAACACAGCCAAATGTAATAATTACTAAAACTGTAAAGAGATGAAATACTTTAGCTAAAAGATGAAGATCATCAACTAGATTAGTAGAAATTCAATTATATGGGGCTTACAAGAGACACACTAGCATTAAAAAGATATGAAGAGATTGGAAGTAAGAGAATGGAAAAAATAAACCAAGGTGAACACAAAAATAAAGCTGCTATTACTTTACATGTAGTAATATCAGATAAAACAAAATTCAAAAAAGACAATACTAACAATAAAGAAAGTTACTACATAAAGCAAAAACAATGTACTAGGACAATATAACAACTTTCAGCCTGTATGCTCCTACTTGCATACTTTCAAAATGTATAAAGAAAAAATCAATATGGCTAATAAGGAGAAACAGACAAATCTATGGTCAGTTGGATTTTAAAGCACATCATTTGGAAAGTATAGTTCACACAGATTAATCAGGATATAAATGATATCAATTACATAATTAAAAAGCTAAATCCAATGGACACATGCAGTGTACTGTGCCCATGAACAGCACTCTTGCTATATATTCACAAAATTTATAGCAACTTTATTCACTACTGTTAAAGCAGAAACAACTCAAATGTACATCAACTAAGACACAAACAAAATATGATACATATTCATATAATAGAATATTATTCAGCTATAAAAAAGGAACTAAGTACTAATAAATGTTACGACAAGAATGTACTTTGAAGAAATTGTGCACAGTGAAAAAAGCTAGTCATCAAAGGCCATACAGTTCAGGATTCCATTTATATGCAAAGCCCTGAAAAGGGATGTCCATACAAAAGGAAAGTAGATTGCGGTAGCTAGAAGCTAGGAGAGGGGGAAATGAAGTTATGCTTGTTGATGGGCATGGTTTTCTTTTTGAGGTAATGAAAAAATTTTGCAGTTTGACAGTGGTGATGGTTGCACAATTTTCAAATATATTAACCCCCTCCCCAAATTTTACACTTTACAAGAGTGTGTGAATTATATCTCAAAGAAAAAATACATACAAACAGCATTAAGAATTAATTTAACAGTATTTGTACAGAATCCAAACAAAAAAACATTTAAAGCTTTGCTATAAAGACAAATAAATGAAGATGTACCAAATTTACAGACTGGAATATTATACATCACAATTATGTCAATTCTCCAAAACACAATCTACAGAGTCAATGCAATTCCAATACAAATTCAAACAATTTTTTTGGTGCTTGTTGACTTAACACACTAATATTAAAAAGTATAAGGAAAGGGCCAAGAATAATCAAAACCGTTTCTCTGCCAGACAAGAAAATTATAAAAGTCAAAGAAATTAAGGCAGATATAGAATAGCCTAGTTTTAGATAAACTGGCCAGAACAAGAGGAACAGAATAAAAACCAGAACGAGACCCATAACACCTGGAAGCAATGCCAGCAGTAACAGCACGACAAATGTGAATGAATGGCCATTTCAAGGTGCAGCTTATACCTGTGGGAAAAACAAGTCCCTACCTCACAGGAGACACACTCAATCCCGGGTACACTAAAGGCTATATACGAAAGACAAAACTATTAAACTCTTAGGAGAAAAGAATATCTTTACAATCTTTGTGGAGGAGAGATTTCTGAAATAAGACACAAAGAAGGATAAAACACAAAGTTAAAGACTAAGAAATCTGACTATATTAAAATAAAATTTTTAAAAACTTCTGTTCATCAAAAGACACCACAAAGAGTGAAAAAACAGCCACACCGTGGGAGAGGATATTTGCAACACAAATAACCAAGAAAAGCACCTAGAACAAAAAAATTTCTAAAAATAAACATGAAAATGACAAACAACCCAAGAGACAAACGGGTAAAAGATTTGAGCAGACACAGAAGAAACAACAATGGTTCATAATCATATTAATCTTCAATTTCTTTACTAAGAAGAGAAATACAGACTCAAACTATCAAGTGAAAAATCACTACTTACCTATCAGACTGATAAATATTAAAAAGCCACACAATTATCAAATTGGATATCTTCCAAATCTGATGCTTTCTTACCTTATAATAGGCCTTTGCATTGTTAAAAAGCAGCTGGAAGTCAGCAGTAAGCAGATTAACATCATCATACTCTTCCATTTTTAGTTTCTGTTGGATTTTCATCAAGTCAATGGGCTGAGAAACCACTTCATAATAGTCTGGTTGATTTCTGTCAATAATTTAATGATTTTCAAAAAGTAATAAGCAAAAGCCTATAAAACGTTATGTCTCAAAACTATCTGTGGTAATGCCCAACACTCCCAAGTGACAGCATACTAGACTTACTCCCATGATCAGAACTGAGAGGGAATAACAAAAGTAAGATGAATACGCATGCCCTTTTCAAAATACATATTAGTAATTAAAAAAAAAAACCCTAAATTTATTATCTGTAATGGTCTTTTATAAGCTAAATATTTAAGATTTAGGGAACCAATACTAAAACCATGTCAATGGTATTTTCTGCAAATTAAAATGACTTACCTTTCATGGGGTTCAAAAAAACAGGTATGCTTCAAAGCATTTTATAAACTTACAAAATGACTGTCCTTCTTCAGGGAGTGACACAGAACTTTTTCTGCCAAGTGCTATCAAGTGCCTAGTATATATGGTGCTCTAACATCAAGTACTTAAGTTACAAAAGAAAAAGACGAGGCCCTTGGCACAAGGAGCCTTACCAAAGACAAAAGAGCATAATACACGAACAAACATGACAAAATTATTTTTTAAAAAAGGCATGGGAATGATAAACACAAAATTCAGGATAATGGTTATCTCTTGGAGGGAAGAGGACACTTTAAAGGTAGTTGTAATAACATCTTAAGTTGGGTTTTGGTTCATGGATGTTTATTATTACTTCTTCTGGCTCTTTTCAAAAGTTCCACAAGACATGGAAACCTTCTGAAAAATTATCTAAGCAACTATTTTTTCCAATTTTCCCTCAGGGGTAAATAAAACTCATCCTAGATGTGTAAGAGGGTAAGTTACAACTATGAAGAACGCCATGGTTGCTAAGACACATGTTTCAGTTGTATGCATTTAATTTTTAAAAGCTTTTCATACTAACATAAAAATTTCAAGCATAGTACAAAACGTGTTTTTTCTGAACCATTTGAGAGTAAGCTGATGAAGAATTTAGTGTGTTTCTCCTACAAAAAGGGACTGCAGGACTCTCCTGGTGGCATAGTGGACAGGAATTCGCCTGCCCATATAGGGGACACAGGTTTGATCCCTTGTCTGGGAAGACTGCACGTGCCACAGAGTAACTAAGCACATGTGCCACAACCATTGAGCCTGTGCTCTAGAGCCCACGAGCCACGACTACTGATGCCGGCATCGTACAACCAACAACGCCCTCACACCCAGAGCCTGTGCTCCACAAAAGAGCCTGCGACGTGGCTACTGTCCCCAAGCCCTTTCCTGTGCGCTCATTGAGTGTCTCCCTTGCAGACTCCTACCCTTGCCCAGCCTTAACTAAGGACTCTAGATTGAACTCTACAGAAAGGAAAAGGTTTAAAAACCCTTATCAAGTGTTTACAATTTTACTGATTTATAAAATTAAGTCGAGGGGATAAAAGGAGCATTCAATCTGCTCTTCAAAGAGTGTAAGAACATAAAAGTCTTAGTGAGTGACAACAAAGACCTAATACCAATGCTGCCAGTGGCACCAAGGGACCTTCTCAGAGCAGGCTCTAGGGCTGTGCTCACTTGATACCTGCCCTCAGGGACCACGGTGTACTGTTTGCTGGGGCTGGGCCTCAACAGAACATCAGGCAATCATCTGCAGACAACTGGGAATTCCATAAGGGCACATAACCTAGAAAGGAAACTGTATCCCGGAAGCTCTGCTAGGGTGTACCTCACAAACATTTTCAGAATTACCATACGGAAAAAAGAGGACCAGGATCCAAATATTTCATGCTACATAATTTGGTCAAAACAAGGTCCCCCCACTTTGAAAATGAAACAGCCCTGATTTTCCCCACTTAAATCAACATACAGAAAAGCAAAGTAAAACCTCAGACTTCTCTGGTGGTCCAGTGGTTAAAGAATTCACTTTGCAATGCAGGGGACACGGTTTCCATCCCTGGTTGGGGAACTAAGACCCCACGTGCCACAGAGCAACTAAGCCCACAAGCCACAACTACTGAGCCAGAGCACTCTGGAGCCTGTGCGCCTCAATGAGAGATCCCGCACGACGCACCTAAGACCCGACTCAGCCAAATAATACTAAAAAGAAAGTAAAAAGAAAGAAAAGTAAAATCTGTCCTTATTCATCCTGAGTTTAAAAGCTGTAAGTATTCTCCCAGACTTTGGTATACACATACATATGTACACACAGGACTATGAAATACATGTCTTAACAGCTTTTCTCTTTCAACAATAGGTGAGGGCACCCTGCTGTAACATGGCCACAGAATAGCCAAAGCATAACTAAGAATTTAACCAGAAAAGTGAGAACTAATCTGCCTGATGTGAGAGCCTGCTGGCTACACCTAAACCTATTTTCCCTCCTTCCCAATATGACAGCATTCTAAGCTGCTGCCTGGGCACTAAAGGCCAAATTCTTAAGTCTCGTTGCAGCTTAGTTCTGGCCAATGCAAGAGTTGAAGTGTACCGTGTCCAGCTCACTTCCTTAACATGGCTTCTTTTCTCTATGGGCTGGAAGGTCATTTTGGTGGTGTACCACCTTAGACCATGCAGCCAAGGGCGATACCCCAGGCACAGCAGAATAAAGAGACAGAGAGTATCTTGGCCCTGAAGACCTCACAGAATAGGACATGTGTGTGAGAAAAAGCAATTGTTCTTGTCTCAGCCTTTGTTAATTTAGATGCCGAGTACCAGCAGCCTGATATACTAATCAAAACAAAGTCTCAAAAAGAGATTCACAATTGTGTGGCTCTGAGTAATACTACAATTCTACTTATGAGAAGTAGTACTACCTCCCACAGGCTCTTGAGAAAGCACGTGTTCCACAGCAGAGGAGGGGCAAAGATGCAGGCAGGCACAGCCCTGGGGGAAGGCAGTGGTGCTCTAAGGTACCACATCACCAAGGCTAGAAGACAGCTCCAGCACCTAAGGCCTGTGTCCTCGGGCCCTCAGCTGGCAGCAGAGAAGTGGGTGGTCCTGTTCTATGAGGTACATGGGCACTGCACTCTGATGCTGCTTCTCTATGTAACATACTGGATAAGAGAACAGGCTTTCGAAACAGAAAGACTTGAGTCTGAATTCTGGTTATACTTAATAGTCTGAGAACTTGCACAACTTCCGTTCCGTTCAGTCGCTCAGTCATGTCCGACTCTTTGCGACCCCATGAATCGCAGCACACCAGCCCTCTCTGTCCATCACCAATTCACGGACTTCACTCAGACTCACGTCCATTGAGTCCGTGATGCCATCCAGCCATCTCATCCTCGGTCGTCCCCTTCTCCTCCTGCCCCCAATCCCTCCCAGCATCAGGGTCTTTTCCAATGAGTCAACTCTTCGCATAAGGTGCCCAAAGTACTGGAGCTTCAGCTTTAGCANCACAGAGGTATAGAAGAGCCTTTTGGACTCTGAGGGAGAGGGAGAGGGTGGGATGATTTGTGAGAATGGCATTGAAACATGTATAATATCATATATGAAATGAATTACCAGTCCAGGTTCAATGCAGGATACAGGATGCTTGGGGCTGGTGCACTGGGATGACCTAGAGGGATGGTATGGGGAGGGAGATGGGAGTAGGGTTCAGGATGCGGAGCACGTGTATACCTGTGATGGATTCATGTTGATGTATGCCAAAACCAATACAATATTGTAAAGTAATTAGCCTCCAATTAAAATAAATAAATTTATGTTAAAAAATAAAAATCCCTCAATACATTTTTAATGTTTTTACATTAAACACTGATAGTTTTGTGTTACTCCACATACTAATTCCAGGGTTTCAGCCTGAAAAAAATCATATCTAGTATTCCTTGTGGTTTCTGTTTATTGGCAACTAATTTGCTGAGCTTCTGTGTTTCTGAAATCTTTATTTCACCTTCATTGTTGAAAGTGATTTCTGAGTGGGGAATATTATGTTTAGTAGAGCTTTAAAATGATTTTCCCATAGTTTTAAAATGTCATGCAATTTGCTTCTGTCTTCCATAGTCTATTGTAAATTCAGCCATCCATCTTATGTGTGTGCTTCTGAAGCTGCTGCTTTTTTCTTTGTGTTTGGATTTCAGTATTTTGACTATCATTGACTAGGTGTGGTTTTCATTTTATCTATCTTGCATTGATTATCACTGTTTCTAAAATATTTTTTAAATGGAGTGTTTTTCCTTTTTCGAATTTTCACTCATTTTATCATTTTGCTTTAAAGTTCTCCAAAAATTAAAATGTAGTGTTATTAATTCATATATGTTTGCAACCATTATGGAAATAAGCAAACTTGAAACACTGTCAATGCTATTTTGACTTAATATTGGCTAATTATTTGAAACAAGTTAGGAGCACATCTACATTACTCAAGCTAATTACAGTGCAAACGTTCACTTTAAAAACTTTGATTTAACAAAAGCGTGGCTATAAGTCTTATTTTAGCCAGGAATGAAGTATCTATGGCCAATGTTAGAATAATCCAAATGATTACAGATGAGATTTCTATTTATTGGAATTTTGGCCATTGAATATGCATAACATGCCCAGCATTTCCTGTGGGCTTATGAAATTCTGAAGGGTTGAGTGTGCTTTACTACTTTTTTGTTTATAGATTTTCTTAATAATTCCTAATTTATACTTCTCCACATGGCACTAACTCATTACATGACAATTAGTTTCAATAAATGTAATTACTTCACTCACTTCAATCCTATCTTATTTTTTGTTTTTCACTGTAGTGACAATGTTTAATTTGTCTGTTGTGGGAGTAATAAACCTCACTGGTAAGGGTAGAAGCAGGGCATGAATAAAGGAGAGACAAAACGATAAAGACATTAATACAAAAAGTAGCAATGTGGTTTTGGTGACTGCTAGCTCAGTTTCTAACAGAAGGGTTCTTGAGGTGTTTCTTTCAAGCCCATATATTTGAGAAAGAATTATGAAGACCAAGAAGACAGATTCTAACAGATCCTCAGAATTTTTTTCTTCAAGCCTCACAGTGTGGGGGATAAACAGCATAGTAGTCTATCAGACATCAGAATGAAAAATAATGGTCATTCAAAAACAGGAAATCTGCCAGCTGCTAAATTGCTAAAGCAAACAATTAGAGAGAAGATTAGATTGACTACAATGTAAGAACCCTCAAAGATGAGATTGCTCATACAAAATTAAAGGAGCCCAAGTTCTTGGGGACACATCCAAAGTACACAAAATTAATGAACTGATAAAACTGAATAATAAATTTGACCAAGTTGTGGCCTCTAGTAATTGCTTAAAGACATAATAAAAATGATGAAAAAGCTAATGACAAAACTGAGACTGGGCTTCAGAAAAAGATTGGCATCAGATAAAGAAGGACAAGGCCTAAGTCTTATTGTATTTTTATTGAATGCAACCATTGTGCCCACTCTCTGTGCTTTAAAGCAAGGTCAGCATTATGTATGATGTTTTACAAACAACCTGTGCTGTGCTTAGTCATGTCCAATTCCTTGTGACCCCATGGACTCTAGCCCACCTGGCTCCTCTGTCTATAGGGATTCTCTAGGCAAGAATACTGGAGTGGGTGGCATGCCTTCCTTGAGGGGATCTTTCCAACCCAGGGATCAAGCCCAGGTCTCCCACACTTCAGGCAGATTCTTTACTATCTGAGCCACCAAAGCTTATTTCAATTGTGTAAATGACACAATTTTTCCACTAAGAAAATTAAAAAGTATTATGGTTTCTCTCAGAAGAATTAGAACAAGTTTAACAGCCTGTTTGCCCAGCAAAATGTATTGCTACTTGGAAACATATAGTGGATGATAAAGGCTCAGGTAAAAATGTGATAACTGCCTTTTCCCTGAGTACACAACTTTGTAACAATGAATAAAAATGCTGTCAATAGTTGGATTTCGTTTACACATTTCTGTATTACTAACATTTTAGATTTTATATTAACTCTGAGAAGAAATATAAAATTGGTTTGCCTTCACCCAGCTTGCTTCCCTGGTGGCTTAGACGGTAAAGTGTCTGCCTGCAATACAGGAGACCCAGGTTCGATTCCTGGGTTGGGAAGATCCCCTGGAGAAGGAAATGGCAATCCACTCCAGCACTCTTGCCTGAAAAATCCCATGGACGGAGGAGGCTACAGTCCATGGGGTCGCAAAGAGTCGGACACGACTGAGCGACTTCACTTCTTCTTCTTCACCCAGCTACCCATATTATCAATATATTATCAATCAGCTGGACCAATACTATCACAGTGGCAGATAGATTGACATGATGACTTTTTGATAATTGGCACTGCTGTATTGCATGCCACCAAGCATATCTGAGACTAGATTAGCCTTGAATGATAGAAAAACAAAAAAAGACATATTCTGTGACATCCAAGTAATAATTTTTATCACAAATTAACTATATGCCATTAGATTTCACAAATAAACAACTGGTCCTATTTACTTGTTAGAAGAATGACTCACAAAAAGAGTCACAACATTTTATTGGCCTTTTGGTTATTTTAGGGAGAATATCCAGTACATGGGAATTTTGCAATAGTGACTATAATCAATGACTTTGGAGAGAGCCATCATTGACATGAGAGCAAGAAGAGTTAAGAGAAGTCCAAATACTATAGTACCTTCTCTCCTTCATATCACAAGAAGTTACAGATGTATATGGTAAAACTCACAGGTGATCAAAAATACAGGATAAAGAGTTAACAGGATTTCATTTGTCTTTAGACTTGTGGATTTGAAGGCTTCTGCTGGAAGTTGATATTAAACTACTGCTAGATCCTAAAAAAGATTGTTTCACTAAAAAAGAAATTGTGACCTTCAACCTGACATCCTTATTCTAAAATGAGGCCTTTTTTTAAACACAAAATCTTATGACATGGAGAGAATTCTGAGTAGACAGCAATATAGAAAGCATCAGGAAGCTGTCTTACCACCTAGACAATAGACAATATTTGCATGGGAAAAATATGACCAATTAACTCTAATGGAACTCTGGAATCTATTGAAAGTTAACCTAAAAAAAATTCAAAAATAAAAAGAATTACCTGGCCATACCCACCTCTGCCTAGGTTGAGGTTTTAGATAACACTTACCTAAGTTCACAGAGTTGGAAAAATTTAAGAAATCTTTTCCTGCTCCCATTTTTGCAAAGAGTAACTGTATATTTGTCTACTGTATTTCTTGTCTGCCTAGGTATCATGAATGAACAGTTCATTTAATGCCTGCTTTGACTACAGCTTCCTCATGAACAGTTCATAGGATCTCAGAAGATGGATGAGCATGTATTCAGAAGAGGACACACTGAGAAAAGTGAAATTAAATACTGATGATCTACCCTTTTCTTCCAGAGATGTTAGTTTTAATTATAAAATTGTGGTCCTAGGGTCCTTGTGGAGGCTTCCCGGGTACCTCAAATGATAAAGAATCTACCTGCAATGCAGGAGACCTGAGTTCCATCTCTGGGTTAGGAAGGTTCCCTGGAGGTTGGCATGGCAACCCACTCCAGTATTCTTGCCTGGAAAATCCCATTGACAGAGGAGCCTGGCAGGCTACAGTCCTTGGGGTCACAAAGAGTCAGACATGACTGAGTAACTTAGGGTACTTGTGGAACTCGTCACTCACCACTGTGCTATGGAGAGATCATGCAAGGGGATTTTTCAGCTGTCCTGGAAAGAGGCTCATAATGCAAATTCCTCACAATTGGACATGTGTCTTTCCAACTGACCCAGTAGAAATAAATCTTATTGATACCCCATTTCAAGATGTGTAATTAATCAGAGATGATTGAGACTCTTCTGTTTAGTGAAAGAGAAATGTGGCTGCCTCTAGAAGTTCATTCACTACCATCACCACTCCTTCTTTCAGTAGCTAATCAAAAATAGAGCTCAGTAGGTCATAGTTAGTTCATCAGGACCATCTGATAACAGCCATGAGCCTCTGGAAACTTCTCCTTCTAATGAGGTCACCTTTCCAATCAAGGAATCTCTATAGCTGCATAGTCACAAAGATATTTTCTACTCACCTCCTTCTGTGAAACATATGTATAGAATACATAGGGTGAGGGTTCTTCTCTTTTGAAATATTGGCTATGTTGCATGTATTTATCCATACCCAGCATGAGCAGAGAGATGATTGAAGTTAAGTGGGTTATATTACATTAAATATCTCTAAGTAAGTAAGTAAAGTCACTCACTCGTGTCCGACTCTTTGTGACCCCATGGACTGCAGCCCATCAGGCTCCTCAGTCCATGAGATTCTCCAAGCAAGAATACTGGAGTGGGTTGCCATTTCCTTCTCCAGGGGATCTCCCGACCCAGGGATTGAACCCAGGTCTCCCACATTGGAGGCAGACGCTTTAACCTCTGAGCCACCAGGGAAGTCCTTTTAAATATCTCTAATTATATGTATTATAGTATTTATTACACGATCTATTATAATCACTATTCTAGAGATTCTACTATCTAATTTATATGGTTTTTGCCTAGAACACTCTGTTTCTATCTGTTTTGGATGTATTTTTGTGGCTTGTATCAATGACTTCTTTGCACAAAAGAGTCCTCATTGGTAAAAAATACTGCAAGTAAACTCACAGTAATTTAAACCGTGGTCATGATTTGACTATTCATATTGGGAAATAAATAAGATAGCATATAAGGTTAAAGATTGTAATTGGGGTGAATATCTTCCATTTGTTCTTTTAAATTTATGATCTCTCCTTCTCCACTTCACTCTCTGCCCCAAGGCCAACCTGTATGGATTATGTGAACAGGGCTCCAGTGTCCGCTGATTTCTACTCAGGTTCAGTTAAAAATTAGCCTCACACAAAGTAGAATGAAGGTGTCCATGATATTTTTCAATTCCTCAATTAAAGTGAAAATCAATATGAATGTTTTACAGGAGGATGCAATATAGATTATATTTTCCAACAGACTGAAATAATTTATTCTATACCAGACAAAAGAATCTTGAACCTAACATTCAGGTTCATAGTCTCAGCCTCAAATGTATAATAATGATTAAGATCAAACACTGCTGTATGTTCTCAGAGAAACAAATAACTCTTTAGAAGGTTTGTTAAATAATATCCCAATTTGATACTGAAAAGACCTGCATTCTTCTTGCTTTATTTCTAAGTTTTGGATTTTTTTCCCAAGAAGCTAAGAGAAAGATAAGGAAGATGATTGAAAGAATGAAGAAATACTAAAGAGACAGTAAAGTCAGGGCATTTATCTTGTTCCTTTTCTGTGGTGTCACCATGAGCTGACTTTGTCCTCAACAGAATGACTTGATTGCACCTCTGAAAATGATCCTTTGTTATTAAAGAATAGCTAATAACGCTCATCTACTGATTCTTAGTGAACTGTTTTCTGTTGGGACCTTGGCTGATACATGTATCAGTCTTCCCGGGAAGACTAGGAAAAATCTTACATAATTATGTGGCAATAATAATGTGCTTAACAGTAGTAGAAATGATGACAGAGTGTTATTTAATTTTGTACCACTAAGAAAGTGAAAATAAGCTAACACAGTTAATTGAAATAAAATAGAAAAACGAGTTAAAATAAAAAAATATTGTTTGAGATGAGAGAGTGCTGACAAAGGATCTAAGTCTGCTGCTGCTAAGTCGCTTCAGTCGTGTCTAACTCTGTACGACCCCATAGATGGCAGCCCACCAGGCTCCCCCATCCCTGGGATTCTCCAAGCAAGAACACTGGAGTGGGTTGCCATTTCCTTCTCCAATACATGAAAGTAAAAAGTGAAAGGGAAGTCACTCAGTCGTGTCTGACTCTTCATGACCCCATGGACTGCAGCCTAGCAGGCTCTTCTGTCCATGGGATTTGCCAGGCAAGAGTATTGGAGTGGGGTGCCTTCGCCTTCTCCGGATCTAAGAGTATAAGGAAACAAAATCTGTTTAAGAAGGAATGTGTGAATCAGAAACATGTGATCACCCTTTACAAAGGAAATCATCAGCTTCTCTCTTCAGTAGATTGCCTTGCTTAATTGATTTATTAGAATAAGATTTAATGTCCAATTTGCATCATATATTTGCCATATGCTGTCATTCCCTCACCTTCCAACCTTTCTTCCACAAGTTTCTGACACCAAGCAATAACAGATCTTAAATATGCTGTGTAAATTATCTATGCTTGAGTTCTTTTTAAGCCTGGTAAAACATTTTTTAGATAATTATATAAAATCATAAAAATGACTATACTGAAAATTAATGAATAAGTGATGGTTTATGCACTATAACTTGTCAAGTACTTAATTATGTTACAGTAAATACACTCAGTGTTATTTTATTATTTCTCCTCCTCATCTCATGGCTTTTGCTTTCTAGCACCACAAATAAATCACTGTAATTCCTAGCATTTGAATTTTATATATTTAAAAATATATGAATAGTGCTCCCAAGATTATCTTAACCTAAATACACCAATGATTTTTGTTGTTATTTTATGTTTTCAATTCTTCAAATGTATTTGTACATATTTTAAAGAAAGCAATTATTTTATTATTTGGAAAACTTCTGTAGACTCTAATTATAACTATAGACCATAATTGAGAAAACATTGATCTGGTACAGTTTTACAAAATATTTTCTGTTCTCTTTATGTGTACTCTGATGGAAATAGTTACTTAGCTTTCTTTTCTTGAGCAATCCTTGAAAAATATGTAAGGGCTGCTTCTCTAAGAAATGCTTTGTTTTATCAATTGTTAAGCCATTTAATCCAATATGCAGAGATCTGATTCAAGAAAGCTTCCAAACTTAAATATTCATTTGTATTTATCTTTCCCTCCAGCCAGGGCCCTAGGATCAGGCCCCAGGGGAGCCTGCATATGTCTGTCAGATGAAACACACAGTCAGCAGCAAGGAGGTATTGAGTGACATGCACTTGTTCCCTGAGAACTGGCAGATGAGCTCACGTCGATGTGGTTTCACTTGGACTTTACCTAAATCAGTGGTCAGTCATGCAGTCCAGTTTCAGCTGCACAATCCTTTATGGGATATAAATTCCCCTTTAAATAATTTTCTCTGTGGCTTAAGAGCATCTGCACGACACAGATAATTCTAAAAATACTTTGCATGTCTCTTGGTGAATACAAAGCTCTCCAGTATCTTTGTATGGTAGGATTATTTAAACTTTGTCTAACTAGTAAGCACTTCTGAGATAAACTGTGGTACAAGCACACTTAAAAATGCCCCACTCCACTGTAACTACCCATAAAGGCAAAATATTTGTATCTATACAATATGTTAACTATTTGAAATGACTATTACTATTGATAAAATAGTAGCTCACAGCTTGAAGAATATTAAGTATTTTCTAAGTGAGTATTATAAGAAAAAATCCTTACTGAATATTTCACTGTTTTTCACATTTGATATATAACATGTCCCATCCCCAGTTAGAAATTAAGGAATCATTTGTATTAATTTTCTCACCAGATCTCCTTTTTCCAGTTTTCACTGTATATGGACAATGGCAGCAGCCTAGACCCGATTAGAGTCTGGTATGGTTCAGAAATTTGAGGAAAGAGGAAATGGATTAGGGCCCTGGATGACACTGAGATGAGCAGAGTACTAGCTGAGGGTGATGGAAGCTTAGAAAGGCTAGAAAGGGAGAGAGTTTTACTTGTATCCCTAAGACCGGCTTTAGCGGTAAGGGCTGTTGTTGAACCCACTAAGCTTATTCTTTAAAAAGTTTCTCCCTGGAAAGGGCGCTCACCAGAAGCCTGAAGTTGCTGCCTGAATAACCTATCTAAAGCAGTGGATCTGAACCACTCAAAGTGTGGACTGTGGTGATGTGTCAGTCAGATTCTCCTTCAGAAAGACATTGCCTCAGGTGTTGGAAGTTTTTCCACAACATTGCTCTCAGCTGCCAGCTCTCTTCAGAAATTGCTGTAACTAGAGATGTCTGCCTAGCCTGATGTCACTTCTCTTTCCAGGAGCAGTCCATAGCTAATGAATAATTGACAAATGGGTGTAAAATTCTGATTCCCACGTGCCAGCTTAGCACAACACTACGGGGATATCCAAGTACCAGAGCCTACTGTGAGGCATACCGGAACCGTCCTCTTCATGACCACATAACATCTCCTTCTGCATGACACTGCTTAATGCACACCCTTCTTAGTACTCCTCCACTTGGAGGAAGCATGGTCTTGAACAAGGAAATGCTTCAGGTGATAAAGTACTTGTGAGGTACTCAGCTGAAAGATACTGATGGCCAACATCTCCGATATCTGGGGAAATGAGAGCTGCTACAACCAGAAAGGACATCAGGGTGAAACATAGCATCCACTACATTGCTCTGCTGCTGCTAAGTAGCTTCAGTCATGTCCGACTCTGTGCGACCCAATAGATGGCAGCCCACCAGGCTCCCCGGTCCTGGGATTCCCCAGGCAAGAACACTGGAGTGGGTTGCCATTTCCTTCTCCAATGCAGGAAAGTGAAAAGTGAAAGTGAAGTCGCTCAGTTGTGTCCGACTCTTAGCGACCCCATGGACCGCAGCCTACCAGGCTCCTCCATCCATGGGGTTTTCCAGGCAAGTGTACTGGAGTGGGGGGCCATTGCCTTCTCCATCCGCTACACTACCTAAGACCAAAAGAGTCAGGAGAGAAACTCATGACATAGGCAAAAACTGAAAGATGAAAAACTGCAGATGAACAAAAGCTTTGACAATATATATAATGTATAGAGTGTATAAAGTGTGTAAATGTGTAAGTAAATAAATTAGTTCATGTGATCACCATATAGACTTAGGTATTCTTATGTCATTATAATCAATTGTATGTTTAAAGCTGAGCTTCCCAGGTGGCACTAGTGGTAAAGAACCTGCCAGCCAATGAAGGAGACGTAAGAGACACGGTTCCATCGCTAGGTTGGGAAGCTCCCCTGGAGGAGGGCATGGAAACTCACTCCAGTGTTCTTGCCTTGAGAATTCCCATGGACAGAGGAGCCTGGCGGGCTACAGTCCCCGGAGTCACAAAGAGTGTGGTATGACCGAAGCAATTTAACACACATGCATGCATGTTTAAAGCTATATGTTAATATTAGACAACAAAAGGAATTTGAAGCACAGTTGGTTACATGATTTATCAAACGTCATATAAGTCATAACTTACCCAGGCAGAATTTGAACCCTATGCCCGCTTCCTTAATTATATGCCATACCAGGAAAAAGTGTGTATGTTTGTGGTTGTAGATGGTATTAGTTTGGGAATAGACAAGTAGATGCATAGGTTAAAACAGAATCTAACAATATATCTTACTATTTATATAGATAGTTAATTTATGACAATAATGGTCATATTTTGCTAAAATGTTATAAAGTTGAATCTTAATTTATATATATTTAGTAATCAAATGATTGAACCTTAATTTATATATATTTAATAATCAAATGATAAATAATACCTTATATTTTAGAAGAATGTAAAACCAATATAATGTGGATACCTATAGTAATGTATAAACATGTATACAATAAAACATATACAGGAACATACTTTCAGTTCAGTTAGCACAGTCATGTCCGATTCTTTGCGACCCCATGAATTGCAGCACGCCAGAGCTCCCTGTCCATCACCAACTCCTGGAGGTCACTCAGATTCACATCTATCGGGTCAGTGATGCCAACCAGCCATCTCATCCTCTGTTGTTCCCTTCTCCTCCTGCCCCCAATCCCTCCCAGCATCAAAGTCTTTTCCAATGAGTTTAACTCTTCACATGAGGTGGCCAAATTACTGGAATTTCAGCTTTAGCATCATTCCTTCCAAAGAAATCCCAGGGTTGATCTCCTTCAGAATGGACTGGTTGGATCTCCTTGCACTCCAAGGGACTCTCAAGAGTCTTCTCCAACACCACAGTTCAAAAGCATCAATTCTTCGGCACTCTGCCTTCTTCACAGTCCAACTCACATCCATACGTGACCACAGGAAAAACCATAGCCTTGACTAGATGGACCTTAGTCAGCAAAGTATTGTCTCTGCTTTTGAATATGCTATCTAGGTTGGTCATAACTTTTCTTCCAAGGAATAAGCGTCTTTTAATTTCATGGCTGCAATCACCTTCAGCAGTGATTTTGGAGCCCCCAAAAATAAAGTCTGACACTGTTTCTACTGTTTCCCCATCTATTTCCTGTGAAGTTATGGGACCGGATGCCATGATTTTCATTTTCTGAATGTTGAGCTCTAAGCCAACTTTTTCACTCTCCTCTTTTACTTTCAAGAGGCTTTTTAGTTCCTCTTCACTTTCTGCCATAAGGGTGGTGTCATCTGCATATCTGAGGTTATTGGTATTTTCCGGCAATCTTAATTCCAGCTTGTGATTCTTCCAGCCCAGTGTTTCTCATGATGTACTCTGCATATAAGTTAAATAAGCAGGGTGACAATATACAGCCTTGATGTACCCCTTTTCCTGTTTGGAACCAGCTGTTGTTCCATGTCTAGGTCTAACTGTTGCTTCTTGACCTGCATACAGATTTCTCAAGAGGCAGATCAGGTGGTCTGGTATTCCCATTTCTCTCAGAATTTTCCACAGTTTATTGTGATCCACACAGTCAAAGGCTTTGGCATAGTCAATAAAGCAGAAATAGGTGGTTTTCTGGAACTCTCTCTTTTTTTTTTTTTTCGATCCAGCAGATGTTGGCAATTTGATCTCTGGTTCCTCTGCCTTTTCTAAAACCAGCTTGAACACCAGAAGACTCTTGAGAGTCCCTTGGACTGCAAGGAGATCCAATCAGTCCATTCTGAAGATCAGCCCTGGGATTTCTTTGAAGGGAATGATGCTAAAGCTGAAACTCCAGTACTCTGGCCACCTCATGCAAAGAGTTGACTCCTTGGAAAAGTCTCTG
This sequence comes from Aepyceros melampus, assembly GCA_006408695.1. Taxonomy (NCBI): domain Eukaryota; kingdom Metazoa; phylum Chordata; class Mammalia; order Artiodactyla; family Bovidae; genus Aepyceros; species Aepyceros melampus. Next base: position 258,759 of record SJXQ01004425.1, on the reverse strand, counting down.
ATGCTGGGAGAGATTGGGGGCAGGAGGAGAAAGGAATGACAGAGGATGAGATGGCTGGATGGCATCACTGACTCGATGGACGTGAGTCTGAGTGAACTCCGGAAGTTGGTGATGGACAGGGATGCCTGGCGTGCTGCGATTCATGGGGTTGCCAAGAGTCAGACATGACTGAGCGACTGAACTGAACTGAACTGAGTGAAGCTTATAGCTGAAAAGCAGGATTCTGTCTAAGGAGGAGAAGATAACATATTTAGGATATTATAATATTTTTAAAAGTTGATATGTTAGGCTAAGCAAAGGCAATATTAATATGTTAAACATATTTATTTTAACCCTATATATTATATCTTAAATAGCTCAGATGGCAAAGGAGCTACCTACAGTACAGAAGACCCAGGTTTGATCCCTGGATCAGGAAGATTCCCTTCAGAAGAGAAAGACTACCCACTCCGGTATTCTTGCCTGGAGAATCCCATGGACAGAGGAGCCTGGTAGACTACAGTCCATGGGTCAAAAAGAGTTGGACACAACTGAACAACTAACACTTTTATAATTTAAGGATAATCTATGTCAATAACTAACATTTATTATAATTAAAGGTAATCTTTGTTAATTATATAGATTTGAGACAGACCAGACTGATACAGATAAATATGGTTTTTACAGTAGACATGTACAGATGATGCGAGAGTTGGACCATAATGAAGGCTGAATGCTGAAGAACTGATGCATTTGAACTGTGGTGCTGGAGAAGACTTTTGAGAGTCAGACAGCGAGGAGATCAAACCAGTCAATCCTAAAGAAAATCAGTCTTGAATATTCATTGGAAGGACTGATGCTGAAGCTAAAGCTCCAATACTTTGGCCACTTGATATGAACAGCTGACTCATTGGAAAAGACCCTAATCCTGGGAAAGATTGAGGGTAAAAGGAGAAGGAGGCAACAGAGGATAAGGTAGTTGGATGGCATCAGCAATTCAGTGGATCTGAACTTGGGCAAACTCTGGGAGATGGTGAGGCATAAGGAAGCCTGATGTGCTGCAGTCCATGGGGTCACGAAGAGTAGGACATGACTTGGCAAGACCACCAACAACAATAACATTATACGTAGAACTGCAGATTGTTGCAGCTTCAGTGAAAAGTTATATGGAGATTACACCCAAAATTAAAAGCAAACTACAGTATGATTGAGCAATTTCATTTCTGAGTATTAGATAAAAGAAAACAAAAGCACTGATTTTAAAAGGTATATGTAATCCAATGTTAGCATTGTTTACAATAGAAAATATATGGAAGTAAAGTAAGTGCCACTGACAGATGAATGGATAAAATGTGGGATATACATACAATGGGATGTCACTCAGTCATTAAAAAAAAAATCATGTCATTTGAAAAAATGGGTGTTTCTTGAGGGTATTATTCTGAGTGACATAATTCAGACAGAAAATTTAGAAAACAAAACTAACAAAGAGGAAAGTGAAAACTGATTCATAGATACAGAGGACAAATTAATATTTTGTGTACTGGTGTGTGGGGTGGAGAATAGGGGAAAGGGATTAAGAAGTACAAACGTCCAGTTATAAAAGAAGCCATGGGGATATGATATGCATCATAAAGAGTATATCAATAATACCATAATAATTTTGTATGGGGACAGACAGTCACTGGACTTATCATGGTGATTATTTCATAATAAATAAAATGTCAAATCAAAAAAAGAAATAATAAAAATTTATAACTGAGTAGTCATAAGACAATGTAGGTTTAACAAAGTAGTATTGGAACATTGTTGAAGGAGGCAAAATCTGAAATTTTCTTAGAAGTGGCAAGATTTAATCTGGACCATGAAGAATGGATAAGAATGTGCTTAACTGAAACACAGAGAAAGAAAAATCCAGGGAAAGTTAACAGTATAAGCCAAACACAGCAGTGAGAAAGTATGTGGCAGAGAATTCAGGGGAGAGAACAGTATTCAAGAAAATCTCAGTATTAGAAAAAAAAACAAAGCATTCATAAAAGAAAAGAGCAATAAGAAATTGACTTGCCAAATAATTTTTAAATGTACTATTTGTTTAAAGGAAAAAAACCCACAATATCATCAATATTGCAGTCTATAACTTGCCAGTTCATGTGTGAACACAAGAATTTTCTCACATGATTATTATATTCACAAAGATTATTCTCTGTCTTAAATACTAATAACTGAAAAGTCAGGGATACATGTGTTTTGTTAGAAACCCACAGATGCCAAGGTGTCCTTTCTTTTGGAGTGAAAGTAAGAGTGACTGAATTTTGTTGTTATTTCAGGGAAAAAAAGTGCAATATCTTCCTAACTGTAGGATATGATGTGTCTGTTCAGCCTTAATAGCAACAGGGCAAGACATGAGTTTTGTTTCTGCAAGAGAAGAGGCTATTGCTGAATTAATTAAAGAAATAACCTATATTTAGATTGGAGAGATATGTTGATACCAGGTTGTGAAAAAAAAAATTTAACTTCATATTCCCTTTCTCAGAGTGCCTTATAATTCTATTATTAGAATCAGAATCTGTAGACACTTTGATTTTACAAAATTGCTCTCAGGTTTCTTTACTTCTTGTGGGTGGCACTAGTGGAAAAGAACCTGCCTGCTAGTGCAGGAGATGTACAGATGCTGGTTTGATCCCTGGGAGGGGAAGATCTCCTGGAGGAGGAAATGGCACTCCACTTCAGTATTCTTATCTGGGAAATCCCATGGACAGAGAAGCCTTGCAGGTTAGGTATATAGCGTTGCAAAGAGTTGGACACGACTGAAGCAATTTAGCATGCCTACTCTTTAGTAAGACATCTTGGTGACGGAAGAGAGCTGATAGAAACATTTACATAGCTCCAGTGAACCCTGACCTGAGTACCTGAAAAGAGCTGACCTACAGGTAACTTGATGCTTCCAGGATCCACTAGGAGAAATAGCCAAAATGAAAAGAATGGAGTCTAATTCATCTTACATTTCAACTCTTGTGGTTGAGAATATATTTCCTACAAAACAAATGATTACATGTTGCATTCTGAAACTATGCAGTCTTCTCACTGCCCTCTCCCCCAACCAACACTCAATCATAACTTTGGATAAAGTTTAAGAGCCTAATATATGAGCAAGAGGGCTTCCCAGGTGTCACAGTGGTAAAGAATCCACATGTCAGTGCAGGAGGCACAAGAGATGTGGGTTCAACCCCTGGGTCAGGAAGATTCCCTGGAGGAGGAAATGGCAACCCACTGCAGTATTCTTGCCTGGGAAATCCCATGGACTCTGTCCATGGGATCCCAAAGAGTGGGGCACAGTTCAGTTCAGTCGCTCAGTCGTGTCTGACTCTTTGCGACCCCATGAATCACAGCACGCCAGGCTTCCCTGTCCATCACCAACTCCCGGAGTTCACTCAGACTCACGTCCATTGAGTCCGTGATGCCATCCAGCCATCTCATCCTCGGTCATCCCCTTCTCCTCCTGCCCCTAATTTCTCCCAGCATCAGGGTCTTTTCCAATGAGTCAACTCTTCGCATGAGATGGCCAAAGTACTGGAGCTTCAGTTTTAGCATCATTGCTTCCAAAGAAATCCCAGGGTTGATCTCCTTCAGAATGGACTGGTTGGATATCTTTGCACTCCAAGGGACTCTCAACAGTCTTCTCCAACACACAGTACAAAAGCATCAATTCTTCGCCGCTCAGCCTTCTTCACAGTCCAACTCTTACATCCATACCTGACCACAGGAAAAACCATAGCCTTGACCGGACATACCTTAGTTGGCAAAGTAATATCTCTGCTTTTGAATATACTATCTAGGTTGGTCATAACTTTTCTTCCAAGGAGTAAGCGCCTTTTAATTTCATGGCTGCAGGCACCAACTGCAGTGATTTTGGAGCCCCCAAAAATCAAGCCTGACACTGTTTCTACTGTTTCTCCATCTATTTCCCATGAAGTGATGGAACCAGATGCCATGATCTTCGTTTTCTGAATGTTGAGCTTTAAGCCAACATTTTCACTCTCCTCTTTCACTTTCAACAAGAGGCTTTTTAGCTCCTCTTCACTTTCTGCCATAAGGGTGGTGTCATCTGCATATTTGAGGTTACTGATATTTTTCCCAGCAATCTTGATTCCAGCTTGTGTTTCTTCCAGTCCAGCGTTTCTCATGATGTACTCTGCATATAAGTTAAATAAGCAGGGTGATAATATACAGCCTTGACGTCCTCCTTTTCCTATTTGGAACCAGTCTGTTGTTCCATGTCCAGTTCTAACTGTTGCTTCCTGACCTGCATACAGATTTCTCAAGAAGCAGGTCAGGTGGTCTGGTATTCCCATCTCTTTTAGACTTTTCCACAGTTTATTGTGATTTTGGCATAGTCAAGAAAGCAGAAATAGATGTTTTTCTGGAACTCTCTTGCTTTTTCCATGACCCAGCGGATGTTGGCAATTTGATCTCTGGTTCCTCTGCTTTTTCTAACACTTCTCCCTCCTTGCTCTGTGTCTCGGGGCCGTGCTAGGATTCTGGCCACCAGCAATTGTCCGATGTTTAAAATTCCTGGGCTTCACTCAACTGAAGCCCAGGTGGTGGAGGCGGCCACCTCACTTGAGCATGGTGTCTGGTATTCCCATCTCTTTTAGACTTTTCCACAGTTTATTGTGATTTTGGCATAGTCAAGAAAGCAGAAATAGATGTTTTTCTGGAACTCTCTTGCTTTTTCCATGACCCAGCGGATGTTGGCAATTTGATCTCTGGTTCCTCTGCTTTTTCTAACACTTCTCCCTCCTTGCTCTGTGTCTCGGGGCCGTGCTAGGATTCTGGCCACCAGCAATTGTCCGATGTTTAAAATTCCTGGGCTTCACTCAACTGAAGCCCAGGTGGTGGAGGCGGCCACCTCACTTGAGCATGGCCGAGAGCTACCCCAAGTCTGAGGTCAGGGGCAGTGGCCTAGAGTGCCAGGTTGCGATGGCACAGGAACGGCCGAGAGGAGCTACCCCGCGTCCAAGGTCAGGGGCAGCAGCCAGGAGGAGACACCCTGCCTCCGAGGTTAGGGCGGCGGCCGGGAGGAGCTACCCCATGTCCGAAGCCAGTGGCGGCAGGGAGGAGACACCCCACGTCTGAGGTCTGGGGTGGCCAGTAGAAGCCACCTCGCCCCAGAGGCCAGAAGCGGCAGCTGAGAGGAGCCACCCACGCCCAAGGCCAGGGCTAATCACACTAGGACCACACCCTTGTCTAACTCAATGAAACCAAGCCATGCCTGCGGGGCAACCCAAGATGGGAGGGTCATGGTGGAGAGGTCTGACAGAATGTGGTCCACTGAAGAAGGGAATGGCAAGCCACTTCAGTATTCTTGCCTTGAGAACCCCATGAACAGTATGAAAAGGCAAAATGATAGGATACCAAAAGAGAAACTCCCCAGGTCATTAGGTGCCCAATATGCTACTGGAGATCAGTGGCAAAATAACTCCAGACAGAATGAAGGGATAGAGCCAAAGCAAAAACAATACCCAGTTATAGATGTGACTGGTGATAGAAGCAAGATCCGATGCTGTAAAGAGTGGGGCACAAATGACCACAATACATACATGAGAAAGAATGTATTCTTTTTCTTCTTTTTTTTTTCTAAGTTTGCAAACACTTTGCCTCAAGTGTTTTGCTAATGAAATGTTTTTAATTCTCTCCACCTACAAGCCTTAGGCTAGCTATTCTTATAGATTAGCTCCTGATCCACAGAAACAAACCCAAGTATTGGGCTGCTGTTGCTGCTGCTGCTGCTAAGTCGCTTCGGTAGTGTCCAATTCTGTGCGACCCCATAGACGGCAGCCCACCAGACTCCCTCGTCCATGGGATTTTCCAGGCAAGAGTACTGGAGTGGGGTGCCATTGCCTTCTAGAGCAGGCCTTTGCCTCACTTAGCAAGGTTGTGCTTGCTAATAGTGAGTCCTTGTTTTCTCCTGCTGCTTTCCTTGCTCCTTTATTGCTGACAGATCTTCAGGTTTCCCTTTGCCTGAATACATGACAAAGTCATTTGCTCTATTTGCAGGGTTTTCAAACACATGGTTTTGATGCACTTGACTGTGACCCCCAGCCTAACCTAAACCTTTCTTTTTGTAGTTTGTATCAGCTTGTCTGCCTAAGACTTAGCTGTCTTCCTCCTCTGATCCCCATACTTCATCCTTTTTTTTTTTTTTTTTTTCCTTTTCCAGACTGTGCTTCTGACCTTTCTTCACCAAAGTTAGTGATGCCATGAGCCCAGGTTCTAATGCAAGCTCTCTGGCCTAAGTGAAAAACAGAAAACCACCACCACCACCATGTCAGAATTAACATAAATATGATGAATGTTGTTTAAGAGACAGAGAAAAGACTGTATCTCTTGAGACAAGATAAAGAAATACTACCCTATGGATTTACTTATTTTGCTACTTGTGCTATTTTCTTTTTCATATTTCTTACTAGGCTTGCTTACAGAGCTGCATGTTTTCCCTTCTTTGCAGTCCAGACTCCCAAAGGGCTCTAGTGTCACATTTGCCACCTCTATGGAAAAGCACTAATTAGGTAATTTCCCAACTCCTTTTTGTTAGAAACTCATCTGTTATTCTGTCTTCAAATTCCCTGCCTCTGAGGAAATATCTTCAAATCTCTCTTTATCATATGTGCAGTACCCCTCTTCACTGATCTTTACATGACTCATTCCAAGAGAATTACAGATGTTAGGGAATAAAATAGTGCCAGTGTAGCAAGGAGAATAACTCTTCTCATAACTAGTAAATATCCTTCTGGGTATTATGCTCTTGTCTTGAGTTTGCTGCCCTCATTGCAAAAAAAAAAAAAAAAAAGTTTAAATTACCCTTTCACTAATTTCACAATTGCCTATATTCTGTAAAGAGACCAAACATCTTTGTTTTTAACTTTGCTGCTAAGTCACTTCAGTTGTGTCCGACTCTGTGTGACCCCAGAGATGGCAGCCCACTAGGCTCCTCTGTATCTGGGATTCTCCAGGCAAGAACACTGGAGTGGGTTGCCATTGCCTTCTCAAATGCATGAAAGTGAATAATGAAAGTGAAGTCGCTCAGTCATGTCCAACTCTTAGCAACCCCTGGACTGCAGCTTACCATGCTCCTCCATCCATGGGATTCTCCAGGCAAGAGTACTGGAGTGAGTTGCCATTGCCTTCTCCTACACCATGTATATTTAACTTAAAAGAGGATGTCATTAGTGTTTAATATATAGTCCTTGTCAAACAGTAGGAAATAATTCCTTTTAAACATAACACAAGTAATAGCCCATGAGCTCTAGTAGGAAACCTTTGAAACCAGTCATTGCTCAGTCAACACTGAGTCTCCTTCTCTCAGTGGACACAAGTCAAGTCAATGCAGTCTGTCATTGTGGATAAGAACGAAGCCTCTAGCATCAGATTCTCTGGATTTGAACTTTGGCCCTGCCTCCTATTCTGTGACCCTAAGCAAATTATTTAACTTCTCTGTATCTGTTTCCTCCTCTTCATAATGAGCTCCTAGTGTGATTGTGTGGAAAAGATGATGAAAAGTACTTAGAAGAATGCTAACCATACAGTATCCATATTTGATGTGTGTTAATAGTAAATCTTTTCAACCAAGGTGCTAGTGGAAGTCAGGTATGTAGAATTTCCCTCATAAAACCAAAGACTCTTGGTCTCCTTTTGCTGTCATAACTGAATTTTCAACCAGCTAATCCTTAGGAACAGATGACCCTAAATACTTCTTTTTGTGTTATGGCTTGAAATGGGGCTTTCCTGGTGGCTCACTGATAAAGAATCTGCCCATAATGTAGGAGATTTAAGAGACATGGGTTAAGTCCCTGGGTTGGGAAGAATCCCTGGAGAAGGGCATGGTAACTCACTCCAGTATTCTTGCCTGGAGAATCTCATGGACAGAGGAGCCAGGTGTCACAAAGAGTCAGACACAACTGAGAACTTAACTCATGCATAGCTTGAAATGTGTCCCCCCAAAATTTGTATCTTGAAGTCCTACCCTCTAGTACCCCAGAATGTGACTATAGTTGGAAATGGGGTTTTTATAAAGATAATCAAGTTAAAATGAGATCATCTGGGTGGGCCCTAATCCAAAATGACAGCTGTCTTATGAAAGGAAAAAAATTGGAGACGCATGCACACGCATCTACACACCAAGGAACACCAAAGAGGGCTGGCAAACTACAAGAAACGAGGAGAGGCATGGAGCAGACACTTCCTCAGAGCTTTCAAAAGAATTCATCCCTGCCAACTGTTTGATCTTGGACTTCTTCCAGTCTCCAGAATTGGGAGACAATTTCTGTTTTAGTCATCTAGTCTGTGGTACTTTGTTACAGCAGCCACAACAAACCAACATACCTAGCTACCCTATTTCTCTCACATTTTCTACAGTCTGCTCCAGCCCCTGAGACAGAGGCTGCCCAGTTATACATTTTTATTTTGGGGAAAAGAGCAAAACCTGGGACTGAAAAATGGAGAGTTCTGTTGGAATGGGTAGGATGCACATTTTTCCCCCAAATAACATGCTGAGTCCAGCTAAGTGTACAGATTCAGTATGAGATTAATAATGCTAAAAATTCACTCTATACCAGATAATTTTCAATGCCCTTAGTGATGCCTCAGTTTATAGTCTTTAAAATAATTTGTTTGGCTTAAATTCAAAAGATATTGGATTATATCATGAGAAGGTATAGCAATCTCTAGATGTAACGCTTTATATGAAGAAATTTAAAAATTAGCCTTAAATAGGTAACAAACCCTCAGCTCAGTTCAGTTTAGTTGCTCAGTTGTGTCCAACTCTTTGCGACCCCATTGACTACAGCATGCCAGGGCCTCTCTGTCCATTACCAACTCCCAGAGTTTACTCAAACTCGTGTCCATCAAGTCGGTGATGCCATCCAGCCATCTCATCTTCTGTCATCCCCTTCTCCTCCTGCCTTCAATCTTTCCCAGCATTTGGGTCTTTTCTTCGCATGAGTCAGTTATTCGATTCAGGTGGCTAAAGTATTGGAGTTTCAGGATCAGTCCTTCCAATGAACATTCAGGATGGGTTTCCCTTAGGATGGACTGGTTGGATCTCCTTGCAGTCCAAGGGACTCAAGAGTCTTCTCCAACACCACAGTTCAAAAGCATCAATTCTTTGGCACTCAGCTTTCTTCACAGTCCAACTCTCACATCCATACATGACCTCTGGAAAAATCATAGCCTTGACTAGACTGAACTTTGTTGGCAAAGTAATGTCTCTGCTTTTGAATAGGCTACCTAGGTTGGTCATAACTTTTCTTCCATGGAGTAGTTCAGTTCAGTCACTCAGTCATGTCCGACTCTTTGCGACCCCATGAATCGCAGTACGCCAGGCCTCCCTGTCCATTACCAACTCCCAGAGTTCACTCAGACTCACGTCCATTGAGTCCATGATGCCATCCAGCCATCTCATCCTCGGTTGTCCCCTTCACCTCCTGCCCCCAATCCCTCCCAGCATCAGGGTCTTTTCCAATCAGTCAACACTTCGCATAAGGTGGCCAAAGTACTGGAGCTTCAGTTTGAGCATCATTCCTTCCAAAGACATCCCAGGGTTGATCTCCTTCAGAATGGACTGTTGGATCAACTTGCAGTCCAAGGGACTCTCAAGAGTCTTCTCCAACACCACAGTTCAAAAGCATCAATTCTTCGGCACTCAGCCTTCTTCACAGTCCAACTCTCACATCCATACATGACCACAGGAAAAACCATAGCCTTGACTAGACAGACCTTAGTCGGCAAAGTAATGTCTCTGCTTTTGAATATACTATCTAGGTTGGTCATAA